>JAGQAX010000006.1:41297268-41859768 GCA_019142605.1 Cephalopholis sonnerati | reverse complement strand
CATATGAAATCTTCTCTTTCTTTCAAAAATCCTTGAGAAAGTAGTCGCAAGCAGATGTGTGACTTTCTCAACGACAATAATTTATGTGAGGAATTTCAGTCAGGATTTAGAGTAGGGTTGTAACGATACCAAAATTATGACTTCGATACAATACCTGCCAAAAATATCACAATACTTGATACTAATGATACGATACCAAAAATACGATACAATACCAAAAATACGATACGATAGCAAATTATGATGCGATACTAGTGTCTTTTAAAATATCTATAGTAATAAAAAAAATCTGCATGGTTCCCTTTTTACCAACTTGTTCCTGTTCAGCTTTTTGAACACTTAACAAATGGCATTAATATTAGTATTAGCCTACAGAAAGATATACTAATGAAAACCACATGGTGGGATCATTGCATTGATTACACAATGCAAAGAAAAGAAGCTTTTCACACCTCTCCACAACACAAAGGGATTACCTGCACCCCTAGCAACCTCCTCCCCCCTCTCCTCTGACCCCCTGCCTGCACTAAAGGTCTGTGAAGAGGATGTGTGTGGGCTCTTCCAGAGACAGAAGACCAGGAAGACTCTGGGACCTGACGGTGTGTCTCCCTCCTGCCTGAGAGCTTGCTCTGACCAGTTGGCCCCCATCTTCCCTCGGATCTTCAACCGATCGCTGGAGCTGTGTGAAGTACCCTCCTGCTTCAAACGCTCCACCATCATCCCGGTCCCCAAGAAGCCCTCCAACACAGGATTGAATTAATACAGGCCCGTCGCCCTGACATCTGTGGTCATGAAATCCTTTTAAAGACTGGTGTTGCGCCACCTGAAGGACATCACAGGCCCCCTGCTGGACTCCCTGCAGTTTGCCTACCGGGCAACCAGGTCGGTGGATGATGCAGTCAACATGGGACTGCACTACATCCTGCACCACCTTGCCTCCCCAGGGACTTACGCTAGGATCCTGTTTGTGGACTTCAGCTCGGCATTCAACACAATCATCCCCGGAATTCTCTACCGGAAGCTCATCAAGCTCACAGTGCCTGCCTCCACCTGTCAGTGGATTACCAGCTTCTTGACTGACAGGAGGCAGTGTGTGAGGCTGGGGAGCATCACATCCAGCTCTCGGTCCATCAGCGCTGGTGCCCCCCAGGGTTGTGACCTCTCTCCACTGCTCTTCTCCCTATATACCAATGACTGCACCTCAGGGGACCCTTCTGTGAAACTCCTGAAGTTAGCAGACGACACCACGGTTATGGGTCTAATACAGGACTGTGATGAGTCTGCATACAGACAGGAGGTGGAGCAGCTGGTCCTCTGGTGCGGTCAGAACCACCTGGAGCTGACCCCGCTCAAGACTGTGGAGACGACTGTGAAGCCCCCCGACACTGCCCCCCTCACCATCCTCAACAGCAGAGTGTCAACTGTGACCACCCTCAAGTTTCTGGGTACCACAATCTCTCGGAACCTGAAGTGGACCTCCCACATAGACACTGTACGGAAAAAAGGCCCAGCAGAGGCTGTACTTCCTGCGACAGCTCTGGAAGCTCAACCTGCCTCAGGAACTGATGATCATGTTCTACACCGCCATAATCCAGTCTGTTCTCTGCACGTCCATCACCGTCTGGTTTGGATCTGCCACTAAACTGGACAGGAACAGACTGGAACTGACAATCAGATGTGCAGAGAGGATTATTGGGACTGATCTTCCCTCCATCCAAGACCTGTACCGGTCAAGGGTCAGGAAACGGGCAGGGAACATCTCTGCAGACCCCTCACACCCCGGACGCAAACTGTTAAACTCCTCCCGTCTGGTAGGCGCTACAGAGCACTGTTCGCCAAAACTACCCATCACAAAGACAGTTTCTTCCCCCAGGCTGTCACTCTGACGAACTCCTAACAGTCACAGACATCATTACATCATTCTTGATTACGTAGTAGTTAGTCTTTGCTAGCCATGCCATTTGGCAATGGCAGTTCAGTTCTCAGAGTGAGCAGCATAAATAATTTATAAGAGCAATTTGTTTTTTTTACCTGTCATGTGTGTCGCTGGTGGTCTCTTCGTTGAGAGTGAAGAGCTCTCGGAGTTCGCCCAGAGAGAAGTGACGCTCCACGTCTTGCTCTTCATCCACCACACAGCTGCTCAGGGCTTTCTTATGGGCCTGCCTCTGCAGGATCTTCTCCTCAATCGTCCCAGTCTGTCAGCACACAAACACACGTTAAATGACGAAACTATGCAGACCAGCTGTCTGCACCTTACTGCTGCTTTGACAAATCTATTATGAAGTCCTGAATTTTGCTGAACAACTAAATATGTAGAAAACTAGAATTACAGCCTTGCAGTGTGAACCTGTAAAGTTGTACTAACAGTTTACATCGATGTCTGTGAAGACATGGATGCTTCACACACAGCACAGTTTCAAGGTGGACACCCTAGATCGGAGCCACCAATTCAGTATCTGACTAAATGTCTCCCCTTCTGTTCCTGAGATATGACATTGAATAATGGTCAAAAAAGTACTTTTGCAGAACATTATGATGTCACAGTGAAGTTGACCTTTGACCCTTTGGATATAAAATGTCCTTCCTGGGTTATGGCCAAAAACATTCTTATCAGTTAATTCTTGAGTCCAAGTGGATGTTTGTGCCAATTTGAATAAATTCTATCACAGTGTTTTTGAGATATCACATTCACAAGAATGAGACAGAAGAGGTGACAGTGATCTTGACCTTTAACGTAGACACTCCCCTACCCCCAAAGGAAAAAAAAAAAAAAAAATCAGTTCATCGTTGAGTCCAACTGGATATTTGTGCTAATTCTGAAGAAATTCCAATTTCAAGATGTTCTTAAGGTAACAGGTTCACAAGACTGGGATGTATGAGTGTACAGGCAGATGACCCAAAAACATAATGCCTCTGGCCTCAGCTATCGCTGGGGCAGAGGCATTAAAAAACTTATTTTCCTATCTGAAAATATTACTGGGTATCACTTAAAACCTAAAATAGACATTAAGCAGTAGTGCTGGGCGGTATGACCAAAAATTTATATCACGGTATTTTTCCAACTTATGTCGGTTTCACGGTATATGACGGTATTTTTTTTTTTCATGCACGACTGGGTGTTAACTATGGAGAACAAAAAATGACATGAGTATAAATAAATAAATAAATGTATAAATAAATAATTAAATACACGAATAAATGAAAAACCAAGGACATTTTGGTAATAAAAAAGGCTATTTCTGTATTTTTACATTTATTTATTTATACATATATTTATTTATTCTTTTATTTCTACATTTATTTATTTATTTCTACATTTATTTATTTATTTCCACATTTATTTATTTATACATTTATTTATTTCCACATTTATTTATTTATACATTTATTTATTTCCACATTTATTTATTTATTTATTTCCACATTTATTTATTTATACATTTATTTATTTCTGTGTCAGTGTCACACAGAAATGTAAATATGCTAATTAGGTGGGCAGGCCTACGTCAGTGGATGTGATTGGATCGGATTAGAGTGCCTTGAGAGAGGCAAGGCACTCTAGATCGGATCTACTAGTGCTGCCTTGATTTGGCTGGCTCTCACGTTAGCCTTTAGTTTGCTATTAGCAATGGATAGTTTTGTGCGGGCTATTGCTGCTGATTTAAGAGCATTAGCGGACAGTTTCGATAACAGCGAACCTACCGACTATCTTCAGTTTCGTTTCAAGAGATTACTCGAAGATTTATCTCAACTCTCAGCTGATAGGGACATAGAAGTTGACGTGGTGCTAGATGGTCTCCAAGAAGCTGCCCACGAACTTCAAATCCGCTCGTGACAGAGGAAGAGGGAGCGACGTTTGGACGTCCACAATATATTTTACCTCCTGATATAATTGAAGCTCACCTGCTTTTGGGACACACCGTTGGAGACATTGCACAGTTGTTCGGCGTGTGTGAGAGAACAATTCATCGGAGGATGGCACAGTATGGGATAAGGTAATGTCTGTAACGTTATGTCAATCTATTAAAATTCCGTCTAGTCTGTCTTAGTTACATTCAGGGTGCTTTTGCCAGTGGTGGAAAGAGTACTGAAAATCTGTACTCAAGTACAAGTACTGGTACATTGCTAAAATATTACTCAATTACAAGTAAAAGTACTGGTGTTAGAAAAATACTCAAGTAAAAGTACAGAGTATTCGCCAAAAAAACTACTCAGAGTATTAGTTACTTTTAACCGTTGATGTCACAGTCACCTCTTCAGTTAAAATGCATTTTAACATTGGTAAAGCAAAACACACAAAATTTAGAGCCCTAGTCTGCAAAAGACTAGTAAAGCAAAAGTTAAAATGCATTTTAACACCAGTACTTTTACTTGTAATTGAGTAATATTTTAGCAATGTAACAGTACTTGTACTTGAGTACAGATTTTCAGTACTCTTTCCACCACTGGCAAAAGCACCCTGAATGTAACTAAGACAGACTAGACGGAATTTTAATAGGTTGACATAACGTTACACACATTACCTTATCCCATACTGTGCCATCCTCCGATGAAATGTTCTCTCACACACGCCGAACAACTGTGCAATGTCTCCAACGGTGTGTCCCAAAAGCAGGTGAGCTTCAATTCAGTGGCGGCTGCTGGTCTTTCAAACAGGGGAAGCTCACTTTAACTTTACATCATAAAATTTGTCATATTTTAGCGAGGCAGTAACTTATAAAAGGAACATTTAATTGAAGCCGTTTTTCAACCACGCTCATGCCATAGAACCACACCTGTCAAGTTTTGGATTTGAAAATAAGGGAAATTTTCCGGCGCTCACTGCGAGCCGTCCCACCACCCCAACCAAGCTCCAGTATCCCTTACATTTTAAGACAGGTGTACAAGATATCTAAAAACAACTTGTCAACCGCTTACTAACTACAGTTAGGTGATCAGAATCTGATAGGCCAACCTTTGTTGACACTGTGAACATTCCTACGTTATAATACAGCCTAAATGAAAACACAAAGGGTGTATGAAGCACATTTATTTATGGTTTATAAAACGGGTGCTTCCCATCCTTAAATGTGATTGGCTGAGCCGCGTTCAGGGCCGTTGTAAAACTCAGTGTAACCCACTGGTAGACCGCAGCATCTGTGTTGCTTGGCAACCATTCTGTCCACTCCATCTTGCTTGGTGGAAGAATGAATAGTTCTCAGTTTTATTGTTGCATTATTACCAATAAATTGATGATTTTTTTCTGTGTGTGTGTTTATTTTATGGGCTATATGTTGGGTAACCGTTTTATAAAAGCTATAAGCCCCGAGAAGCTGTGAGTTACAGTGATTTTACAACGGCGGAGGGGCCCTGAACGCCCCTCAGCCGTTGTAACATCACTGTAACTCACGGCTTCTCGGGGCTTATTGCTTAAACATATTTTCAGTTCATAATGTGCCCATCCTGCTCCTCTGTAGGAAAGTAAATTCGCTGTCCCCTTTTTCGAGATATTTGCAGGACTTCTTTGTTTTTTTGGCAGGAATGCCTTCTCCTTCGTCACATCCATCCATCTCTCTCTGTTGTTGTTCCGGGTTTGTTCCCGTTGTCGGCACTAACCTCGCGATAACTGCCACCCAGGCTACTGCAGGTGGCAGTTCTCGCGAGGCTAGTGACAGAGTTCAGTTTGGAGAGGCAGAGGAATGGTTTTTTTTATTATAATACGGGAGATTTACGGGAGAATACTAATATGGGAGGACGGCGGGAAAGAGGGGTAAAATACGGTAGTTTCTCGGCCAAAACGGGAGACTTGACAGCTATGACTCAGAAGACTCCGCTTGCAAAATCCGCGATGGGACTGAGCTGAGCTGTCAAATCTCCAAATAGCTGTCAATCAAAACGGGATTCAGCCTTTCGACTGATCCTCCAATCATCATGCGGAAGCTCAGCGTCCAGCCCGGCCGAGCCCCGCCCACAGCTCCATTCACCCCCAGAGACGCTGAGCGTCCGGGGGCGGGACAAAATCGTGGCATTTATCCAATGACCGTCGAGTTTCGAGGCAATGAAAAAAACTGTTCCCTGCAGTCCCATTGAAGTGCATGGACGCTCAGCTTCTACAGGCAAATGCCATAGACCGTATGAGAAAACTGCGCTACGGGAATGTATGAGAAGTTAACAACATCGATAAGTAGCTGATTCTGAACGAACTCGTCTTCGAGATGAACGTGTTTTAACGCATCTGTAGTCAATGAAATGTTAACACAGCCGTACATATTTGACCATTCAATTTTTGACATTTTAGGGGAAGCTGAGCTTCCCTTGCAGTCCTAAAGAAATCGCCTCTGCTCTAGACATCTAGGCAACTGCCCAATTTACTGTCTTTCCTCTGTGTTGTAGATGTGTTTTTAATTTCCCACAGTAGGAGAAGGCAGCAATTGAGACGATCATGGGATTTGAAATCGTTTGCTTCTGTCTGGTTTGCCCAGTTGACCAATCGGGCTTTACTAACGTAGGCCTGCCCACCTAATTAGCATATTTACATTTCTGTGTGACACTGACACAGAAATAAATAAATGTATAAATAAATAAATGTGGAAATAAATAAATAAATAAATGTGGAAATAAATAAATGTATAAATAAATAAATGTGGAAATAAATAAATGTATAAATAAATAAATGTGGAAATAAATAAATAAATAAATAAATGTAGAAATAAATAAATAAATGTAGAAATAAAAGAATAAATAAATATATGTATAAATAAATAAATGTAAAAATACAGAAATAGCCTTTTTTATTACCAAAATGTCCTTGGTTTTTCATTTATTCGTGTATTTAATTATTTATTTATACATTTATTTATTTATTTATTTATACTTATGTCATTTTTTGTTCTCCATAGTTAACCACATTTTTGAATGACTTAGAAAGGAATTACTGCAGTAAATTGGTTTAGAATGGCCCATTTTACTGTCATGAGGAGTGAATATTGTAGAAACTAGTGGTGGGATGCGATTAAAAAAATGTATCTAATTAATTAGGGGCTTTGTAATTAATTAATCGTGATTAATCACATTTTTATCAAAAAGCAACAATTGACACAATAAGCAAAGTTTCTCAATTCAGATAAATTCTGGTTGATGACTGAATCAATGAACAGACATATAGGTGAACTTACTTAAACTAACATGTTTATTTTTCATTTCGCCAGAAAGTTTCTTAATTTGTCAGATGTAGACTTACTTATTTTGGCTCTGAACCCTGTCATCTGGTCTATTGTGGGCCAGAGAGTGGATACCCCACGGGTTGGGCCGGGTCTGGATAAGAATTAAGAAATTTGAAATGCTGCTGTGATTGTGCTATGGCCTATTCAAGTGCTGGAATTTGTTATTTACGTGACAACGCCTGAATGCAACACAGGCTGCGCTCTGACAGTGTGTGTGCTGTGCTGCCCTGCTGTGTGTGCGGCGTGTGTGACTGTGAGTAACAGCAGCCTTTTGATGGTCATTTACACACTGTCCATGTGTGATCACAGTAAACAGACAAGCTGTAACCATGGTAACAATAACTATGTCAGGTAACAAACTGCGTCAGGCTCGGGGCAGGTTTGGACTTGAAAAACATAAAGGCTGTCGGGTTCGGGCCAGGCTCGGTTATAACTGTCTCAGACTCGGGTCGGGTTCGGTCAGGAAAATGTGGCCCAAGCTGCGCTCTTTAGGGAACTGAGAAAGGTGCGATTAAATGCGTTATTTTTTAAACATGTTATTTTTCCTGTGATTGATTAATCGAAATTAACGCATTAAAGTCCCAGCCCTGGTAGAAACACATTAATGTCCACACTAGTATTGATACAGGTTTGCATGGCCCTACAAAATGATGCTGTTTACAAAGAGGTGGCACTCATGATTCTAATGAAGTGAAGGAATCAATACAAACGCATCTCTGAGTAACATCTGACTCGTCTTTTCTCTTGCAGTACCATTGCCAACGTTGCCTGCAGACGTGGAGGACGCAGATCTTAGTTTCATGCATTCTTGATATTCCAAGACATGTTTGTGCCTGAGGTGGTAAAGCATATTGCTCGTGTTGCCTCCTGCGGCTACAACTTTAGCCCGACATTTTAAGATAATTGTTGTTTGATCGACGGCGGATTTTTTAAAGCCGAAGAACTGAACTGAACAGACACTGCTCCTCTTTTCGGTACAAGTTCTTCTGTGTCATTTGCTACTCGTTCTGTAACTTTAGTTTCGGAACTTTCACTGTTTTTATCCATTTTCTTAACTCAACAGCTCACCGCTGTGCCATCCCATCACCTTGCTTAGTGCAACTGCAAAACAGTCCCCTCCCAAACAGTGTCCCGCGGTGCTACGTTCCGTCACTCGGCTTTCCCAACGTTGTGTACGCTACATACACACACCGGTATTGCGGTATATGAAAAATTCATATCATAAAAAAAAAAAAAACACCTGTATCTGGTATGAAACGGTATACCTCCCAGCACTATTAAGCAGTGGTGATGATCTGCTTTATGTCTGCATCTTGTGAGCTGTAAACTCACCGACAGCAGTCTGTAGATGTAGCAGGTCTTCTTCTGGCCATCTCTCCACACCCTTGCCATCGCCTGCTCGTCATTAGCTGGGTTCCAGTCGGGATCAAACATCACCAAGCGATTAGCACCAATCAAATTCAGGCCACAGCCACCAGCTTTGCTGCTCAGCATAAATATGAACTCTGGATTCTGAGAAACAGATGGATTCAGATGTTGTTCAACTGCTTTTCAAAGTTAACAGTGAGTATCATTTAAAACAGAATTTCCAACTCACAGATGGGCTGTTGAATCTTTCTACAATCTTGGCCCTTTTCTTGATAGACATTGTGCCATCCAGTCGAACATAGAGGTATCTGTAAAAGACCAACAGCAGGGCAGGGTTGTTGCTCACTTTAACTGACAAACTGACAAAGATGTAACTAAATGGCAGTTTGCCAAAAAGCACCTTCTGGATCTGCACAGCTTTTCAAAGAGGTCCAGTGTCTGAGTGTAGTTGGAGACAAGCACCACCTTGTCACTAGTTGTCGTCCTCGTCATTGCCAGAATGTAGTCAAGAACCAGCATTTTCCCTGGAACAAAGGACACAATTGCTTTAACAAAAACAGAAAGATTAAACGCTTTAGGGGCCGTACACTTGACGCATTTTTTGCGCCCTAAAATTCATTGTTTTCAATATGGACGCACGGCATGCGCACTCAAACACAACAACGATGCATACACGTTACCAAGCACCCATTTTTCAGGGCACAACAGCTGCACTCTGAGATAAACCAAGTTCAACTTTTGGAACGCAGCTACGTGCACGGCATGTCATGTAACGAGGAACAATCAATCACAACTGACAGATATCATTCCCTTCTTCCGTAAGAATCAGTCTGTGATAAATATGGAAAAGTTGATCATTTTAGTGCAGAGCTGCCAGAGCTTTACGTCTGTCCCATGGCCTATACACTTAAAAACAGCACCTGGAAGAAGATCAGCTCTGCACTCTGGACTTCAGGTAAATATGCTTTGATTCTGTGCTTGTTAAGGTTGCTTAACAGATGCAAGCTGCTTCCGTGCACTTGAAAGCTGGCTCAAAAAAGGAACAAAAGTAGTGCCCAGTGCCCGACCTTGCGTTTTCCAGGTAGTTAAAAATGCGGCATGTCTACAGCCCCTTATTCAGTTCATGTTAGAGAACTGCACCACAATAATCAAACCTTGAGGGAGTAGAAACAAGATTTTATGGCAAACTTGCAAATCTTTGAGCATTCACAACATGAGCATTCATTTGGGGTCGTGGTTGAGTCCACCTGAAAATATTTTAACTCTCCTTTTGGCTCTATTTTTGGTCTCCACCAACTCCTGAGAAAAGTATCTCTCTTTAGCTGCTAAATGCTCCATTATGTTCACCAGCTAGTCTCTAACAGCTGATTACTGGGCAGACAGTGTACAGAGATTTGTTAGAAGTTTTTAACTGTAAACATCTGCCTATCTGCTGCAGGAAACGAGACTGATGAAAGCCCTGAGACTGAACCAAAATTGGAAAGTTTAACAAGCTGAAAGACAATGAAAAGCTCCATAGAGCTGAGGGGAACTGCAGAGTTAGTGCTAATTGTCATTCAGAGTGATACCTTTCACATACAAGTAGTCATGTGTCCATAACAATATTGACTGTAGCCACTTTTACCATCTAATCTTTAAACATATTTAACCACATTCTTTACAAGCTGTGTGTTTGTGTTTGTAAGTCAGATAGGAAGGAGTCCTAAGTAGGAAAACAAGTATATGTCATTCAAATATGTGAATGTTGTGTAACTGGCTGCTGTCTGGCTGTTAGTCAGTGACAGGATGCTGACTTTACTGCTTCAGGCAAATGTGGTTTTAAGTGAAACCATTCGCATGTCTGTATGGGAATATGTTCTCCATCTACCTAGATGGAGAATTACAGGTATTCAGATAAATTAATACAAAGACAAGGGAAACTATAATAAAACCAAAACATATTAAATACAAATTTCTTTTAATTGGATTCTGATTTTTTTTTCTCAAAGGAGAACACAGGACAAGAGATTTATGAGCAGATATGCATGCTGTAGTAAACAAAAAATAAATGTAGTCACATACAGTAACATGCAGGTGCAGCCAGCCCAGCTACCAAAACGAAAAGGACAGAGATTTTCAGTTAACAACACACACAGCCATCACGTGACTTCATTCTCCGCTCACCATTACTCCACTATCGTAATTGTTTGCTGCTAGATTAATGTTAAAAACCTCATACATAAATCTTTAAGTACAGAGCTGGAGTCAGGACATGTTCAGCCTAGCTCAGATGTCTTTTCTTTTTTCAGGTAAGGACCCCTTACAAGATAGAGAAGAAACAGGGTTCTCCTCATGTATGTCCCTTGGACTAATTTGAGGTAGTCTATGTTTTTTTTAAACTCCTAATTTTGAGTGCATTTTAGAACATACACACACAGATAAAAGACAGTATTTTAATCTATGCATACACAAGCTAAATGAAATGTGATTCAGATTATTTTTGTCAAAGATGGTGGATGGATAAATAGATAGATAGATAGATAGATAGATAATATTTAAAATATATACTTTAAAATATAGAGAACATAGATAAGTATAATCAAATCATAAAATAAACACAAACTTCTCTGTCTTGTTTGTTTAATCTGTACACAGACAGAAACATAAAAACATCTAATAACAGGAGGGCGAGTAACTCTACAGCATGCCTTGAGTAATGGTTGGTAAAAATTCTGGACTAAACATACAAAACTATTGTTAGATCCTTTACGGTTAGTTGGTTGTTTTTTAAACCTTTGAGAGGTTGTGTATGAGTCAAAACAAGTTGTCTACATGTAATGTCCCACACAGAGACAGAACCATCTTCAATAAAACAGTATGTAAACAGCTTTGCCCCTCAGCTTCCCCATCCCAACCGACTACACAATTATTGATAATCTCTACTTAAAGGGACATTGTGTAACATTTTCTGTTGTTTACTGGCCAAAATCGATGTCTGCATTTGTGTTATCATTGGTGTATTATGACCTCAGCTAATAATCTGACACATTCTCCTAAGCGAAGAATTTTAGATTTGTTTATACATACGACGGGTAAGCCGGTGGGAAGTGCCATGACGGCCTGCCAAACTTGAAACTACAGCCGCCAGCAAGGGACAAATAGCACCAATGCGGAATAACTACGCATTTTCCCTGCGAGCCAGCACAGAGTAGGAATAATAAGTGATTGACTACCCCGGCAAGGTTGAAAATCTGCACTACTGCAGCATAATGCAGGACCATGAATATGCAGCAGCAGCACAGGAGACGGTTTCACCATCGCCAAGAAAGCGAAAAACGGAACTTAAAAGGCAGCCTGACCGGAGCATTCAAAAAAAGAGGATTAACATCGGACTAGCCTTCCCTAGGTGGAAGGAGCCCATGAAGGAGAAAGATTCTAAAAGGGATGCTGAAGTTGCCAGCTTTCTCCTCGACAAGTAAGTCAACTGTACTGCCTAAATTAGCCTAAAGCTAACTTTTTTCATTCGGTTTTGTTAGACAGAGTTGCTCGTTACCATAGGCAGCATAACAGTAGATCTTACTAAAATACGCCAGCCTCGTTGGTACAGAAGTGTATGTTTATGTGGTTTCAGTAGCTTTCAAAGTCACAGTAAATGCCAGCTTTTTGTCACAGTAAATGCCAGCTTATAAAGCCTTCCCACCGGCTTTTAGTCCGGCTTTACCGCGACTATGAAAGCTACTGAAACTATGTAAACATACAGTTCCACCAGAGGAGTATAACCGGATTTCACTGTATGTGTAGTGACTGTGTTGTTATATGTGTACTTATTGGATAGCAGAGGATGGCTTGGTTTCATCAGTGTTGTCGGCTTTTTGATACATGGCGGCTACCGTTGTTGCAATACGTGTTTGAAAAAGTGAGGCGCTAGAGTGCACAATTCGTTTGAATGCGATACACGATTTCAACGCAAGATGGGAGTAATTCCTACACAATGTCCCTTTAAATGAATGTAATGATGATACAAGCAGTAACAATTTTCCAAGCTATTAATGAGATGGCCCATCTTAAGATGTTCAGATGTTGTAGAAAGCGAATCAGCAAGAGCCATCATACTGTATATCTGTATTACTTTTTTAACACTATCAGAGGTGTGCTTTGACAGGTTCTCACCAGAGAGCTGAGGTTCCACAGCTTTAGTGCAGTAGCCAGGTGGAAACAGATCCAGCGCCCCCTCAAAGCCCTCCTCACCCTCTACACACTTGTCATAGATGAGAGCTGGGTCTGGGACACAGAACATTGGTTAGTTATTTATACCAAACAGCAGATGATTCGAAATAAGCATAGGTAAGTCATAAGGCTGACGCCATGAAAGACAACTAGTTTAAAATCCTCAGCATAAGTTTCCTTGTTACATTTGGTTTCAGCACTTACGATTGCACAGTTTCTTGAGTGATGTGATGGAAGACAGGGAGGAGACACTTATTTTGCCCTCTTGTAATGTCTCAATGGGCTTGGCCTGCCGCAGGAAGCGCTTATAGAGCTCTGACTGTAGAGGAGTCAGCCTGCAGGCAAACAGTCATTAGGTTTCTCTATATTTAAGTTAAACTGTTCAATATTATACACAAATATTACAATACATAGTATTACATTTAAAGAAGGATTGTGTATGGATGCTCAATAATTTTTGAGAACTGGCTGAGATGTGTAGGTAGCCATATTTCCTGATCAAGCTCAAGTTAAATTTAAAATGTGCTTGTCTGCACGTTTGCCTTGAGACAGAATTATAAAGTGATGAATTTGAAAAGTTTGGTTACACACACAGGGTGGTTTTAGGGTTTTAAGTTTTAGGTTGAAAAACACATTTCTACTTGAGGGGATTGACAAAAGTATAATTTTGGCACTTGTGCTGAAGCCTTTGTGATTCCTGGCTGTAAAATATATTTTTATACCAACAATCAGCAATTTAGCAAGAGACAAACATATCTTGAATATTCATCTATTTTGATACCAGTTCCAATACCGGTCCCCTTAAAGTGATACCAAAAGTGTACTTCATTCTGTACCCATAATGCTAATGGAGTAGCGTGTAGTAGAGCCATACTTTAGAACATTTTGGTGACATCTCAGCAGAACTGCCAAATCTGTCAAATACACCGTGCTCATCTTCACTACACCACAAACTGTGTGGTTTCTTGCTGCTGCAGGAGTGTAAGCTCTGCGCCGAGGAACAGCTGGTAAGAGTCCGCATACATACCTAACTGTTAGCATCAAGCGATTAATGTTACCTAACCGTTATTAACGGGTTTGACGCTACAGTCAATATATTTTGATGACGGGAACAGAGTTTGTTGGGACAGTTTAACGGCTCTGTGTTGAACTTTAGCTGCGCTGTGTTAGCTGTGCTAATGGGGAAGACGTTGAACTGACTTCCAGGAGGAGAGTGGCTCTATTTGCAGCAACAGAAAGTTTGCTGATCTGGCGGGGAGTCGGGACAATCCAAGATTAAACTGCAGGCCCAAAAACGATGAAATGCATGTATCGTTTGACAGGAGATGTTTTGATACTACTTAGTACTGGGTTATTTCACTTAACACACCTTAAAGGTATCGAGTACCAATACACACCCCTACTAGAAACCACATAAATCAACCTACCTACAACACACAACCTGCTCGATTTTCACTGGAAGATATTTGGACAAGATATCAGACGTTCTCCTTATCAAGCACCTGTAGACACAAAATGGAGAATATTGCAGAGGGACATTTAACCTAAGACACAGTTTAATGCAATCAAAACATTTTTAAACTCAGTGTTGTCTGAAGACAAAGTAGGTTAAACAACAAATATGGTGCAAAATATGAGATTGCTTTCTGCATATATTTTTGTAGTACATGACCAACTGTAGGCAGTGTTTTGTGATTTTTCTTCTATCTCTTCTATTATTTTTTTTTCTCTTTATAATTATAAGGCAGTCAAAGAGGAGGAGATAAAACATTTAATGACACATTTTAGTGATACACCAATGAGTCAACCAATAATCTATACCACTCTGAAGTAGAAGTGGACTCTTTGCATAATATTCATTCACGAATTTCACAGTTATTTGTTGTAGTATCATTTCAGTGTTAATATTATGATGTTTACAGTCTATATTCATGTTCTTGAATTTTACAGTACTTTGCCTATATTGTATTTCCTCATTTTATGTTTAGTGTATGCACCAAACACTTAGACAAATTCTTTGGTTTAAACCTATTTTGCTCCCATTTTTCACAAATTGAAGTTAAAGATCTAAGACTTTCATGCACTCAACAGGTATATATCTGTTAAATTTGGTTACAAACAGGGCGTTGGTAGCGGGTTCGAGTCCAGCCTGCAGCCCTTTGCTGAATGTCCAATAAAGGCACAAAGTCCAAAAATATAATCTTTAAAAAAATAAATAATAAATTTGGTCACAAATTTGTTAAAATCCATGTTGATAAGTATTTCTTCTTTTAGAAGAAGCTTTATTGTCACTGTAATAAATACAGTGAAATTTCGTATGGTGCTCTCTTGTAGCAGCTACAATGTCCTTGTCATAAAATAAACTGGGGGGGGGGGGTCATGGTTCCTGAAGCAGTCTCTTTACAGCCATGGGGAAGAAGCTGTGTTTCAGTCTGTTGGTGCGGGCTCTCATGACTCTGAGTCTTCCAGAGGGAAGGCTGGTGAATAGAGAGTGTCCTGGGTGGGCGGGGTCATCCCGAATCTTTGTGGCCCGTCGGAGGAGACGGCTGGAATAGATCTCCTCTAGGCGTGGAAGTGGGGAGCCGATGATCCACTCAGCCGTCTTGATGAACCGCTGCAGTTGTTTCTTTTCAGATGCAGTGCAGCTGGCGTACCACACCGTACAGCCATAGGTGAGGACACTCTATTGTGCAGTGGTAGAAGTTTTTCAGCAGAGGTGGAGGGAGTTTGTTCCTCCTCAGTGTTCTTAGAAAGAAAAGAAGCTGTTGGGCCTTTTTGATGATGTGGGTGGTGTTCACAGTCCAGCCCAGGTCCTCCGAGATGTGCAGGCCAAGAAACTTAAAGCTGGTGACCCGTTCCACTTCCTCCCCATTGATGCTCAGGCCTGAGTGCAGTGTGGTCCTCGACTTCTGGAAGTCAATAATGACTTCTTTTGTCTTCTTGGTGTTGAGGTTGAGGTGGCTGTCACTGCACCAGGCCGCCAGTGCTTGGACCTCTTCCCTGTATGGTGTCTCATAACCGTTGTTGATGAGCCCCACAATGGTTGTATCATCCGCAAATTTGATGAGGGTGTTGGAGCCGTGAGTAGCCACACAGTCATAAGTGTACAGTGTGTACAAGACTGGACTCAGCACACAGCCCTGAGGAACACCAGTATTGAGGACGATGGTGGAGGATGTGGAGGACCCCAGCATTCTGACATGCTGGGGTCTGTTAGTCAGGAAGTCCTTGATCCACAGACAGCGGGAGGTTCCAAGTTGTAGTGTCTGCAGTTTGTTGATGAGTCTGCTGGGGCTGATGGAGTTAAATGCCGAGCTGAAGTCAACAAACAGCATCCTGATATATGTGTTGGGGCTTTCAATGTGGCTGAGAGCGGTGTGGAGGGCGATGGAGATGGCGTCGTCTGTGGATCTGTTGGACCTGTAGGCGAACTGATGTTGATCAAAGCCAGGTGGGATGTGGGCCTTGACATGCTGTAACACCAGTCTCTCCATACATTTCATGATCACCGGTGTCAGGGCCACAGGCCGGTAATCATTCAACCCTGTGATGGCAGAGGATTTGGGCACAGGGATTATGGTGGCAGTTTTCAGGCAGGTGGGGACTGTGGCTTGCTGCAGTGAACGGTTGAGGATGTTAGTGAATACTGCAGCAAGCTGGTGAGCACATGATTTCAGCACTCTCCCTGGTACTCCATCCGGTCCTGGTGCTTTCTTGGTGTCGATGCCATGCAGGACTCGCAGTACCTGATGTTGTTGGATGGTGGAGGGCTGGTCGTGCTCTGATAATGTCAGCTGTGTGTCCTCTGCCTGTCTGTTGTCCTCTTCAAAGCGGGAGAAAAAGGTGTTAAGCTGGTCTGGGAGAGAAGTGTCGGTGGAGGGGAGGGTGTTGTGGCATTGTTTGTAGTCAGTTATATTCTGTATGCCTTTCCACATGGAGCGGGGGTTGTTCTCCCTGAAGTTGGCCTCTATCTGCTCTCTGTACTTTGTTTTAGCAGCCTTGATGCCTCTGTTCAGGTCCGCTCTAGCCCTCCTGTAGGCTTCCCTGTCCCTTGATCTCAGTGCTGAATCCCTGGCCTGGCGCAGTGCTCTGATACTGGTGTTAAACCAGGGTTTTTGGTTGGGAAATGTTTTCACCTGTTTCCTTGATGTTACATTATCCATGCAGAAACTGATGTATGATAGTACAGAGGAGGTGTGGAGTTCAATGTCTGGGTCTTCAAAGAGCTCCCATATGGTGTCCTCAAAACAGTCCTGCAAGGATAGTGTGGCCTCCTCAGTCCAGCACTGCACTGACTTGTACTGTGGCTTAGACCTGCAGATGAGGGGCTTGTAAGCTGGTGTCAGGAACAGGGAAAGATGGTCTGAGTGTCCGAGGTGGGGGGAGTGGCGGGCTCTGTAGGCTCCAGAGATGTTGGTGTAGACCTGGTCTAGTGTTCTGCACTTCCTTGTTTGAATGTCAACATTCTTGTAAAATCTGGGGAGCACAGCCTTTAAGTTGGTGTGATTAAAGTCTCCAGCCACGATGAAGAAGCCCTCTGGGTGTTTGTTTTGTTGCCTGGTGATGCTATCATGCAGCCTGCTCATAGCTACGTTAGCATTTGCTCGCAGGTGGATATACACGGCAGTTACAAACACTTGGGTTATTTCCCTGGGCAAATAAAAAGGTCTGCACTTCAACATTAGAAACTCCAGGTCTGGACAGCAGTGTCTCTCAATGACGGCAGTGTCCGTGCACCAACTGTTGCTAATATAGACGCACACACCTCCTCCTCTCCTCTTACCGGAGTCCGATGTGCGATCCGCCCGGAAGATCGTACGTCCTGCTAGCTCCACGGCTAGGTCCGGGATGTTTTCATGCAGCCAGGTCTCTGTTATCACCATGATACAACTGTCTATCCGGTTGTTAACATCCCGTAGTTTCATCTCGTCCATCTTGTTAACCAGGGAGCGGACGTTGGCTAGAAAGACGCTTGGAACCGCTGGTTTGTGTGGAGCGGCAGTTAGCCTAGCTCTGATGCCGGCTCGTTTGCCTTGTTTCCAGCGTCTTTCGCAGCGCCGCCATCGCCTCCTTTCTGTCCGCTCTCGCCGGCGTATCCTCTCCGGGAACGAGTCGAACCCTTCGGGGGGGTCCAGCCGGTCCAGTGTTGTTTTAGGCTTAAAAGTTCAGTTCGGGTGTAAGTCCTTCTCAGTGTGTAGCTGCTAACTGAAGAAGAGCACCAGGTCGCTGCATCTACAGGCGCCACCATCTTAGATCAAAATGGATTATATAATCCATCAACCTAACAGGTGTGACATATCAAGGTGCTGATTAAACAGCATCATTGCTACACAGGTGTGCCTTGGGATGGTCACAATAAAAGGACACTCTACAATGTGCAGTTTGATCACACAACACAATAACACAGATGTTACAAATTTTTAGGGAGTATATGTGTCATTGACATGCTGATTACAGGAATGTCCACCAGAGCTGTTGCTAGTGAACTGAATGTTTATTTCAGCATTGTAAGACGTCTCTCATGTCGTTTCTATGACTTTGACAGTACATCCAACCAGCACAACTGCAGACCACAGTAAGTGCATCAGCTCAGCATCCAGCATCTTCACTTGTTTCATTTTGTGATTTTGCCTTATTGTTAAGTCTAATTATTGGTCACCTGTTGACAATGCTGATCAGCTCCTTAAGTTTGTCCTCTCCAATCTGTCTGTCTTTGTCACTGGCATCTGCGTCTCGGCCCTTGAGGATGGGAAGCTCAAATCGCTTTTTAAACTCCTGAGCTGTACCTGACATCGAAGTGAAACAATAAATAAATAAACAAACAAACAAGGATCACGACAAACAGCAGAAATAACCAAGATGAGTTTTAACTGTTTTGTGTGTGTGTGGAGTTACTTACCAAGGATTCCAGCATTAACAAAGTGGACCAGGCTGAAGTACTCCAGCAGGTCATTCTGGATGGGAGTGCCTGATATCAGCACTCTCCTCTGGGCACTCATGGCATTTAGGGCCTGATATGTCTGGTTGTCAGAGTTCTTCAGCCGATGACCCTGCAGCACAAACAACTTTTAATGTTAAATCATTAGATAAACAGCCCTGCACAACTCTGAAGTATAATGGATGAGATGAAAAACCTCGTCACAGATGACCAGTCCAACTTTGCCCTTATGCAGAACCTCAGCATGCAGTCGAAATGTCTCATATGAAATGATCAGGATCGGCGTTGGTACTCTCAAACCATGCTGAGTGATGAAGTTAACTAGAAATCACAGAAAACAGACAAATTAATAAGCAGACAACTGATCAACTCCAATGTTTCCAAAAAGATATACTTTACATGAAGGATGAAGGGGAAAGTTCACCTGAAAACAAAATCAACACTACTAAACCAGATTTTTTCCAAGTAGCCAGCATGTGTAGTCACAACTTGAGGTTTGGTGGTGTGTTTTTTTTTTTAGTTCTAGCGGATAACTTGCCAAATGTAAATTCAGCAATATTACCATTAGAGTTACAGTGACTGTAAATAGTGGAAAAAAACTATCCAGCTTTAAACTTTAAAATTTAAAGGTGGATAGATTTCAGTGTCTTGATTCTGCTTAAGGTTTCTATCTGTTAAAAGGAAGATTTTCTCTGTCAATATAGCACATTAGAGGAAGAATAAATTAATTAATAATACTAATACTAATACTAATACTACTACTAATAATAATAATAGTATAGCTGCTGCGCAGCAATGGTTGGGGCCAGGCAATTTTAGGCAAAACAAGAAGGTAAGAATAACATTAACTGCTAGCAATTATGAACAAACTGGCCTGATCGAGCTCAAAGCTAAACATTATCCATGGTGACAAAGATGAAAACATCTTTTAAAATGTAAAAGTAGCTATTGGCTAGACTCTGCATATTGACTGATAGCTAAGCCAAATAAACAGGGAAAAGAGACAAGGGATAACAGGGAAAAGTGTTGATAAAGAGTATTTGTTTCTCCTCAAAACTGCCTGGATCATAATTATTTTAACCTTAGTAGTCTCTAATACACATAGCATGATGCCTGAACATAGGACTTTCACATTAGAATGACCGTTCTGCCTAAATTGAGGCTTGAACTCAATTTCTGAGACTGTGGTCCGTCTTCTATCTCACTGAGCTAATTGGCAAGTGACAGTTCATGTGTGGCTTCACAAACTGACTAAGCCAAGCATCAGGGTGCCACACAGTAGCCATTCATGCCATGGAAAAGCAAATTTCAAAGTGAAAGTTCCAAAGCTGTAGCACATATGGTTGATTTGTCATGAATTTTCAATGTTTTGAAATTTAGGGGCTTGCTGTAGCGCCACCATCAGGACTATTGTCTTGTGTTTCCAGTTGAGGACATCTGGCATGGGACTGGACCTTTGTGAGAAGTTTGGGTAGATTTCTTATATGGAAATGTTGCACGAGCTGAGGCTTGAACTCACAGTCTTCAACACCAAGAAACATCCTCTATCTCACTGAGCTAATTGGCAAGTGGAAATGTCACATGTAGCTTTACAAATTCACTAAGCCAGTCACCTGTGTGCAAGACAGCAGCTGTAAGCAGGTAAAGGCAGATTTCAAACGGCTGTCAAAAATTCAGTTATTAAGACAAAAATCCCAAAATACACAAATTGCATCTAGACAGCATGGAAGATGTTGGTAATTTGTTTTTAACAATGATTTATTGGCTCCATAAGTGAAAAACTGATGTTTAAAAATGCCATTTTTGCACTGACTCCAATTGTTCGCATGAGAGTGAAATTCAAAATGCTGTAAAAAAATTCAGTTTTTGAGATAAAATCCTGATATTTTCCAAACATCATCTACCATGACTCCAAAATCTTGTCATTTTTTTTAATGAACACTGAAAATGTTAGCAAGAATCTGCAAGTATATGTTTACAATACCGTTTACAGTCAAACATTTTGATGCACTGTAGGCTCAATTTTCGATAAATCAAAAATCTGTGTGGATCGTTTGTGTAGGACAGTCTGAAGATGCTCTGTAGCAAGTTTGGTGTCATTTGAGAAAAAATTGTGGGAGGAGATAGGTTTAATAAGTTTTACAGTTTTTGAAAAAAAAAAAAAAAAACAGTGATGGACTTCATAATTTGCAATAGGTTTAAATGCACAAAAGTTCCTTCAGCATTGGGGCTACATTTTGGTGAAATCTGTAGCACATATGGTTGATTTGTTGTGAATTTTCAAAATTTTGAACTTTAGAGGCTTGCTGTAGCACCATCATCAGGACTACTGGCCTGTTTTTGCAGCTGAGGCAATCAGGCATGGGACTGGACGTTTGTGCAAAGTTTGGTGATTTTTCACGCATGGGAAGTAGGATTTCCTCGGAAGAAGAAAAAGAAAGAAGAAGAAAGAAGAACATGTAGGATAACAATAGGGTCCTGGCAGCTTAGGCTGCCCGGCCCCTAAAAAGTGTTTGCTCTTGTTGGGAATGCTTTTGAATTGTTTTTCAGATAAAAATCAAAAGATCTATCTAAGGACAGAACTGAGAAATATGTGGCAGGGTGGGGAGACTACTTGGAGTACACTGCTAATGTGGACAGATCTTGAAGTAAAGCGCACACCACGTAAATAATTCTCACATACACACTCTTTATGTGCCTGAAAACTAATAAGCTACTTGTATATTAAATTACAGTGTATATTAATGTAGGAATCTAAATGTGATTTAAATGTGTGTATACATTGTCTTTTATTGGCTATACATACACATATAGGGGTTAACCTTCTTCATGAGTTAATTACACTCACAATAAGGACCTAAGAGAGATCAGGAATCTTAAATGAAGCCTCCTAGGAAATCAAACATAAGTAATTCATGTGTATTCGCCTCCAGCTTTTCTCGTTTGTCAGAGAAAAAGTATATCCATAAATTTTAAACACTGGCATATTCTGAGTTCTTCAGAATAATCGAGGTGTTACGAAAGTGAATTGACAGTTGGTAATTTGAATCTGTTGCTTTTATGACAGGAAGTGTTTTTTCTTTTGGCTAGTTTGATTTGTTTTGATTTAACTACAAGATGGTAATTCAAAGCATAGTAACAATACAGGTGGCACAGGTGATGGCCTGACTAGTATGGGATGTAACTATGATGATTAAAAAAATCTATATAAAGTTGTCTTCAAGACATAATTCCTAAGCAAAATGCTGTCTTCATAAAGCAGACGTCTATAAAAAGAGCAAGAGTCGCAGCTCCTCCTCCTTCAAGCTGATCCTGATGTTTAATTTACTGCAACATTGAGGTTAAAGTGATATTTGCAAGAGATATTCATGATGAGACAGAGGGGAGAGGTAAACTACCTAGCTGTCTGTCGATCTCATCCTTTGAACCTCCGTCAATTGCCACTGGTGTGACGCGTCCTCCCAGCCACTTTCCTACTTCGTTGTACCAATTGCGAACCAGACTGGAGGGTGAAACCACAATGGCTTTGTCTATCTCTGGCTTAGCATCAGGGCTTTGGCGCAGCAGCGTCCACATGAGGGTGATACACTGCAAAGTCTTCCCCAGGCCCATCTCATCAGCCATGATGCAGCCATAGGATTCTGAGATGCGTCTTCCTGTCACACACTCCCACAGGAACTTCACCCCCTCAAGACATTCACACATTAATTTTTATTAGAAAAGGAAAAAGCAATCGAACTATCTGGAGCTTTCAGGTGCTTCTCATAGTCATCCTCAGATTTCACAAATGAGAACTGGGATAAGTGAATGAAAGCTCCAGAAAAAGCTGGTCAGTGGACCTTTACTTAGGTTAGTTTTGTCAATCTACTGTTTCCAAGGTCATGAACAAACTCCTCAATTCATATTTAAGTTTCTGAAGACAAACAATGTAAGACCGCTTCATTAATGTAAGATTCTACATCTCTACTATTAACACTATTGTTATGATGAATGCAATTTTTATTATTATTTTATTTTTTATTTCAGTCAGTTAAGTATAGAAAAAAGGAATCTTAGATTTACCTCTCTCTGATGGGGTCTGAGCACTTTTCCCAAAACTGGATCCACAACAACATGAACTGGTAGTTTGTCTCTAGACGGGACAAAGAACAGTCACACATTTCTGTTTATTACAAGAACTCCACACACCAGCAGTGATGTAGCAATGCCAGTAAATGCAATTTAGTATTTTTTTTTAAAGCTGTTAAAGGCACAGTTTATGTCAACAAATCTATATACAGTACAGGCCAAAAGTTTGGACACACCTTCTCATTCAATGCGTTTTCTTTATTTTCATGACTATTTACATTGTAGATTCTCACTGAAGGCATCAAAACTATGAATGAACACATGTGGAGTTATTTCACCTTTATGTAAAAGGTGAAATAACTGAAAACATGTTTTATATTCTAGTTTCTTCAAAATAGCCACCCTTTGCTCTGATTACTGCTTTGCACACTCTTGGCATTCTCTCCATGAGCTTCAAGAGGTAGTCACCTGAAATGGTTTTCCAACAGTCTTGAAGAAGTTCCCAGAGGTGTTTAGCACTTGTTGGCCCCTTTGCCTTCACTCTGCGGTCCAGCTCACCCCAAACCATCTCGATTGGGTTAAGGTCCGGTGACTGTGGAGGCCAGGTCATCTGCCGCAGCACTCCATCACTCTCCTTCTTGGTCAAATAGCCCTTACACAGCCTGGAGGTGTGTTTGGGGTCATTGTCCTGTTGAAAAATAAATGATTGTCCAACTAAACGCAAACCAGATGGGATGGCGTGTCGCTACAGGATGCTGTGGTAGCCATGCTGGTTCAGTGTGCCTTCAATTTTGAATAAATCCCCAACAGTGTCACCAGCAAAACACCCCCACACCATCACACCTCCTCCTCCATGCTTCACAGTGGGAACCAGGCATGTGGAATCCATCCGTTCACCTTTTCTGCGTCTCACAAAGACACGGCAGTTGGAACCAAAGATCTCAAATTTGGACTCATCAGACCAAAGCACAGATTTCCACTGGTCTAATGTCCATTCCTTGTGTTTCTTGGCCCAAACAAATCTCTTCTGCTTGTTGCCTCTCCTTAGCAGTGGTTTCCTAGCAGCTATTTGACCATGAAGGCCTGATTCGCGCAGTCTCCTCTTAACAGTTGGTCTAGAGATGGGTCTGCTGCTAGAACTCTGTGTGGCATTCATCTGGTCTCTGATCTGAGCTGCTGTTAACTTGCAATTTCTGAGGCTGGTGACTCGGATGAACTTATCCTCAGAGGCAGAGGTGACTCTTGGTCTTCCTTTCCTGGGTCGGTCCTCATGTGTGCCAGTTTCGTTGTAGCGCTTGATGGTTTTTGCGACTCCACTTGGGGACACATTTAAAGTTTTTGCAATTTTCCGGACTGACTGACCTTCATTTCTTAAAGTAATGATGGCCACTCATTTTTCTTTAGTTAGCTGATTGGTTCTTGCCATAATATGAATTTTAACAGTTGTCCAATAGGGCTGTCGGCTGTGTATTAACCTGACTTCTGCACAACACAACTGATGGTCCCAACCCCATTGATAAAGCAAGAAATTCCACTAATTCACCCTGATAAAGCACACCTGTGAAGTGAAAACCATTTCAGGTGACTACCTCTTGAAGCTCATCGAGAGAATGCCAAGAGTGTGCAAAGCAGTAATCAGAGCCAAGGGTGGCTATTTTGAAGAAACTAGAATATAAAACATGTTTTCAGTTATTTCACCTTTTTTTGTTAAGTACATAACTCCACGTGTTCATTCATAGTTTTGATGCCTTCAGTGAGAATCTACAATGTAAACAGTCATGAAAATAAAGAAAACGCATTGAATGAGAAGGTGTGTCCAAACTTTTGGCCTGTACTGTATCTAATCAGAATTAATCATGAAAAGGGGAACTAATTTAAGAATTCCAATACGTCATTTCCATGGCCAAGGAAAGTTCAATGGACATTTGTAAACATGAGCTTCTCTCTAAAACCAGAGAAGTAAGTCTCAAACTTACGATGTCATAGGGCAGGCATGTCCAAAGTCCAGTCCAGGGGCCAATCATGGCCTGTGGCTTGTTGTTCAAAATCTATTATATGTGACCCACCACACAATATTGGTTAATAAAGAAGATCACTTTGCGTTTTGTCTGTTCACCTTACAATGACAGGACTAGCATACAGTCTGTAGACATGCACCAAGCAGGAACTACACAGGCAAACTAATGTGTTTTAATAAACATACTGCTGGGTAGCAAACATGGCCACAGCAAAGAAACTTAAAAGTCCACAGCGAGGGCCGCTGCTTTCAGGAGTGGCGAAAAGTTGAATACTTTTTAACTGTAAGATCAAACTTAGAGATGAGTGAGTACACCATAATTTGTATCTATATCGGTTCAACCGACTAAATTATCTGTATCCGTATCAATGTTCGGTGGGGGCAGGGCCTGAACCGAAAGTGTCTTAATTTTGTATGTGTGTGAGTGTGTATGATGGCCGGGTGACAACAGAGCTGCAGCAGTTATGTGTTTAACGGGAGAAGCTACTGTGTGTGTGTGTGGCTAGCTGCCTGGCCTATATTAGACATGACATAACAGCTACCGAATAGGCATGTTGATGTTTTATTTTGGTTCATCAGGAGCACGGATAATGACACATTTTACTCAGGTAATACTCATGCTCATTAAAAGTACATTATCCATCCCAAATACTCATTTTCTACGAGTATCCAGCTCATCCCTAATCAAATGTTGCATTTGTCTGATTTGTGAGGATTTTTTTAAAATAACCCAAATGACACAAAAAGCTGCTGGCCCCCAGGTATTTTCACATTATCTTTTTGGCCCCCATTCAAAAAAGTTTGAAAACCCCTGTCGCATAAAGTCTGGAGCTGCTCCATAGATGATTAATGAGAGAAAAAGGGCTGCTCTCAGTGTCATCTTCAACATCTTTCATCATTCATTGACTATGGATCAGCTCCAGACTTTATACCCTATGACATCACACATTTGAGTTTTAGCACTGTAGTTTTTAGATTTGGGAGAGATTTGTTCATGTTAACTAATATTTTTGGCCTGTCTTAGACCAGAGTAACAACATGTGTGAGTTTTGAAATTAGCGTAGTTCCTCTTTAAGAGGACTGCAATCATTAAATAATACTATTAATCAACAAAACATTTTCAAGTTATACTGCAGTTTCTGTATACTAGCTTGTGGGACTCTCCACACAGGAAGTGAGGATTCAAAATACAAACTGTCTCCTCACCTGCAGAAGGTGAGCACTATTTGAGGAGAGCTGGACTTTATAGTATTAGTATTTACCTGCTCCTAACTGCAGTACCTAATGCACAAACTTGGCTTGTACAGATGGAGATCAAGTTAATGCTTTTTTAAAGAAGGAAGGGTCCCATGTGTTTTGAACCTACTTGTCAGCTTTGATCAGGTCATGAGCGCTCAGAGTTGGGGGCTCATAAAGAACCAAAGCATCTTCTGCAAGGGGATCGTGAAGTGCTTTCCTTACTCCTGCACGCTTTAGACCAAGTGCCCTGATTCCCAGCGAGCCTGTGGGTAATTCATTAGGAGAGAAGTTTAAGTCATTCTGTACCTATTCTACTAGACAAGAAAGAGACGCCATAGTGACTAGAAAAGTCTTACCCGTGTAATTTGGAATAGGAACTTTAAATGGCTTGGAGAGGATACTTCGAATAAAGGCCTCCTGTAGAAAGGAGACAAGTGAGCCTGGTGATGGCATCAAATTGTAACCATTGCTGTATTCATACACAAACTGTCTGCAAAGAGTAAGTTCAATAGTACAAAACAACGCTTACATGTTTGTCACCATCCATACATGCAGGTCGGTTGTTCAGCTGTGTCAGAGGCTTTCTAAAGGGAGAAATATGGCTTTCTCTCTTCTCATTATCACTTTTTCTTCTTTTCTCCTGTCAAAAAGCAATACACACATTTCAATACCAAACGCACCAATGCTCACCAATGACCATTCTCATTAGGGGTCCAAGCAGTGACACCTCATTGTTTTTGTTCACATTATTCTTTTTTTCTTTCTTCTTATTTTTCTCTTCTAAAACTGTTTGTGCAGCAAAAACCATAAGACAAAAACACGAAAATTGAAAGATGGGTTGCAAATTCCACTGCCTACTAGGACACAAAAATATGACCCTCATTGACCTAAATGTGGCACTGTTACAGTAAGTTTACATTTTTGCAATAATCTTGAAAATGGTATAGAGTCAAAATTCTTTTACCATTTACGTCTCTCAATTCATCTGCAACTTTGCTCCATTGGTGTTCTAGTCTAAAAATGTTAAATTTTGAAACCTTTTCTCAATTTTCTCTTAATTATATTTTTGTAAACTCTGATTCGTCAATCTGTTTTGGAATTATACATTTTTAAACATTTGTCTTTAAGGTCACTTTTACGTAAATACTCAGAAATCAAAAATGGGTTGAGCAATTAAAAACAAATTTCATGCACACTGATAGTAAATAAGTAGATGCACGGCATACAAGAGGGCTGAATTACGTTTTCTTTTCATTTATTCTCTGTTTGAAACATTACAAACAGATATTGTTTTCACGTTTGATTCACCCACACTGATCCACACTGCTTCACTTCCGCCAGTATGCCACCAGAAAAAATATGCCTCCAATGTTGTTGTATGTTGTCATGTAATTCATTATACGCTATCTTATAGCAGGGTGCCAGTGATTGTTTGCGTTACGTCCAGTGTGTTTCTATTTATATACATACAACTTATCCCACTCTGCTTCTGTGCTAGAAAGTAGCATGGATAAGGAGCTGTCCTCTGGTTTGTTTTTTCTTCATTCTGGTGATCAACACTTCTGGTTCATGTTAGAATACATTGGATGAGTTTCAATTCACATCCCCTACAATCGCAGAGCAACACCAGCGCACAGGCCCGTTCTTATGTATGACTCTCTCTTTGATGTTGTTGTAGCTGAACAGCACACTGGGAACCAGCAGATGGGTCATCCAGCTCCATTGTATTAATTTGCATCCATCATAGTGACTTAAACACACACTATTCCATTTGTTGTGCTAATCTCAACATTTGTTTATTGTGTGTCATATCATAGGCCCACAAATATTTATCTATATTTAATTATCATCAGACTATGATTCTCTGCCTGACCCTCCCTGTGTCCGAGGCTATTCATTTATTTTAAAAGGTCTAGGCTATTTAATTGTTCTATATCATGACGCTAATATTAATGTTATCAGGGGATTTTAATCCAAAGTGGTAACCACTGTATGTAAATGCATGAATGGGTCAGATGTGTGCAGCACTGGATTTGAAATGAACTGTAATAAACTGGAGCCTCTGTGTTTTGATTACCTGCTGTAAAACAACATGACCCTCATCCATTTAAAATGAACATTAGCTCTTCTGAGCTCAATTTGGTGAAAGTAACACAAATTTAGTGTAATAAATAACATATGACTCTACACAGAAAGAAATATTGTAAAGTACCTTATTACTTTAAAATGAGCGTAACTAGTAATACGTAATAAATTACATTTTGAGAGTAACTGGCCCAACACTAATAAAAACACGGAAGTCTGTGCATGTTCCAATGGGCAAGACAGCATCTACCGTTAACGGCCAAATTTATGGACAGAGTTTGATGTAACAGCTTTCAAAAAAATATATTATAGTATAGTGTATAGTACTAATGTACTTACAGTTCTACATGTCCAGTCTTCATCTTCACAGGAATCTCCTGCTTGCTTCCGTTTAGCAACCTGACTGGGAGCCAGACTCCTTCTCTGGGATCAGGATTTCAAACGAAGATGAACGTTAGCATTGAAATAGATTAAATAAGTTCAAGTTTGTAGTTAGCACTTGAATGCAGTCTGTAGCAAAATGGGGATAAATAACAACAAATCGGCTTGCTAACCATTTTCCTTGTTTTCTCGGCGTGGCTGTTGTGAAGCGACTCCTCAGCTGTCTGTGCTGCTAGCATTAACGCTAACTTGCCTGTGATTATGCAGAAACAAGTAGCGACTCTGCCTGCTTCATTTCCACAGCACATGCGCCCATGTCTCTTTGCACTTACTTTATAAAGCACTAACGTTAATATAGGCCACTGACTTCACACGAGTATTACCAGCGAATAGGTTAAGTCAACTGAGGCGATGTTAGTCCGTTACAAGATTTATAACAGCATTAGTTTGATATATAACAGCAGTTATCCCTCGGTTTAGCTATATTCCGGTTACTATTGAAGTTCGCGCGAAATGGCTACATGTCATGTTGCACAACACTACGGCAAGTCTGAAAGGTCAAACAAGCTGCTGTTCTTACTGCTGTCGGGTACTGCCCCCTGGGCCCTATTTCAGAAAGCAGGATCAGCAAACTCTGAATCTAATCCTGATTTTCGAGTTGACTAAACCTAAACTGGGAAACTGAGTTTTCGGTTCCATAACAGGATGAGAATTAGCTCAGTCAACTCTGAGTATGTTCAGCCTCGGAGAAGCGCGTTCACAATGGGCATCACAAGCCATCATCAATGGAGCGCAGATAACATGATTCTCAATGGCAGAAAGCGGAGTTGAAAGCAAAGCCACTTATTTCACCTTAACTGAATTGGAGATTCAGATCGCATTGGAGATCATATGAGGACTTTGAACATATCTTTAAAAGAAATCTAGTACGGCAGCTGCAGCTAAACACTGTAAGGTGGATCAGGAAAGATTGCAGAGTGTGTTAACAGACAATGTGAAGTGACATTATGTAATGTGATGTGTTAATGCGTGTATAATATACAGAAAATATAGAAACACTTCTATGTGTTATCAGTGTTTATATATTTAATATAAATTGCTATATCGTCTACCGTCTTTCTAATCTGATGGGGCCCAATGGCACTTGGCAGCAACTCAGAATCAAACACAAAAATATTGTACAGACTGGTAAAAATTTTGCTTCTATTTAATTCATTCTTGCAGTATTAGGCTTAGGTTAATTAATTTGCTGTAAAATGACTTCCGATTCCGGAAGTCATGATGGGGATGTGAGTCCCATAAATGCAGCCAGTTAGACCACAGAGTCTATGAATATAGCCTATGGAAAGTATTCATGACTCATTGCATAATGTATCCACATAGATTAATTTCTTATTAACACTGACAGCCCTACAGTTGTGTGGAATTCCTTTTTGATGATCCTTACTGTTTTATCACCAGGGAAAACTACAGAAATGGGCAAAAGTCTTTTCAGAGCCAGAGTCGCTTTTCTTATGGCCTCTGACAAACTACTGCCTCGCTGATGTGTCCAGTGTCTCTGATGTTAGAAAGAAAACTGCAGTTGCCGAAGAATCAAAGTGCAAAGCATAAGATTTGCTCCAATGATAATGCACATCCACAATGTGTAATATTTGATATATCTGGGTGGAACAGATTGTTAGATAGATAGATAGATAGATAGATAGATAGATAGATAGATAGAGTGTGAGGTGAAACTGTATCTTTCATATAGGCACTCCCTCGGGGAGACATCCAAATGTGATCTAATCACCTTCTCCTTACGTAACAGCCTCTGAATGAATGGTGTCTCAAAGTCCACGACTTTATTCACAAGAGGACACCCCATGTCTCTCCTTCCTGCAACACGCTCAGCTTGTGTGAAGCAAACCTGCCAGTGACCAGGTGTGCTTCACGGAGTATGTTGCCATAGTAACTGACTCAGGGTTTCACTGAACTGGCTTTGTAAAACGGAAAACTCAGTTTCCCTCATTTTAGGCTTAACATACTCAGAGTTTTTACTAATCCCACTTTCTGAGATAGGGCCCTGGAATAGTAATAGTGTATTCATACTGTGTTCAAGAAGCTTTTGTTTTCATGAAAACGATCTGTTATTTTCTAGGTATGATCAATGTTGTCAGTGTCACTCACGCCAGTACCATAGCCTTCTTACAATGTTTTTGAGGTGATGTAATTATAGTAGAGCGCTCCTAACTTGCACAAGCTCATTTTGTTTTTCAGTAGTAAACAGTAGTTTTCCTGTTTTTGGTCTCAGCAGGGCCGGACTGGGAGACTTTTTCAGGCCAGGAGTCAGTCATTCAGCAGGCCACCCTGCCCACACGCACGTTCACACCTACACTTATATGCATTGGCACGCACACACACACGAACACACGCACACAGACACAGACAGACACACACACACACACACACACACACATTCTACATGATGTAGAATATCAACTGCTTTGTGTGATAATGTAACTAATATTATGTTAACAAGCCTGTAGCTTGTTGCAAACAGACATTTGCAGACAGACACACAACATATTCCCGAAATATCAGAAACATCAGCTTTCACATTAATCAAAACCAAACATTAACAGCTGCAAGAACATTAAATGCAACACAACTATCTAAGCAAACTGACAATTAAGTCAAAAAGTAAAAAAAAAAATCTTTTGTAAATATATAAAAGTCCATAGATAATGTTGCATTTCTGAAATATTTGCAAATCTGTGCCTCATTGGCAAGTACTTTTTATGTGTAGCCTACAATATAACCTAACCAACAAAGACAACTAGCCTAAGTCCAAATCAAATGATTAATCAGTTTACTATGAGGAAGGCCTTTGAACACACAAAACACGTGCATGCTGCACGCACTGACAGACACAAGGCTGACTGTATAATACAGTCCGAGAGCATAGTACTGACTAATATTTTACATAGGCTCTAGGGAAGTACTAATGAACCCCAACCTAAATCCGAGGTTGAAATACACAATAGCTTTCATGTATGGGCCGGGATACATAACAGCAAGTCAGCAACAGACAGCAAAATTCAGCAACACTAGCGCCGCAACATATTTACATTATGTAAACGTGTACAAGGCTTCTAAAGAGAACCAGTGTTTTGTTTTTTAAGAAAACTTACTCGCAGAGTCTGGCACATCTTTTTGTTGTGTGGCGCTGCCATGGCTGGGGGGGGGGTAAATAAACTTGTTATTTTGTGGCATTTAGCCACATCATCTTCAAGTGCCTTCCTCTTTTTATCTCCATTCTGGCTTCTCCTCTCCTCTCCTCTCCTCTCCTCTCCTCTCCTCTCCGCTCCTCGCTCCTCGCTACACACACACACACACACACACACACACACACACACACACACACACACACACCGGAGCAGCAGCAGGTACCACAGACACACATGCGACACCCCCCCCCCCCCCCCCCCCCCCCTCCACACACACGCTGTCTGTGTGGATGACACGGACTGTTGGGGTGGGTGCTAATCAAAACAAACCAATCGTCTTGTTGTCAGCCTCATATGCTACTGGCCTGAGTGGCCTCTGATTGGCCTGAAAGAAAATTTAAAAAAAAGTCATACTGTCGCGACGCCGGCCGACCGGCAGCCTGCAGAAGGAAAAAAAAAAAACGACATGCAGACGGCAGCCGGCAGGCCAGCAGGCCAGGCACAGACCGGCGCTTCGGGAATACTCCTGGATCTCCCTATGGCCAGTCCGGGCCTGGGTCTCAGTACATGTGTATAATTTAGCTTCCTATTTAACCCACACAATATTTTCTAATTTCCGTAGTGCATTTACACTTCCTGTAATGTTTATGTAACACTGAGAGGGTGTGTCTGAAATGCCAAGCTCTGTCCGATATACGAAAAATTTATCAAATTGAGTGAAATCATAAACGCAACCCCCTTGCATTCTTTTTCTTGGAGAAATTGAGTCAATTTAGTGTGACCAAACTATTCAAAGCCCACGTAGAATGGTGTGGAGTATAGAACTGAGTTTGGTTTTTGTCAGGATACAGGAACTCTTTCGACCAGCAGGTGGCAGCTTCCTCCTCTGTACACCCAAGCTTCTTCACATGCGGAGATCCTATTGTTTGACGTTATTATCAGTAGTATCATTTGCTCTGCAGGGGAGAGCACACACCCCCTATTGTAACTTGCTAGTGTGTGTCATCTCCTGATACTGGCGGTACTGGTGGTGGAGGAAACAGCCCTGCTGCTCTGTGAACAACTTCTTTAACTGTGTGGCAGTCAGGGAATTGCAGTGTTAACCCATAGAAATAGAATTATATATATATATAATAGTAATAGAGTGAATATTGTCTGCTTAAAGTAATCACCATTATTTCCCTCAAATTTCCACACTTTCAGAATTGACTTCGCTTTCTAGAAATCTCTTCATTTAAAAAAAAATTACACCTTTCTCAAAAATGTCTTCACTTTCTAAACAGTCTTAACTTTCCAACAATGATTTGTTTTTTTAACTTGACTTACCTCACTTTAAAAAAATGACTTCACTTTTGAAAAAAATGTGTTGTTTACCGAAAATAACTTCATCCTATAAAAATGATTTCACTTTGCAAAAATAATTTCACTTTCAAAAAATGACTATGTACCCCCCCCCCCCCCCCCCCATACAAATCCATACATTCCTACACTTTTTTTTTCAAAAAATGTCTACACTTTCTAAAAAATTACTTGATGTTCATAAAGTGACTACAATTAAAGTATCTGATTTTTACTGTATTTAACTATCAAAATTAATTTCATGATATTAAATGTAATAAAGTATTGAAAGTAAAATTACAAGTAAATGCTGGTAATAAAAAAGCAAGTGACAGAATTATGAGGATTATGAAGTTAATTTCTTTTAACATGTACATCACCCTAAAAATGGAGCGTACATTGCACTTAAAGAAAAATTAGGTATTTTTCACAACTTTAGAGAACAAAATCAGTTTTTCCTTTACTACCATTCCTTCATTAGTCCATCTGTCCATCCTTCCTTGCCTATTTTTTTCAGTAACTAAAATGCTCAAGGGATATGTATTGGAGAAAAATCATATATTTTATTAAGGAAATTTTGTGTAGTAAAAGTGAAAGTTGACAGAAATTTTAAAGATAGCAAAGGTAAAACACAAGTACGCATGAACAAAAGAAAGTAGATGTATTTAACATTTTGTCAGAAATTAAATCTTTAAATAGAAGAACCTGTGCAATTATGTGGAGAAAAAAAACAACAGACAATAACAAAACAAAAAACAAATCAAAACCCAAACAAACCAAAAGAAAAAGTAAAGAAGAAATTTTGTGGATTTTCTCATTTAACATTTCCTTTTTAGGTGGCTACAGCCCCTCTTCTTCTACTATTTCTTCCACTACTTCTACATATTAAATGTTACATTAGAGTAGCAGCATCCCAAAAAATCAACAGCAAATGCAGGATGATACCTATATGTACACATGAAAGGCCACTGACTAAGTGACGATATGTGACAACGTGGTATGAAAAACTGTAGGTCATTCTCATGTTGTCCTTCAAGTCTGCTAATCACAGTCTTCTGCTGTCCTTTTCAGGAAAATGACTTTCTTTTTATTTAAAATATTTTCTAAGTCTTTGGTAATCCATGATTTGAAACAATGGTCTCCTCATAACACTATAAGGAAAGGGAAAAAATAGCAGTCTCGATTGTCTCTTCATGTCAGAGCAGTTGTTGTAAAAGCCATGCCAGACTGTGTAACCACAGCAAAACTGCAAACTGCAACAGACACCTACAGACAAGCCTTTATGGGCATAATAATAATGTTCCGGTATGGAAAGCTGCTCCAAATGATACCACAAGCTGGAATTTACAAACATCAGGTTCTCCAACATGTAGGATGTGCCTCTGGGATCCTTCACCTAATCTGCACTGTGCACCTTGCCCCAGTGCGACCATTCATATTCTTTATAAGGCCTTCTTCATTCATTTGTATTTGCCTCTGTCATCCCAGCATCTGGACTGTTAGCTGTACCAGACTATATACTCACTACACAGTATGTACGACTATTATATGCACATTTTTAAAGTGCGCTGTTTTATTTTCAGTTGATATATAAGAAGTCAGTGTACTCAAGTATTCATTAACTCATACTTGTATACAGGTTTACATCAGACTTTAAGACTTTCTATCTGTTATTTAAATTTCACTACAAAAAACACAATAAAAAACAGTGTTTTTGCAAAGATTTAATACTTAATAACTTAGTAACAATCACCTTTTCTATTTTTTATTACGAGCAGCTCCTCAATTTCTTTTTACTCCATTTAAATGATTTAACCAACAGGATTATCCATTGTGAATTATTTATCAGTGCATTACATACATGTGTACTTAAAGAAAAGGACAATTTCATGAGAAACAATAGTGGTAAAATGAAGAGTATAGCAGATTGTTTTGCGTTGGCATTAGTCACTTTCTTTTTTCTTCTCACTTGGTAAACATTCTTCAGAGTGTTGAGACAACTGTGGGAACTGCCCTCAAATAATCTTCTCAAACTAAGACACAGCTTATAGAGCATGGAAAAGTCAGTATCCCAGGCTCAACTTCATCCATCCAATAAGATTGTTTGTCTATAACATCAGCCATGTTTCTAAATCTAATGCTAAAAGTTAAAAGTCCATATGATTATTATTTTAGAATATATATATATATATATATATATATATATATATATATATATATATATATATATATATATATATATGTATGTATGTATGTATAAAAAAAAAAAGCCAGAGTAAGATCTATATGCCCTCAGTTACTTGACAAACGCCTGCCTGTGCGAGGCTGCTGTGACTGGATTTGCCTCTTGGCAAAGATGAGTGGGGACAGCAAACATTGAAAGGCTGGAAACAGGCAATTTACTTATTATATATACTGATAAAAATGAATGTTTGTTTAATAACTGGCCCCAGCCTCCCGTTGTGGGATGCATGCTGGTTGGAGCAGGTGGAGCAGGTGGCAAGTATAGATGGCTAAAGAAGCTGGGCTGTTGCCCACTTCTGTACTCATTGGAGATATTATGGTCAGGATTCCCTCACATTTTACCAATCAAATCTCAAACCTTTTCCATAACTCTTCTACACTGAACAAAAATATAAACGCAACACTTGTGTTTTTGCTCCCATTTTTCATGAGCTGAACTCAAAGATCTAAAACATTTTTTTATATACACAAAAGACCATTTCTCTCAAATATTGTTCACAAATCTGTCTAAATCTGTGGTGCAGAACACCAGCCGGAGGGAGTGGTCCATTCTGGCTCCTGGAGGCGAGTGGAAGATGAGGGTCGACCTGGACCGTCAACTCCAGTTCCCCCATGAGATCACTGTAACTTCCCTCAGACCTGACATCGTCTTGTGGTCAACATCAGCCAGAACGGTGATCATGGCGGAACTCACAGTGGCATGGGAGGAAGGCATGGAAGCAGCCTACGAGAGGAAGAAGGAGAAGTACAGCGAGCTGAAGTCAGCATGTGCAGAGGCTGGATGGAAGGCGTCCACACATCCAGTTGAAGTCGGCTGCAGAGGTTTTACAGGAAAGTCCTTGCAGTCTTTCCTGAAATCCCTAGGAATCACTGGATGTAGGCAGAGGAAGGCACTCAAGGAGCTGGCTGAGGAGGCGGAGCAAGGGAGCTTCTGGATCTGGCTCAGAAGGAAAGACCCCAGATGGCAAAGAGGATCTTAGGGCCAGCTGCAAGGGGCGGTAGGGAGACGTCCCTACCGCGGCCCCACCACCTGGAGATGTTCTGGGACGAAAGGGGCGAAACAATGAGATGGGTGGCTCCCAGCTGACGACCCTGCAGCTGGCCCGAGGGCACCGGCGGAGGTGCGCCAGGCAGAAATGCCCTGCAAGCAGAGATGCTTGTGCTTCAAACTGTGTTAGTGAGCACTTCCCCTTTGCTGAGATAATCCATCCCACCTCACAGGTGTGGCATATCAAGATGCTGATTAGACAGCATGATTATTGCACAGGTGTGCCTTAGGCTGGCCACAATAAAAGAACACTCTAAAATGTTCAGTTTTATCACACAGCACAATGCCACAGATGTCGCAAGTTTTGAGGGAGCATGCAATTGGCATGCTGACTGCAGGAATGTCCACCAGAGCTTTTGCCCGTGAATTGAATGTTAATTTCTCTACCATAAGCCGTCTCCAAAGGCGTTTCAGACAATTTGGTAGTACATCCAACCGGCCTCACAACCGCAGACCACGTGTAACCACACCAGCCCAGGACCTCCACATCGAACATGTTCACCTCCAAGATCGTCTGAGACCAGCCACCCGGACAGCTGCTGCAACAATTGGTTTGCATAACCAAAGAATTTCTGCACAAACTGTCAGAAACCGTCTCAGGGAAGCTCATCTGCATGCTCGTCATCCTCATCGGGGTCTCGACCTGACTGCAGTTCGTCGTCGTAACTGACTTGAGTGGGCAAATGCTCACATTCGATGGTGTCTGGCACGTTGGAGAGGTGTTCTCTTCACGGCAGAATCCCGGTTTTCACTGTTCAGGGCAGATGGCAGACAGCGTGTGTGGCGTTGTGTGGGTGAGTGATTTGCTGAGGTCAACGTTGTGGATCGAGTGGCCCATGGTGGCGGTGGGGTTATGGTATGGGCAGGCGTATGCTATGGACAGTGAACACAGGTGCATTTTATTGATGGCATTTTGAATGCACAGAGATACCATGACGAGATCCTGAGGCCCATTGTTGTGCCATTCATCCACAACCATCACCTCATGTTGCAGCATGATAATGCACTGCCCCATGTTGCAAGGATCTGTACACAATTCCTGGAAGCTGAAAACATCCCAGTTCTTGCATGGCCAGCATACTCACCGGACATGTCACCCATTGAGCATGTTTGGGATGCTCTGGATTGGCGTATACGACAGCGTGTTCCAGTTCCTGCCAATATCCAGTAACTTCGCACAGCCATTGAAGAGGAGTGGACCAACATTCCACACGCCACAATCAACAACCTGATCAACTCTATGCGAAGGAGATGTGTTGCACTGAGTGAGGCAAATGGTGGTCACACCAGATACTGACTACTGACCCCCCCCCCCCCCCAGACCCCCCCAATAAAGCAAAATTGCACATTTCAGAGTGGCCTTTTATTGTGGCCAGCCTAAGGCACACCTGTGCAATAATCATGCTGTCTAATCAGCATCTTGATATGCCACACCTGTGAGGTGGGATGGATTATCTCGGCAAAGGAGAAGTGCTCACTAACACAGATTTAGACAGATTTGTGAACAATATTTGAGAGAAATGGTCTTTTGTGTATGTAAAAAAAATGTTTTAGATCTTTGAGTTCAGCTCATGAAAAATGGGAGCAAAAACAAAAGTGTTGCGTTTATATTTTTGTTCAGTGTATAATACTTAACCTGTCTCCATGACTTTATTTAAGTAGTTTAAAATGGTTAAGCCTAAAGAGCAACACAGTCATACATCAAGAACTTCCCAGGCATTTGCGGATGAGCAAACTAGCACTCGCTAACTTAACTCGCTCTTAAGACATACCTGCTGCCATTAGCTGCATATACCAATAGACAAGAGCAGCACATATGGATACTTAACAAAACAAGAGCCCCTGTTTGGGGGATAGAAACTGTAGATCCTGTAGATATCAACGCAATTTGATATGTTCGCATTATGATATTGTCTCATTTGTGTGCATTTATTTCCTGTTAAACAAAATTTGTTTCATGGATGTGTTAGTTGTTGTTTTGTGACTTTGCACTTCTGTGAACCTGAATGTTTGCGATACCTTAATAAATTAAGGTTGATCACCGTGTTGTCCCATCAGTCCTCCCCTGTCCAAGTGGATCAGTGACTCTGGGCATCATCTGATTCAATCAAATATGTATATAGGCTTGAACCACCTGGTGTTGTTAGACTAAGTGTTGTCTGTAAACCTGTTTATAGCAAACTGTTTGATCTGACATGTGATACTAGTGACGTTTTAATGATCATGTAGCGCACACCAGAATTTAAATGAGTAATGCAATGTATAATAAATAATTACATGCGTAATTAGGGGCCAGGCAGCTCTGCTGCTGGTCCCTTTTCTTATATTTGCCAATATTCTCCTCTTCCTTCGTCTCCTTCCTCCTCCTCCTCTTCCTCCTTTCGAGGAAATCTAATGTCCTATGCATGAAAATTAACCAAACTTGGCACAATAGGTCCAGTCCCATCCAAACTTCCTCAACAGGAATTGGGGGCCAATAGTCCTGATGTTGTGAGGACACTTTTCGTAAACTCCAACCTAGTGCAAATTATGAGGTCCATCATTTTGTTTTTATCAGAAACTGTAAAGCTACTTAAACCTATCTCCTCCCACAGTTTTTTCCCAGTTCACACCAAACTTGCTTCCTCTGCATCTTCAGGATGTCCTATCACATAGGTTTTCAAATGATCAAAAATAGAGGCCACAATGCATCAAAATGTGTCACAGTAAAAAGTATTGAAAACAGTTACTGCAAATGCCCACTGAAAAAAGCTCCAATGTTCATGAAAAAATGACAATATTTAGCTGTCAGGGTAGATGAAGTGTGTTTGATTCCAGAATTGTATGTCAAAAACTAAATTTTTGACAGCATTTTGAATTCTGCCATCATGCAGCCTATAGCAGTCAATGGAAAAAGAGCATCTTCAAGCATCATTTTTTTTTAAACTTATGGATCAATAAATCTTTGTAAGAAGACATTACACACGTTTTATATGTTGTCTATGAAATATAAATATTCTCAGAATTTTGTCTTGATAACTGAATTTTTGACACTAGTGTACAGCTGTTATGCTGCACCCTGGTGGTTGGTTGTATCATAGAATGAAGTCGCCTCTAAATTCCACATTAGAGGGTAGCTTTACCTGATAACAACTTGCCACTGGTGCCTATAGGCTGTGAGTTCATGTCCCAGATGGTGCAGATTAAACGTGTTTGCCTCCTCAAACATTGTGCTGTGTGGTTTAGAAACACATGATTTCAAAGATTATTGATATTTTTGGCCCAGAGAGTTCTACTGATGGATCTTCATGGATTTGTTATATGTCTTCCTCCTCTTTTTCCTTTTTCTCTTCCTTGTCCTCCCATTCTTCTTCTGCTTCTTCATCTTCTTTTCTTTTTATTCTGCGTCTTCCCTTTCTGAAAACTTCCCCTTAGGTATGTTTAGCTTAGCTATTAGGCTTTACACACAGTTCAGCCCTGTTTCCACCAAGCAGTAAAGTACAGTTCAGTTCAGTTCGGTACGCATTTTTTCCGTTCCTACTAAAAAAGTTGTGGATGGCACCAATGGAAGCCTTCCTTATTGTCCTAATGGCCACCCCTCTGTTGGGGTATCTAGCACCAGTACCAGATCTGGTACTAAAAGGTGGGGCTGTGAACACTGCAGTCTGTAGACTGGTCAATAAAAGATGGTCACTCTTTCTTAAGCTGAGTTGTGGCTGGTTTTGAAGCTTATATAGTTTACTGATACAAGTTTTAAATGTATCAGCAAACTATAACTATAAAATAAAATTAGGTTTTACTGCCTCTTGCAGCAGCTGTAGACTGAGAGAAAATAATAACTTAATTCACCAGGCCGACTGCCGGCAACTTTTAAGGTGGAGTGTTAACTTGGATTGTTACTCAAAGCATGAGTTGACGACGTGAATCCATCAGCACACCTTGAACAGACAAACAAACAAGGAAGGGCGGAACACTAGACCAGGTCTACACCAACATCTCTGGAGCCTACAGAGCGCGCCACTCCCCCCACCTCGGACACTCAGACCATCTTTCCCTGTTCCTGACACCAGCTTACAAGCCCCTCATCTGCAGGTCTAAGCCACAGTACAAGTCAGTGCAGTGCTGGACTGAGGAGGCCACACTATCCTTGCAGGACTGTTTTGAGGACACCATATGGGAGCTCTTTGAAGACCCAGACATTGAACTCCACACCTCCTCTGTACTATCATACATCAGTTTCTGCATGGATAATGTAACATCAAGGAAACAGGTGAAAACATTTCCCAACCAAAAACACCTGGTTTAACGCCAATATCAGAGCACTACTCCAGGCCAGGGATTCAGCACTGAGGTCAAGGGACAGGGAAGCCTACAGGAAGGCTAGAACGGACCTGAACAGAGGCATCAAGGCTGCTAAAACAAAGTACAGAGAGCAGATAGAGGCCAACTTCAGGGAGAACAACCCTCGCTCCATGTGGAAAGGCATACAGAATATAACTGACAACAAACAATGCCACAACACCCCCCCCTCCACCGAGACTTCTCTCCCAGACCAGCTTAACACCTTTTTCTCCCGCTTTGAAGAGGACAACAGACAGGCAGAGGACACACAGCTGACATCATCAGAGCATGACCAGCCTCCCACCATCCAACAACATCAGGTACTGCGAGTCCTGCGTGGCATCGACACCAGGAAAGCACCAGGACCGGATGGAGTACCAGGGAGGTTGCTGAAATCATGTGCTCACCAGCTTGCTGCAGTATTCACTAACATCTTCAACTATTCACTGCAGCAAGCCACAGGTTGCCTACAGGTCCAACAGATCCACAGACGACGCCATCTCCATCGCCCTCCACATCGCTCTCAGCCACATTGAAAGCCCCAACACATATATCAGGATGCTGTTTGTTGACTTCAGCTCGGCATTTAACTCCATCAGCCCCAGCAGACTCATCAACAAACTGCAGACACTACAACTTGGAACCTCCCTCTGTCTGTGGATCAAGGACTTCCTGACTAACAGACAGGAATGTCTGTTAGCATGTCAGAGAGCAGAGTCAGAGAGCATGTCAGAATGGGTACCTCCACATCCTCCACCATCGTCCTCAATACTGGTGTTCCTCAGGGCTGTGTGCTGAGTCCAGTCTTGTACACACTGTACACTTATGACTGTGTGGCTACTCACGGCTCCAACACCCTCATCAAATTTGCGGATGATACAACCGTTGTGGGGCTCATCAACAACGGTTATGAGACACCATACAGGGAGGAGGTCCAAGCACTGGCCACCTCAACCTCAACACCAAGAAGACAAAAGAAGTCATTATTGACTTCCAGAAGTCGAGGAGCACACTGCACTCAGGCCTGAGCATCAATGGGGAGGAAGAGGAACGGGTCACCAGCTTTAAGTTTCTTGGCCTGCACATCTCGGAGGACCTGGGCTGGACTGTGAACACCACCCACATCATCAAAAAGGCCAAGCAGCGTCTCTTCTTTCTGAGAACACTGAGGAGGAACAAACTCCCTCCACCTCTGCTGAAAAACTTCTACCACTGCACAATAGAGAGTGTCCTCACCTATGGCTGTACGGTGTGGTACGCCAGCTGCACTGCATCTGAAAAGAAACAACTGCAGCGGGTCATCAAGACGGCTGAGTGGATCATCGGCTACCCACTTCCACGCCTAGAGGAGATCTATTCCAGCCGTCTCCTCTGACAGGCCACAAAGATTCGGAATGATCCCGCCCACCCAGGACACTCTCTATTCACCAGCCTTCCCTCTGGCAGACTCAGAGTCATGAGAGCCCGCACCAACAGACTGAAACACAGCTTCTTCCCCATGGCTGTGAAGAGACTGCTGCAAGAACCATGACCCCCCCCCCCCCCCGAGTATATTTTATGACAAGGACATTGTAGCTGCTACAAGAGAGCACCGAACAAAATTTCACTGTATTTATTGCAGTGACAATAAAGCTTCTTCTTCTTCTTAAATTTCAATATGACAACTTTGACCATTCTATTAGATTTTATTGTCTCTCTTGGATGACATACACTTTTAGATCCTCAAGTGTTTAAAAATATACATTAATTTAGACTGGATTATGTGAACTGCATGTAATTTTATCCTCGAAAAAAGGAACGCGGAGCATTGTTCCTGTGGGCTCCAACAACACTAAACCCCTGACCTTGCCTGAGAGGGAAAAAATCGACAAACCCACTATTTCTAAATATCCCACTGAAAGAGACTCATTGCAGCCTGCTTAATTTTGTTCTGAAAATGTCAGAGTATAACCCCCCTCTGTGGACGATAAATGAGGTGCAGACTTCCATCTGTGTTACCGGTGACAAGGAAATATAGTGAGTGCCTGACAGAGCAGTGAGTGACAACAACCATGTTAATTATACATTATGTTAATTCCAAACTATTTCCAGGAAAACAGTTTTTCTAATTTTCATAACATTTCCAGGAATTCCACCACTGCCTAGATGACTCTGCTCTAGAGGGGAACAAAACAAATTCCTGACAGCTACATCGTAGTCTAATCAGATCGTAATTTACAAATACAAGGCAACGCCTAGTGATTAGACACAGTCGATACTTTCACATGTGACGTAAAGCTGACTGTACACAATCAGCCTGTGCCACAGTGAAGCAAAGACAAAGACAAAGACAAAGATGTTGTGACAGGTTGATGATGACAAATAGTGACACAAGACTGTGACACCTGTTAAACAAGATGTTCAACACTGAGTTCCCTCTGGCCTCAACTCTGACCGCCCTGTGTGGTCTCAAAAATAACACCTGATGAGTTTTTAGGATTGTGATCCCTCTGTTTATACAGAAATATATCTTTACACAATAGGAAAAGGCTGTTTATGTTTCCCCTAACAGCCATGTGACTTCATACAGAATATTTCCCATTCAGACTGATCTGGTCACAGCCTCATGTAAGGAGCAATATGAGGAAATCAAGCTGTAAACCTCTAAATGTTTTCACCAGTAATCGGTGATGCTGCTGAAGATCATTTAAAAAGTGTGTTAAAAGCGCCACAGTATTCTATGAACAGAGTGTCTTTATTAGAGCGGCTGACCTGAGCTCTCATGTTACAGTGCAACAGGTTTCCCATTAGTAAAGGGTCATGTTTCAGTCAGGTGAAAGCCAGAGAGAGGGAGGGACTGAGGCTGAGCACAGAGAACAGAAAGAGGAATGTGGAGGAAACTGCCTGCCAACATATGCAGGCCACGATGACCGCAAAAACCAGACGGACAACACACTGAGGAACTCCCACTTTTTCTCTCCAATTTACTCGTTATCTCTCATACTTACCTACCTACCTACACACACACCTAGTACTACTACGGCAAAGCCATTTTAGTTTCACACACAGTGTTCTGACATGTCTGGATGAATGATGTTGCAATAGGCTTTAGCTATCATTGCATCATGTGTTTGGCAAACATACATTGCCACTTTCAACTCTTGATTTTTTAAAAACGCAAACATGAAAAAAATTGCTGTATGATACATACAACAACTACAATATTACCCACTCTCCTAATTTCACTCCACCTCTAAAGCCAGACACCCTTTGTTGAAAGGAACAAAAGAACAGAAAATTAGTATTCCACCTATATGAAGCTACAGATTACAGTTTTCTTTTGTAATTCTCTTTTTATGGGTTGCAATGTGAACATATATAAACAAAATCAAAACCAGTTGAACATGAAGACCTTTCAAGGGTAAGAAAAAAAGGGGGGTGGGGTTGTGAGTGGAGTGGGGGTGTCATAGGTTCTGCTAATAAGGATGTTGGATCAAAACACACCTATAGGGACAGTGGGGGGCTACTGATCACATTACAATGTGTGTGTAGTACTTATTCAGACAATGTCAGGTCTAATATTTGAGACACACACTAACCATTTCATCCAGTTCTCAACAAAAATATCCTTCTGGGTTCTCAAACTAAAAGTCAGTCTCTCCATTACATAAATATTATATACCAAGTCAATCCATTCATCAATACTGGGTATTTATACTTTTATCTCCGTTCGAGTTCCTCCAATCTAATTAGGCACATCAGTTCAAAGTGATTTTGTTTAAAAAAAAAAAAAACAGTTTGGAGGATTTTATGTGTTTTGGTGACACCCCCAAGAGATATGAAAGTGATTTGTGTCTTTGTTCCCACAAGATCTGAAACAGTCCATCTAATTTGAGAAAGTGTTTTTCTGGGCAGGAGTACAAAAGTAACGCATTTAGTTGTTGAAGCCTCAGATACAGTTTTGAAATGATTTTTTTATATGGTTCATTCTTATAAGCTCTAATAAATACTTGGAGTGGCTCATTTTCTTTGGTTATGTTTTTCTTTTTTTTGCCTTGTGATACCTACCTTTATGAAAGTACAGTATGCTGTGAGCCCATTGGAGATTCAATATTTAAATCTTTTGTCATGCTTATTAAGTATGAATTTTGAGTCATATGCAAACAATTTTAATTTATCTAATGCCTTCCTTAAATTAAAATGCTAGCGTGTTTCTTTCTATGTTTGTAGTAAAGTGTTAATCCAGGTGCTGATTACAGTTTTCAACTCTGAACTGAAAAAACTCCACAAATCTCTTGCAAAGTGAAACCCTGCACTCAAAACCATGTTCTCTCTTCTCAAAACTGATTCTTTTCCACCAGAAATGATACACACCGCTATCATATACAGTACAGGCCAAAAGTTTGGACACACCTTCTCACTCAATGCGTTTTCTTTATTTTCATGACTATTTACATTGTAGATTCTCACTGAAGGCATCAAAACTATGAATGAACACATGTGGAGTTATGTACTTAACAAAAAAAGGTGAAATAACTGAAAACATGTTTTATATTCTAGTTTCTTCAAAATAGCCACCCTTTGCTCTGATTACTGCTTTGCACACTCTTGGCATTCTCTCGATGAGCTTCAAGAGGTAGTCACCTGAAATGGTTTTCCAACAGTCTTGAAGAAGTTCCCAGAGGTGTTTAGCACTTGTTGGCCCCTTTGCCTTCACTCTGCAGTCCAGCTCACCCCAAACCATCTCGATTGGGTTCAGGTCCGGTGACTGTGGAGGCCAGGTCATCTGCCGCAGCACTCCATCACTCTCCTTCTTGGTCAAATAGCCCTTACACAGCCTGGAGGTGTGTTTGGGGTCATTGTCCTGTTGAAAAATAAATGATCGTCCAACTAAACGCAAACCGGATGGGATGGCATGTCGCTGCAGGATGCTGTGGTAGCCATGCTGGCTCAGTGTGCCTTCAATTTTGAATAAATCCCCAACAGTGTCACCAGCAAAACACCCCCACACCATCACACCTCCTCCATGCTTCACAGTGGGAACCAGGCATGTGGAATCCATCCGTTTACCTTTTCTGCGTCTCACAAAGACACGGCGGTTGGAACCAAAGATCTCAAATTTGGACTCATCAGACCAAAGCACAGATTTCCACTGGTCTAATGTCCATTCCTTGTGTTTCTTGGCCCAAACAAATCTCTTCTGCTTGTTGCCTCTCCTTCGCAGTGGTTTCCTAGCAGCTATTTGACCATGAAGGCCTGATTCGCGCAGTCTCCTCTTAACAGTTGTTCTAAGATGGGTCTGCTGCTAGAACTCTGTGTGGCATTCATCAGGTCTCTGATCTGAGCTGCTGTTAACTTGCGATTTCTGAGGCTGGTGACTCGGATGAACTTATCTTCAGAAGCAGAGGTGACTCTTGGTCTTCCTTTCCTGGGTCGGTCCTCATGTGTGCCAGTTTCGTTGTAGCGCTTGATGGTTTTTGCGACTCCACTTGGGGACACATTTAAAGTTTTTGCAATTTTCCGGACTGACTGACCTTCATTTCTTAAAGTAATGATGGCCACTCGTTTTTCTTTAGTTAGCTGATTGGTTCTTGCCATAATGTGAATTTTAACAGTTGTCCAATAGGGCTGTCGGCTGTGTATTAACCTGACTTCTGCACAACACAACTGATGGTTCCAACCCCATTGATAAAGCAAGAAATTCCACTAATTCACCCTGATAAGGCACACCTGTGAAGTGAAAACCATTTCAGGTGACTACCTCTTGAAGCTCATGGAGAGAATGCCAAGAGTGTGCAAAGCACTAATCAGAGCAAAGGGTGGCTATTTTGAAGAAACTAGAATATAAAACATGTTTTCAGTTATTTCACCATTTTTTGTTAAGTATATAAGTCCACATGTGTTCATTCATAGTTTTGATGCCTTCAGTGAGAATCTACAATGTAAACAGTCATGAAAATAAAGAAAACGCATTGAATGAGAAGGTGTGTCCAAACTTTTGGCCTGTACTGTACATTACAAGAGTTCACACTTCAGTGCAATACCGACCCTTATTTGTATACATCCTCTATATTTTCAACACTGTGTGTTTTACTGTGTTCACATTTGTTTATACTTATTCTAGAGTTTTTTTTATTATAGTTCTAGTTTTTTATCCTTTTATATTCCTCATTGCTGCTGGACTGACAGTCCTGTCAGTTACCAGCCTCTGTAACTGCTGTATAAATAGAAGCAACAGTATGAAATAGTATAATAATGTTTTTATTGAATATATTTATTAATGATGTTTGTATTCACATCTAATTACTTTTTCACCCTCTACAGCTCTTTTTCCACAGAGATTGTGCTACAGGGCCGCTACAAATTCCCGTCTTCATGCCTTCTTTACAATTTTACACAAAGCCAAACAACAGCGGCATTATGCTGCTTCAGTGTGTGATTTTAGAAAGCATGCTGGCATCATGAAAGCAAAAGAGGTGTGACGGGCATGACATGTAACACAACAACATCCACCTCATGTGTGATAGATAACATACACGTTGGTGGCACTTTGTAAACAATAATAATAGTATAACTTGGCAATAACAATCATTTACCATCCCTGTTATATGGTGGCTGATCTCGTCCTCTTCTCTGAGTTCCTGTTCCTCTTATTTGAGTTAGCTGCTAACTGCTGTCAGCTGCTTTTTAGATCACCCATAATGGGTTGCACACACAACACATAAAATGTCAAACTCATGCTGCCCATGATCCCATCTTGCTAAATGTTGGGTTTATACAGACGTTGTTTCAGCGCTGTTACTACCTCTGATGCTGCCTTGAGAGTGAGACAACTCTGATCCCCCATCCCTCGATTGTGCCTTTTATACAATTCAGCAAGGCAGCAAATTTCTGCCTTGAAGAGGCAGTGTAAAGGGGCCTATGATAACTGAGCTGAAGTGAAAGTCATGAGATATGCTCGAAAGTTCTGAAAGACATCTATTCCAAGGTGAAGAATTGGACACGTGTATAAACAGTCTGCCCTACCTGTGAATGATTTTTTTAATCAAGTGTAATCCTATAATTAGATATGATATCAGCTATGTTATGTTAACATAAAAGTTATAATTGTTGACAAATAAAAAAAAAAAAACATAAGTATGTCCCTATATCTGTTGTTATTAACCATTGACTTAATGTTTATATACTGCCTGTAAATGCTACATAGGGGGCTCATGGTAAAGTGTTAAGATATTTAATGCATTCTAGATGTTTCTCATGAGAAGTCACAAGGCTGAAACAAAATGACATGCAGGGTGCTTCACTTTCTGAGTAAACACTGACATGTTTAAACTGCTGAGTGTGTCTGTTTCATCTGTGTGTGTGTGTGTGTGTGTGTGTGTGTGTGTGTGTGTGTGTGTGTGTGTGTGTGTGTGTGTGTGTGTGTGTGTGAGTTGGTCTTGATTACTCATACTTTGCAGTAAGTTGGCAGTAGACAGTTTCCTGTAGAACTGGTTTTCACTCTGAGAACACTGATCCACCCCTGTAATCAGCACACCACACCAAAAATGTCACAGCACAGAGGGAAAATATAACAGTACAATTGTTCTTTAATGGTTACAGAAGAAGAAGAAGAAGAAGAAGCTTTATTGTCACTGCAATAAATACAGTCAAACTTCGTTCGGTGCTTAAGCAGGCTGCAATGAGTCTCTTTCAGTGGGATATTTAGAAATAGTGGGTTTGTCGATTTTTTCCCTCTCAGGCAAGGTCAGGGGTTTAGTGTTGTTGGAGCCCACAGGAACAATGCTCCGCGTTCCTTTTTTCGAGGATAAAATTACATGCAGTTCACATAATCCAGTCTAAATTAATGTATATTTTTAAACACTTGAGGATCTAAAAGTGTATGTCATCCAAGAGAGAAAATAAAATCTAATAGAATGGTCAAAGTTGTCATATTGAAATTTAAGAAGAAGAAGAAGCTTTATTGTCACTGCAATAAATACAGTGAAATTTTGTTCGGTGCTCTCTTGTAGCAGCTACAATGTCCTTGTCATAAAATATACTCGGGGGGGGGGGGGGGGGGGGTCATGGTTCTTGCAGCAGTCTCTTCACAGCCATGGGGAAGAAGCTGTGTTTCAGTCTGTTGGTGCGGGCTCTCATGACTCTGAGTCTGCCAGAGGGAAGGCTGGTGAATAGAGAGTGTCCTGGGTGGGCGGGATCATTCCGAATCTTTGTGGCCTGTCAGAGGAGACGGCTGGAATAGATCTCCTCTAGGCGTGGAAGTGGGTAGCCGATGATCCACTCAGCCGTCTTGATGACCCGCTGCAGTTGTTTCTTTTCAGATGCAGTGCAGCTGGCGTACCACACCGTACAGCCATAGGTGAGGACACTCTCTATTGTGCAGTGGTAGAAGTTTTTCAGCAGAGGTGGAGGGAGTTTGGTCCTCCTCAGTGTTCTCAGAAAGAAGAGACGCTGCTTGGCCTTTTTGATGATGTGGGTGGTGTTCACAGTCCAGCCCAGGTCCTCCGAGATGTGCAGGCCAAGAAACTTAAAGCTGGTGACCCGTTCCACTTCCTCCCCATTGATGCTCAGGCCTGAGTGCAGTGTGGTCCTCGACTTCCGGAAGTCAATAATGACTTCTTTTGTCTTCTTGGTGTTGAGATTGAGGTGGTTGTCACTGCACCAGGCCGCCAGTGCTTGGACCTCCTCCCTGTATGGTGTCTCATAACCGTTGTTGATGAGCCCCACAACGGTTGTATCATCCGCAAATTTGATGAGGGTGTTGGAGCCGTGAGTAGCCACACAGTCATAAGTGTACAGTGTGTACAAGACTGGACTCAGCACACAGCCCTGAGGAACACCAGTATTGAGGACAATGATGGAGGATGTGGAGGTACCCATTCTGACATGCTGGGGTCTGTTAGTCAGGAAGTCCTTGATCCACAGACAGAGGGAGGTTCCAAGTTGTAGTGTCTGCAGTTTGTTGATGAGTCTGCTGGAGCTGATGGAGTTAAATGCCGAGCTGAAGTCAACAAACAGCATCCTGATATATGTGTTGGGGCTTTCAATGTGGCTGAGAGCGGTGTGGAGGGCGATGGAGATGGCGTCGTCTGTGGATCTGTTGGACCTGTAGGCGAACTGATGTTGATCAAAGCCAGGTGGGATGTGGGCCTTGGCACGCTGTAACACCAGTCTCTCCATACATTTCATGATCACCGGTGTCAGGGCCACAGGCCGGTAATCATTCAACCTTGTGATGGCAGAGGATTTGGGCACAGGGATTATGGTGGCAGTTTTCAGGCAGGTGGGGACTGTGGCTTGCTGCAGTGAACGGTTAAAGATGTTAGTGAATACTGCAGCAAGCTGGTGAGCACATGATTTCAGCACTCTCCCTGGTACTCCATCCGGTCCTGGTGCTTTACTGGTGTCGATGCCATGCAGGACTCGCAGTACCTGATGTTGTTGGATGGTGGGGGGCTGGTCGTGCTCTGATGATGTCAGCTGTGTGTCCTCTGCCCGTCTGTTGTCCTCTTCAAAGCGGCATTGTGTGGCATTGTTTGTAGTCACTTATATTCTGTATGCCTTTCCACATGGAGCGGGGGTTGTTCTCCCTGAAGCTGGCCTCTATCTGCTCTCTGTACTTTGTTTTAGCAGCCTTGATGCCTCTGTTCAGGTCCGCTCTAGCCTTCCTGTAGGCTTCCCTGTCCTTTGACCTCAGTGCTGAATCCCTGGCCTGGAGTAGTGCTCTGATACTGGCGTTAAATCAGGGTTTTTGGTTTGATTTTTTAAATTTGTTTGATTTTTGTTTTTTTTTGGTTTGTTTTCAGTGAGCTGAAAGCTGCAACGTTATATGTCCCACCTGGAATTTGCTGTGTCTGTTCTTTTTTCCCACTTAATGTATTTGATCCTTATACTTTTATTCTGGGGTATTTGGACTGACTGAAATGTGTGTGACAGTGTCAACCTATGCAGTCACAAATTTTTACACATGTTAACACGGGGGAAATAAATGTTTACTTGAATCCATATGTTTAATCTTAGGAACATAGATATTATGACATTTAGTTTTTGAAGTGGGGTTGTATTGGGTACTTATCCATAGACAGTGTATTAAACCCGGTCTCACTCTGAAGTCGTTGAAGTCCTGCACTTGGTCAGTGACGACTTCCGGCGTCAGACAAAAAAGCTGTCCTTTCGTGTTGGCATGATACGTAGCTGGCTGCCGTTGTTTAGGGCCGGTAGGAGTGGTGGTGGATGGGTCCAACAACCACTGACTTTCCTCCGACTTGTTGAAGGAGGTGCTTTGCCTACGTAGTGTGTTTATTTTGAAAGAGACTGTATGCAAACTGTACATTTCCTGTGAAAGAGTGTATATTGAAAATAGACAATGCATGTAACAGGCTCAAAATGACATGACGTTTCAGAACGTCAACGATCAACACACCCAGGGTACCCTGCACATTGTCTCTTGACATGAAAAGTGCATGACCAACCTCAATATGTGATGAGGTCAGAGTGAGAATGCGTTGTCTTATTACAGACAGTAGATGTCAGTCAGCGTGCCCCCACTTTGAAGAAGCAGGCTGGAGTCCAATATGGAAGTGGTGCAATGTACCTCTGTGGAGGGGTCAGCAACAAATCTTATTTGAGCCATCTTAAAAGAAAAAATAAAAATGTCACCCCACCCCTAAAAAAAATCTGTTTAAGTGTACGCTATACTAATTGCATTTTCATCACTTTACCTTTCCGTCAGACAGCCTGTTCTGACAGGAAAGGTATTAACATCTTCAGTTCCTTATATATGCTGTCCTTAGCCACCAGACTCCATTGACAAAAACAGTAAGTATAGCTCACTGAATACAGGAGCTGCTGGTCTACCACTGCTTTAATCAATTAGTTAGTTAGTTAGTGTTATTGTGTGACTTCTGGCAGATCAGCAATTCCTGTGTTCTGCAAAAATAAGTCACCCTTTTTCTTAATTTTCTTTTTTTGAGGACAGCGATGTAATGGCCTAATTTCCCAGCCAGAAATCACTGTCTGACATCAATGTAACATGGTGAAAATACCCTCAATATAGTGTACACTTAAACTGATATTGATTTTTTTAGGTGCCTAAGATTTGTTTTGTTGCTGACCCCTCAGCAGCAGTACATTCCATGTCAGACTCTAGCCTGCATCTCCAAACTGAGGGTGTGCCGTTTGACATCTTTCGTATCTAATATACTGTACCTAATATACTGTCTTTGGATAAGTACCCCATACAACCCCACTTAAAAAAAATCAGTGCTATCTCTTTAACATTGTTTGTTTCCATCATTTTATGTTATGGTCATTTCTGTCTTTAGAGGTGTTTTTTTCGGGGGCATTTTGCCTTTAATTGACAGGACAGCTAAGTGCAAAAGGGGGAGAGAGAGAGGGAATGACACGCAGCAAAAAGCCGTGGGCTGGAGTCAAAACTGGGCTGCCACGGCAACAGCCTTCATACATGGGACACCTGCTCCATCCACCAAACCACCGACACCCCATGGTCATTTCTTTCTTCTAGATCATGTTCCTTCAGGCTGTCAGTAACAGAAATGCTTCACTGCTCTGGTATCACTCTCGAACAAATCACTGTTTGTAAAGGGTTCATATATTGTAACCCATGCCTTTACTTGTGGTGGATTTACTAGCACATCATGACCTAACCTGTTTCCATCACAGTTTACTGAGTCCATCCCACTTTAACTCTGAACTACTGTACTTACTGTAGTTGTACACACAGTTTTCATGTACAATGAAGGATTACTAGCCACATTCTGGGTAAACTCACTTTCAGTTTGATCTCCAAATAAAATGGTTTCGATAATGCTTCCAGCTAAGATGATGATTCACAACTGTTTCTTTCATCTTTATGCTCTTTTTCTTTTCTTTTCTTTCCTTACTTTAGTTTTTCAGTTGGCACAAGGAAATTATTTTCCAACACCTTTGGTGGTTCTCTATAAATAGCTGCAAGTATCTTCCATTGTTTAGAGAAAAACGTTTGAGAAGTAAAAGAGAATTTCTTTTGAAATCTTGTATGGATCAAACACTTCCAGGAATCTGAAAGAGCACCACACAGACATCAACCACAGTGTATCTTTCAAAATCTCTCCACAAGTGCCAAATCGCCAACGGCACCAAAAGTCCCGAGACAGACTGACATCAATAACCTTAACATTTTTATTTTCTGGCATCATGACTCACTGACACACCCACATTCAATTGGAAAACACCACGCCCTACCTGCCTGTTTATGTCGACTGGTGTGGTTACACACACGTGCACACGCAAACATCCCTCCTTTGAGTCATTTGTTTTGTTGCCAAAATCTAGCGTCAAAGAAAAAAATCTTTGTGAAAAAGACACTGTATACTGACGCTGTATTATATTATGATGCTAAATGATGATAGAAAATTGTAAAAAAAAAAAAAAAAAAAAAAAGAAAAGAAAAACCCTTCACTATAGTTTTCACTTTATATTTCAAAGAGCTTTTTGTTAGTATATCCTGATTAGAACTGGTCCAAATCAGAGAACAGTTTCCTCATTAAAAACAACCCACTAAACTAACATGGACATCAACCACAGACAACAACAACAAAAGCTTTAACAAATCAGGTTCCGAATTCGATGTTTTCCTTCGCCTCCTGGATGGTTGGTATAGCAACCAGTCAAACAACAAACGAGGTGTTTATGTTCGTGCTGATGATATCAGACAGCTAGTATCAACTTACCGTCAGCCTCATGATGAGGAAAGGTGTGGGAAAGAGATGTCTGTGCTTGCTTCTGTTGGCTTCAATAAGAGCTGTATTTGGAATAGGAGTGTACAAACATTCTTTGATTCCATTTTTTTTTTCAATTCAGTTTTATTCATAAAGCCTAATATCACAAATCACATTTTGCCTCAGAGGGCTTTACAGCATACAACTTCCCTCTGTCTTCGGACCTTTTTCACCAAAAAAAAAACTTTAATGGGGAAAAAATGATAGCAACCCCAGCAGGAGCAACTGAGGAGGGATCCCTCTTCCAGAATGGACAGACGTGCATTAGATGTTTTTGAGATATGATGTTGAATAATAGCCAGGAAGTTTCTTAGTTTCTGTCAGTACACGTGCCACCGTGTTCTGGAATAGTTGGAGAGTCTTTAAAGACTTGTTAGGGCAACCTGATAATAAGGAATTGCAATAATCCAGCCTGGAGATAACAAACGTGTGGACTAGGTTTTCTGCATTTTTTTGAGACAGGATAGGCCTAATATTTGCAATATTACTCATTCTTCATAAATGTTATTTTGTGTTTCACAAACAAAGGCCTGTGACACTCAGGTAAGACTCCATGTGTCCTCAGACATCGCAGTGGATCAGCACTATTACATCTGTAACTCATACCTAATTATCTTTAGAACAGTGAGGACTGCTGTACTCTTCTGTGTCTCTATGGATGTATGAAGGGGTCCATAAGTTGGTTACAACTTGAACCTGCGTGGATGTGGACATGGTAGAAATAATAATGTTTAACTCTGCCAATTATTCCAACTAATCCAAAGCTGCACTTGCATGCTGTATCTTGTATAGACCTATTTGACACTTGGATGACACATTATGGTTTTAACTTTAAGGTAATTGAGGAAGTGTAACTCTAAAAACCACAAGGCTTTTTTAAAAAGATTATTAATAAATTAATTTGGATGCTCCCCTTGGCTTAAAAATGCAACACACTCTCCCCTAATATTTCTACGTGTGCTGAACAAAAACACAACACCCGTTTTTGCTCTCATTTATCACTGGTTTAAGTTAAAGGTTAAGACTTTTAAATGCACTCAACAGATATATTTCCCTCAAATTTTGGTCACAAATTAGTTAAAATCTATGTCAGCGAGCATTTATCCTTTTCCAAGATAATCCATCCACCTCACAGGTGTGGCATATCAAGATGCTGATTAACACCATCATTACTACACAGGTGTGTCTTGGGATGGTCATAATAAAAGGACACTCTAAAATGTGCAGTTTGATCACACAACACATGACACAGAAGTGTTCAGGGAGCATGCCATTGGCATGCTGACTGCAGGGATGTCCACCAGAGATGTTGCCTTAAACTGAAAACACAACTTTTGTTGGACTGCCAAAACTCTACTCATCTTTTACTGCAGACTGAAACCTTATCTGTCCAGTATCATAAAAAAAATTCTCCGTCTCTAAATGTAGCACTCAGGGCTGAAGCAATTCAGAATATTTTCTGAAGTTGATGTATTCGCATGATTCTAGTAATTTTGGGGCTGTCTCCACATGCACTGAATTGCATTGACATAATCACTCTATTGGCACACGATACAGTGCACATTTGTCTATACAGTGAGCACCAATTGGGCTGAACTCATCACTCAGCTTAAAAAAAAAAAAAACCTGTTAAAACTGTTTAAAGCAAAAATTAGAAACATAGTGAGAAAATGTCTAGACTGTCGCCTGGAGCTGTCATGATGAAATCAGGGCACAAATTTTTAAAAAAAGGTAACAAGGCATTCTTCCTCCTCTTCCTCCTGCTCCTCCTCCTCCTCCTCCTCCTCCTCCTCCTCCTCCTCCTCCTCCTCCTCATCCTCCTCCTATCTCTTCTCCATGCTGCCCCCCCCCCCTCCAGTACAGTTGAGGTCACCTGAGGCCTCTTTATGCTCTGACACATGACTGGACTGTTTTGCCAGTAGAGTTTGAACAGGTGAGACACAAGTGAGACCTGCTGATAATTAGGATGTGCCAGGCTGGTGTTTTTCAGGTAAACAAAGTGTGATTTAGAAAATGTGATTAAGAATTTCTATTTGAGTGAAAAGGAGTTATGCTTATAGCTGATACTGGAGCTTTAATAGTTAAGAATGGTGTGCATAGTTTAGTTTTTTTGTGTAGAAGAAAAAACTGACATGCATTCTGAATGATCCGATCACGAGCGCTAAATACAAGTGTAAAAGGCCACCAAGACACATTGCGATCCAATCACTCAAACTTTGCTGAGGTGGTCTGGGACGCATTTGACCACATATCTTTTGTATTGTAAACACTTGTGTGCCCTGATGAGTCCCTGACAAGGACTATGTCATCAGTGTAGGATGTGGTGGTTGTTTTGTGTTGTGTGACAAAACGTACATTAACAGTATTTTAATGGTAGTGTTTATAGTTATTTCCCCCGTGTTAACATGTGTAAAATACTGTATATTATTGTGATAGCTGTGTTTATGGTTTTGGCGGAAATAATCAGTTTTAAGATGACAGAACATGGTTTTGAGTGCAGTGTTTCAGTTTGCATTTTGCAGAATTGTAGAGTTCATAGAAACTGAACTATAATTTTAGTAAACATGCTTATGACTTGGAAAAACTGGAATAAAATCATAAAGAAAACTTAAAAAATGTCTCATTCTTTCAAGTTACACCTACTTCTGACTGCTCTTGGTACTTATACATATATATATTCCTCATCATTGTTAAAAATGACAGTTTTAATTCGTATTGTGCTCTGTTATGTTCACAATATGCAGATGCTTTTGAAACACATAAGTTAAACATGACAGAAGATTAGAAATATAACACATTTAGCTAAATTAGTTGGCACTTAAGATTCAGATTAGCTTTCTCAAAAATGTGAATGAGTTATCTCACTCGACATGATGCATGTGTTTTCTACATTTCTGGCAGCTGGTTCCATCTTGAATCAATCAGGAGAGAGAACTCCACAAATGTATCTTTTGTTTGAATGGAAAGACTGAGACCCATGTTACTGACCAAACACTATACTATCAGTGATGGCTGTCAGAATGTACAGAGATTTAACACTTAATGTAACACATACATCACCTTACCAGCCTGAGTTTGCTGTTGACTGCTCCAGTGGAGGCACGTCGCTGTCTCTCTGAGGTCTCTTCAACAATGCAAGCAGTGTGTTCATCTGCAGCTGTGACTTGGAAGAGCCTCCTGTTGTGTGTCACAGATTTACTAACATTTCAAGAATGAGACCAAATCAGTGTTCATGGGTCACTGTAGTAGTATAAGAGATAAAAAAACGAGTTTTGATTTAAAGGACTTCATTGACAATCCTAGTTTTGATAAGGTTGATTTATACCATGAAGATCATTTGTTGTGTAAGGCAGCACACTTTGACATTGCTGTTCAAAAGCAGCTATTAAAAAAGAAATCAAACATAAGCTATTTGAGAAATTGAGTTAAAGGTTTTTGTAGTGCCTGTTAACTCTGCCCAGCCTAAGGCTGGGGTTCATATTGGAGATGTTGTTTTTGCTGGATCAGGTGCTTCCTCTCTTTCAGATAAGGAGAGATAGGTCACACCTACAAAACCTTCAGAGGAAAAGGTTGAACGTGAGGCTCCTCTAGCAATTCTGCCTCGTTTTGAGGTTTTCTTTCCAGAGTCCCATGGATCCAGTGTCTGTCCAAGCTAAAGGTTTGCCTAGCCCACCTTCAGCTAGAGGCACAGGAAAAGGAGATGAGGTGTAAAGCAGATTTTGACCACCGACTACAAGTTACAGATAGAAGCTGAAAAGGAAGTCAGGTTACAAGAGCTTGAACTAGAAGCATAAGGGCATGTGGCCTATTTTACCTCAGTGCAAGGTAGTAGGTAAAGCACAGGAGGTTGTGTTATCTTTCCCTAAATGAAATCTTGCAATATGATGTGCCTACAGGCAAAAATTCAGGAACCATAAAAAGTCTGATGGTCAAACCTTTTGAGTTTGCACAGGAAAAATGAGTTCTCTTGAGCCTCATTTCCATCGAGCAGTACTGTACAGTTCGGTTTGGTATGATTTTTTCCATTTCCACTGCAAAAAAGTTGTGGATGGTACAAGTGGAACCGCTCTGTACTATTCCCATTTAGTCACCCCTATGTTGGGGTATCTAGCACACAGATCTGGTACTAAAAGATGGAGTTAGAAACACTGCAGTCTGTTGACTGAGTTGTGGCTGGTTTTGATGCTCATGTAACCACTGCTCACACTGTGGAAAGTTTTGCTACAGTAAACTGCAACTATAAAATGAAAAGAAGTTTTGCCGCCTCTTGCAGCAGCTGTAGTAGGACATATGACATACACTTTTAGTAATGAGTTGATCTTCAAACCTTCTTATATAATAATTCTGACTGAATTATATGAACTGCATATATTCTAAAAAGAATTGCAGAGCGTCAGGCTAGAGCATCGCCAAACCCCTGTGCTTCCCTGACAAAGACTAAATGCACAAAGCCATTGTTTTTTAATATCCCACAGCGAGAGAATCTCACTGCAGCCTTATTTTGTTGTGAAAGTGTCGGCATGTAACTTGGTTCTGTGGATGATAAAGGAGGTACAGTCTTCCATCTGTGTCACCTGTGATGAGGAAATGTAACAAGTGCTCGACGGAGCAGTGAGTGACAATAACCCCGCCCACATTTAAGGGTACCGTTTGTGGTAGAAGCACTAGGGTCTAGGTACCATGTCTGAAGGGTTACTTTTGGTACTGAAAGTGTTTGGTTGAAATGAGGCTTTTGACAAATGGTGTGCTGCTAAGGGGTTAAAGAGAGTTTTGAGTCCCTCAGTGAATTCTTGTTATTGGAAGATTTTAAGGGTGCTTTGCCAGAGAAGGTAGTAGTATTCTTATATGAGCAAAAGGTGACTTCTGTCTAAAGCAGCTGTCTTGACTGATGAATTTGTACTTACTTATTTCAGTGTGTGTCTTCCTTCTGCCCAGACAGAGCTTCAGTATTATGCCCTGTGAGACCTGATTCTGGCCACCTTTCTCGTGAAATGGCAAGTGGTGACCCCGAGTGCTTCCACTGTCCCAAAAGGGGTCACGTTATGGCTAATTGGCTTTCTTTGAAGCAGAAGCAACAGCTTTCACCTAGCTTACCACAGCTAAAAGGCACAAGTCTGAAGAGTGTGTCACTACCACTCACTGACATGTCACAAAATAAAGATGATGAACCTAATCCTTGTTTCAAGCCTTTCATTTATTATTGGCTTTGTTTTACTATCTGGGGATCCAAAAGGTCAGCAGCCAGTCAAGATACTGAGACACAGGAGGTGTCCAGTCAATTATTCCAGAAGGCATCGTCGACATCATGTCACTCAAGTGCAGTTTGTAAATAAATCACTATTTATTTTTACACTTGTACTCTGACTCCTTCAATTATTTGATGATGTGTTATTGTTGTTTGTCTTCTGTTTTGAAATGGTGACATAACACGTTATTACTGTGTCGTGAGTGTTAGAGCATTTTACAAACAAAATGTGTCATTTTGGCCAGAGAGTTTTAGTACGAACTGTTTAGAAAATGTAACTTCTGAATGGACAAATGTGTTCAAGAAAATTAACTTTTCCTATCTCTGTGAATATTGTCACATATAAATATATATGTGTATGTATATATTACAGCAGGGACAGGCTGAGCCAAAATCTAACAACCGAAAAAGATCTCAAAATTATACAGCCTTTAAAACATACAGAAAATTAAACAGACTAGAATTACCATCTCGTGATTGTATGGCTCAGCAAACCACACAAGTTGCAGTTACAGTTTACATCCATGTCTGTAAAATAATGGCTGCTTCACATACAGCTTCCCCCGGCAGCACAGAAGATTTATACAATCAGCATAGTTTTAAGGTGAACACCCACAATTAAAATCACCAATTTAGTATCTGACCAAATGTCTCCCCTTCTGTTCCTGAGATATGAGCAATGGCCAGAACAGTGTTTTTACAGAACATTATGATGTCACAGTGAAGTTGACTTTTTAGACACAAATTATCATTACTTCATTATTTTATCCTGTCAGACATTTGTGTGAAATTTTGTCATGATCATAGTGGTGGGATGCGATTAAAAAAAATCTGGGCTTTGTAATTAATTAATCTTGATTAATCGCATTTTTGACAACTGAATCAATGAATAGACATATACGTGAATTTAAACAACAAAAATGTTTATTTTTCATTTCGGCAGAGAGTTTGTTAATTTGTCAGATGTAGAATTACTGATTTTGGCTCTGAACCCTGTTGTCTGGTCTATTGTGAGCCAGAGTGTGGATACCCGACCCGAGCCCGACGGGATCCGACGGGATCCAGTGGAACCCAATGGGTCGGACGGGGTTTGGATAACAAATCAGAAATTTTGCTCAGGTTTGGCCCACTTGACATGCTGCTGCGTTGTGCTATGGCCTGTTCAAGTACTGGAAAGTGTTATTTACCTGACAACGACTGAACGCAACACAAGCTCCGCTCCGACTGAATGTGTGTGCTGCACTGTTGTGCAAACGGCGTGTTTGACTGTGCATAACAGCAGCCTTTTGATGGTCATTTACACACTGTCCATAACAATTATTATATCAGGTAACAAACTGCATCAGGCTCGGGTCGGGTTCGGACTTAAAAATCAGAAAGGCTGTCGGGTTCGGGCCCGGCTTGATTATAACTGTCTCGGACTTGGGTTTGGTTTGGTCACGAAAACGCAGCCAAAGCCGTGCTCTTTTGTGGGTTGGCTACACTGTGTGTGCATCAGTGTTACTGTTGGTGAAGGTTCTCAGTCATTCAGGTCATGGTAATCATAAGTGCTATATTGTAGGCAACTGGACTTGCTTGCATTTCTTGAAGACGTTTCACCTCTTATCCAAGAAGCTTCTTCAGTTCAGTTCGTGAACTGAAGAAGCTTCTTGGAAAAAAGAGCGTTATTTTTCCTGTAATTAATTAATGAAAACTAATGCGTTTAAGTCCCAGCCCTACATAATTAGCATACAAATTTTCTGAGTTATGGCCAAAAACATGTTTCTGTGAGGTCACACTGACCTTTGACAATCAAGTTCAAACCAATTCATTGTGAAGCCCATGTGGATGATTGCACCAAATCTGAAGAAATTCCCTCAAGGTCCTCTTGAGATATTGCCCTCACGAAATGAGATGGATGCAAGCTCACAGTGACCTAGATCTTTGACCACCAAGTTCTAACCAGTTCATCCTCTCAAGGTGGATGTTTGTGCCAAATTTGAGGAAATTCTCTCAAGGCCTTCTTGAGATATCGCCTTTATGAAATCAGATCAAGGTCACAGGGCCCTTTGACTTGTGACCACCAAAAACTAATCAGATCATCATTGAGTCCAAGTGGTCATTTGTGCCACATTTGAAGAAATTCACACAGGATGTTTTTGCGATAACATGTTCATGAGAATGGGATGGAGGCACACCCTGAAAACATATGCCACCAGCCACTGTTATCACAGAGGCATCAAAAAGGACAACAAATGAACAAACAAAAAAAAGTAAAAGTTAAAACTCTCCCACTCTCCTGACCCACAATTTGAGTCTTCCTGTCAGCCGAGAGAAAGCTGTGGTTTATAAGTTTACTGTAATCAATCACACCAGGGAATGATAGGCCTCCTTTTCAAACATTATATAACTGATTAATGATACTAACGTCGCTTTTATTTATTTATTTATTTTTTACTTTTCGCACGCACGCGTACACACACACGTACACACACACACACACACACACACACACACACACACACACACAATCAGGGAAAAACCCGTAATTATAAGGACCACACTGTTTTAACTGGTCATGACCCATACACACACACACAATCAGGGAAAAACCTGTAATTATAAGGACAACACTGGTTTAACTGGTCATTACCCATACACATACACACAATCAGGGAAAAACCCGTAATTATAAGGACCATACTGGTTTAACTGGTCATTTACCATATACACACACACACACAATCAGGGAAAAACCCGTAATTATAAGGACCACACTGGTTTAACTGGTCATTTCCCATACACACACACAATCAGGGAAAAACCCGTAATTATAAGGACCACACTGGTCCAACTATACATCACACCCATACACTAGTGTTGTATGGCAATCCATCACTGAAAAAGTACCTCACTGCAAGAGTTTTGAAAGGTAAATTACCTGGTATTCTGAAAGATTAATACTACTAAACTTTGAGACCAATGTGCAATACTCTGCTATGTATATGCAATGAACACCTCATATGTACTTTATATATCATGTTATTTATTCGCAGTAAATGCTGTTTTTAATATGTATATAGTATTTTCCAAATGTAACAAAACTTGCAGGATATGTCCACATATCCTTTAAGTTTGTTTTTTTTTCTTAACTGAAGCTGTTGAAGTTTCCAACTTCTAAAAGTCTTTGTTCGCTTGAACCCGCAATTGCAGCTTGCGGCTATATTTTATATTGTTTTTATATTGTCTGCTACTTTTATGGGACCTTGAGTAGTTTTGTTCCTTTTATGTACCCTCGTGTCCTGGAATGACAATACATAATCTTTGAATCAATTAATAAATAAAAAATAATGCAGTTACTGTGTTTCCACATTTTTTATTTCCTTTAACAAGACCATACAACCAAGCGTCAAAAAATCTATCCCCTTGAAGTCATAAAAAATGGAAGTGCCAAATAATATATCCCAAAATAAAGTGTCAAAGAGGTAAGGGAATGACTTAATATAACAAGTATTTCTCTGAGGAAACTGTAAAATACTGATTTCAAATGTAAACAAAACAAATCGAGTGGGACAGGAAGTCCATTTCACGAGAATCAAGGGGAAAAAAACAGCCCACAACCACAGGCCCAAGACATTAACTGTTACAGCAAACTGGTCTGTATTAGACCTTATTTCTTTTAAACATAAGGCCCCTGTTTCTTACAAAATCTCTTATGTTTTGAACAGTTCTGTCTATCAAAACAGGGTGCTCAGAGACCTTACACTGCTCACATTCTAACTTTGTTGCCAGGTGTCCCTTTGAAATGTATGTTTTAAAATGTTTCATGACAGCACTAACGTCATTCTTGCTCCATGGCCTTTTCACACATCTTCTCGATTTGAACTCTGTCAGTCAAAAAAATATTTTATATGTTAAGATAGTGAAGACAGTTTAGCTTAAATTTTCTTTAAATGATTTTGAGCTGCTGAAATGTAGGTTAATTATGCTACATACAAAGGTTATATATAGTAGCATTTGTTGAAAATTCTAGCAAAACTACAAATGAATGAATGAATGAATGCTTTATTTCGGTTTAAAAAACAAAATAAAATCATATTTTTACAAAAGAATTTATCAGACAGCAACCGAAAAAGGAATAGGCTGAAGCCCCCAGGCTTATTTTTGCCTATCCTGTACCATCAACAATCATTGCATTTGTTCCGCTGCCACGGACTCTTGCATACCTTTAAGGCCAAAGATATACTTGCTTCTAACAACACAGCGATGTGTACATGAGATGGTGACACAATATACTAAATTGAACCGTACTTGTAGTATTCTGTCAATTATTTATTTATTAAATTGTGCTGATTAACTTAAGCTTAAGCATCTAAAAAATAAAGGAATGAATGGATTTAGTCCTACCTTTGGAGCTGGATACCACACTCTGGGTCACACACTGTTTTTTTTGCCCTAAAGAAGCAAGAAATTCTTTTGTTAGAATAGCTAGTACAATATGCAAACCATCTATAGAGAAGTTTACTCTGTCGTCTGCCTGTATTTTCTCATTTTCTTTTTATTTTGCTGTGTTCAGGATGTGCTGTGCTGTGCTGTGTTGTTGTGTGTGTGTGTGTGTGTGTGTGTGTGTGTGTGTGTGTGTGTGTGTGTGTGTGTGTGTGTGTGTGTGTGTGTGTAGCCTCCAGCCAGTAACATCACGCAGGCTGTGGGGACACACAAACTCTGTTCAATGAACCTGATTTCTGGAATACTCCTCTGAACCATTACTTCCATTTTAGAAAAAAACAAAAACCTTACCTTTGTAACTCTTGGCCTCACCCTGGGTCAATTCCATTGTTTTCCCTATGATAAATAAATAAATCATAAGTTTTAACAGCTTTGCATTTTGTCTGCTTTCTCCCCAGAACACATATAGCACAGCATGCAATATAGCAAGGACAAATTATGACTTTCCCACATATTACCAGTGGAGCTGGTGAGCTCTTCAGGTATCTTCATTTCTTGATTTTCTGGTGAAAAGAATACAAAAAAGGCCTTCAGCATTAATCGAAGTTAAGTGATATATTTAAGCAATACATCACGACAGGCCTGTGATATACGCTCATTATATCACAGCTAAGGGGCGTTCTTCGGCCCGACGCGAAGCGGAGGGCCGAAAACCCCCTTAGCGTGATATAATGAGCGTATATCATGGACTGGAGTGATGTTTTATAAAGCGGTTACCAATAATGCCAATATGAAAGAGGAAATAATTTTCATGTAGTTTTTAATTAAACAGAAATACATAGGCCTATTATCTAACAAAATAGCCCCGCTGTGAAAAAATAGTCCCACCTCCTCGTACGTTAGCTCTGCAGCGCGGAGACCGATGTAGCTGCTCAGTCCGTATAGTTCACCTTTACAGTTTCTGACACTGCCGTAAAATTCTCTTAAAATGTCATTGAATTGTTGTTTAGACAATGTCTGAAAGTCCACCGCCACACCTTTATCTTGACACCAGTCTGCGAAGCACTTCACTGCCCACCTGGTTTGTTTAACTGTATTGGCCTCGCTTCTCTCCTTCTCCAGTTGGTCAACCTCTCCGGACGTCAGCTCCGCATGTCTTCTTTTGCTCCGCTTTTTTTTCGGAGACAGGCACTCATCAATCCATTCATCCATGGTCAGCCCTCCCCGGAGATCAAAGTTGACCGTGAACATAATTAAATGTTGTTACTGCCGTCAAAAAAGAAATATCAAAACCGGCTACTTTTTGCTGCGTACTGTAACAGTTGTTTGTTGTCATGGAAACATTGTTGCTTCCCTGAAGCGGAGTGATATGCTGTGATAAGGCTTTTTCGAATAGTAGCCGTGATATACGCTCATTATATCACGGTTAACAGCCAATCAGATTGCCGGATTTCACCTTTCCGTTTTATAAACCTACATAGTACATAGATATACCAAACGACTACCCTTAAATGCAGAACTACACCATGGACTTGACCCTGATGGCCACATGTAGCTCATTGTTAGGTCTATTTATCATGGTGACTGTGTACCTTGCTGACTTTGTGATAGTAGAACATAGATAGACTTTAGATCAAGTCTAAAGTAACAGTAGGTCACTTCAGGTGGGCGTCTTTACATTGACTGACTAGTCAAAGTAAAGATGCCCACCTGAAGGCTGAGTGGAGCAGTACATAGCCTCCCTTCTGAGGAGAGGAAATATCCAGGCTGATCAGCAGCCTTGATTATGCTGAGCAGCAGTCAAGTGGCCTTCTTTGATTTTCTCTTTTGACTCTAGTTTGTTGTTTAAAGTACAATGCTGTAGTTTACACATTGGTTTACACATTGGTTTCACTCTTTAACATTAATATAAGCTTAAATATTGAACAGTAACTGCTGCTCTTTAAAAACATTTAAGTTAAAACATTTAGGTTAAAGTCAACATTAAAATGATTATTATTAAATTATTTGAAATTGTTTTCTTTGAAAGCAACAATGTTTGTTTGTTGTGAATTTCTGTTTCTGTTTTCAACCTGATATTTCCTAATAAAAATCAGAAAGAGGAAAATAGTTGTCCCCTGTATACTGTGTTTTTGACCAGGCCATTTTAAGTTGGGCAGAAACTGAACAAACAACATAAACCCACGATAACTTGACAGTGTTAAAGCTAAGGGAACTTAAATATGATCCTTAATCCACAAAATACCATGAATGCACACTGGAAAACATTCAATACGTACCCCTTTGGGGACAATCTGACTCTTCACTGCCACCATCTTCGTCATTTCCACCACCTTCATTGTCTCCACCACCTTCGTTGTCTGCACCATCTCCGTCGTCTCCGTCATCTCCCTCATCTCCGTCATCTCCACCACCTTCGTCATCTCCATCGCCTTCATCGTCTCCATCGCCATCGTCGTCTCCATCATCCAGCTCTGGGTCCAATTCATCTAAAGAAAAGCATGATTGATGCAAAAATAAAAATTGTTGTTTGTACACTTTTTTGTATTATTTACCAAAGCAACAAGGATATCCTGTTCCTGTCATAAAATTTGTAATTCTTTGAGAAGAGCTATCAAGAGTGTTGTTACCACCACTTACCTTCAACCTCAATCTCGTCAAGAGACTTTCCGTGGAATTTTGCAAGAGTTCCTTTCTCCATTGCAAGTAGAAGCTTTGTGATTTTGGCCATTTCTATAGTTGCCTCCGGCAGACGATAAAAGTCTCTGTGGACTCGTATGTCATGGCCCAAAAAGTTGGCAAGTTGGTCCAGCTCATTATTCTTGAGGTTGAGAATTTGGGACAACGTTGCAATGTGCTTGTGAAGATATGTAGACCTCAGATTTTCGGGATTCTTTGCACCACACTTGTGTGCAAAAATTCGTATGCAGTCCTGTCCCCTGTAGTGGCTCGTAGGGGGGCACTGTGGCCATCCAAAGAGGAAGGGGTTTTCCTTGTGCACATTACATGTGTCTCTTTTGTCTGATAGAAGTGTTGTTGCACTGACAACCTCAGGGTTTAGTAAAACAGCTACTTTCCTCCCTCTTTTGCCCATAATTTCTACCCTGCTGAAGTGTTTGGCTAGCTTTTGTTCAAACAGTGACAGGCTAGCAGCTATGTCACTTTGGAGCTCAGTCTGGTCTCTTTTCTTGAAGGATTCAAGTGTCATTTTTGAGACTTCTCCTGCACAACGTCTATTAAAGAGGATTATCTGAGCAAGTGTCACCCTAGCAAGTTCTGCATATGCCTGTGGAGACTCATGGTCTTTTAGGTTTTCAATGGCGCCCGCTGATTTCTCCTCCAGGTACTTGTGCAAAAGCTCCACATCCTTTGTGAATGGTATGGTGGATGGTTTATTGAATTTAGCCAGTGCAGTGTGGGAGACCTGTCCTGCCCACTCTTTTGTGCAGAGTTGTGTGAATCGTCCTGCTGCTTTAATCAAATTTTCATCCTCTGCTGCAATGGCCCTGCAGAGAATAATGTCACCAATCTTCTTGAGCGAGTGCCCCAATTTCAGGGCAAGACTTGGTGTGCAATAGGAGTGCTTCTCTTCATCATATCCTGCAACTTCTCTGACAGCTCTGATGATCTTGTAAAAATTATTTGGCTTTACAGCATCTTCAAGGCTAAATATAGAATATTTCTTTCTTAAGATCAACAACAGTCTGCCCATTTCCCGGACCTTTGTTCTGATATACTCAAATTTTGTTGGATCACTCCCATGCTTGTTGTAGAGAGACTGGCCCAGTTGCAGAATGAGGAAGTCATTTCGTACAACAGATGCCATCTCATCTTGCCTCATATTTCGAAGGACTTTCCACACTCCAGCTGAAATTGCTTGGCAGTATGTTGCCTCTGCCATATTAGCCACAGCTAAGACTTTGGTCTTACCAACAGCTTCGGTTTCTGAGACCGTCTTTGATGGGCATCTATGCAAGTGGCGCCACAGCTCCTTACGGATGAACATGCCTTTACAATATGCACAGTGCACATGCGTTTTGGTATTCACAGAGATTTTTGATCGTGCTGGTCTTCTTTTTATTTTCAATTGTCCATCATGATTTCTCAGAACTTCCTGATTATGTTCGTAATTACCTTTGTTCCACAACTTGTCAAGTAATCTTTTTCTCTCTTTTGATTTCTTAGGGAACGAGAATGCTTCAGCAATATCAGGCTCTTCTTTTTCATGCTTTTTAAGATGATGGGATATTTTAGATTGAGGTGTTTTGCAAATATAGCAGTAATTTCTTGGAGCGCAATGAGAGACTTCTGGGGCTGCTGCAGTCTCAGTAGAAAAATACTCTTTTGTACTTGTTGGAAGAGTCTGGGTATTGCTTGTAGTAGGATCATCATCAGAACAGGGTTCATTATCAGGTATGAGGTCATCATCAATGCCAAATTTGCCAGAGTTGGAAGAATCCTTGTCTTCCTGTTCCATGCAGGATATAGGTTGGGGCACTCTCTTTGTCCTTTCCTGAGAAGAAAGTAATTTAACTGGTCCACCCTTGCGATGTGGTTGGTTTACTCACTGTGGATCCTCATTATCATTGTTTAGTTCAGTGTAAGGTACACCATCTTCATCAGAGCGGGATCCATCACAACTTGATGCAGTGTCAAGTTGATAGACATCATCAGAGGAACAGCTATCACCACTCGCAGAGTCAGAATCATGCTCATCATCAACATCCTATGCAGCAAAAAAAAAAAAAAAAAGCTTTGTTTACATTAAACCCCAAAAATCTGTTACTGTATAAGTCACAATCCAACACTGAAACATTTGAAAGTCAAATTTAAAATGGAATAGAAGACAGTGAACATACCGGCAATGAATTCATCTTGAAAAAGCAGGATTTCTACCATGATCTTGAACACACTAAAAGGACATTGAAATGAAAAGTTAGCAAGTCGTGCCAATGCTTTTGTCTTAGTTTAACATAAATAACTGCACTAAAGACAGCAATGACAACAAAAATTGTGTTTCGGTGATGTAAATACGAACATGTGCATGTGTAACCAAGCCATCTTAAACCGGAGACAGGTCCAATGCAAACTTCACAATGGTCCAAAGCGTTGACAACTGCGCTGGTAATTCTATGGTTGCACTGAGGAATCAATAATGTATATCAGTAAAAAAAAAGGGGAGGAAAATTCTAAGTATACAATATAAACATTTAGACACAGACTGTGCTGGATTATATGGAGTATTAAGCACAGTATTATATGGATCTGCTCACATCCTTCATGTTAAACTTTACCTTAAATCTTCAAAATTGTATGACATTTAAAATACAAATTTTTATTCTTAAAAAAAACTGATAATTATGATCATATTCACCTCCAAGGTGAATAAGTCAATGACAGGCACTGGTGTTATGACACCAGCCATGAGTATGACAGAAACGTTAGTGAATAGTCAGCAGGGAAGAAGGAAGACAGGAGTGATGAGCCTGTCATATAGAATCTGAAGGACCAAAACCATCTCTAATGTACTGAAGGTGACAAATGCAGCAAGTGACTGTGATGGTGCAAAGCACGAGTTGCCTTTTCTGAGGCTGGCTCACTTTCTTTTAACTTTGGGTCAGATCGTTCTTCACAGGGTGCCTGAAATGGTACAGAGGAAATTTACTGTTGTCTAGTCACTTGTCTGGCAGCACTATCACTTAGTGGTCATTAAGAAAGTTAGCCAGGAGTAATGAGTCATGTAGTATAAAATTTGTAGGTCTACAACAAATTTCTACAGATTTAAAAGTTTTCACAGTTGTGCAGATGTACACATTCTTATGAATGACTAATGTAAGTGCACACTGTCCTTTATTAACTAAATAAATAATAAATAAATAAAATAAAATCTACAAAGACCGAGCTTACCTTCTACTACACCTAATGCTGTGAAGCTGTTCAAATTAATTTGTCAATTAAGCAATATCGCACTCGAGAGCGTGCTCTTGGCCTGCAGCCTCGTGCCTGCAACCGAATCACAGCCATGCTGATATTCATAACAATAGCAGTTGCCACAAATGCCATTTATTGGTCAACAGAAATAAAAATAACAGATTATGATTTGTTTATTTTATCATTTATTTTTGCTCCACCAACACAAACAGTGCTGTCAGTGAAACAGAAAATGATTGTTACTAAGCAGCACGAACAATGAACATATTCCTGCACACTAGCTTGCTGATGTCACATAAGGACAGCAAGAGGTTTGCACTGAAGTATCCTGGTCTATCATCTTCTCCTCATCTTCTCCTAACAACAATTTATAGTTTATCTCAAAAGTTAATTTTGGAAAAACGTCAGTGTTAAGCTAGCGAGCGAAAGTTAGCCGTTACTGTTTTCATGAACAACTGTTGGAACACCTGTAACACAGACTGAGACATACTGTGAAACGTCCTGATGCTTTTGTGCTCAATATCAGTACCTATGGAGTGCCTCTTGACCAATCAATTTGCTGTCAGAACTAACTGTTGTATAAAGTACAATTAAGAGAACATTTGAACCTTAACTCACCACCATTGAGCGCCATGGCCAAGAGGAATCACCATAGTTATATGTTATCTCCTCGCCTGGAAGGATTTCCTTGACAGCAAACAGGCACAAGTGTGGCCTTCCTTTGAACATTATTCTCTTGACTTTGCAGTTGGGATGTATGTGATCATCATTCACGAGTCGTCCCAGTGTTCCATCCTCTTTTGAAGCATCTATGCTGTGAGACAAATGGGAATTTTTAAAGACATATTCCATTACACATCTCTCATTAGTATATTGTACAACGAAAGCCCTTTTTTGGTTAGACAGGTACAGTCTTGTCATTTTCTCTTCCAAAACTTATGGGTACTTCATCATATGATTTAACACCCTAACATTTGTCAAGCAATAAATAAGACCGGCACCAAAGTGGCTGATTGTTTGTACTTTTGATAAAAGGATTCACAAGAGAGCAAGTAAACCTGGGGGGTATTTCACAAAAGTGGAACTGAGACATCCAGGATAACACACAAAAGCGAGGCTTGACGTAGCTTCATCAGAGTATGTTGGCTTAGTGCGTTTCACAGAGGCCAAGTCAGGCTGAGAAGGTGCAGCTAGGTCAATCCAGATGTAACTAATTCTGATAATTGCGCCTCCACGACTTTCTTCAAAGGACCGCAAGGTAGATCACAGATTTACTGATTGGAAATGGAGAAGACGCATTTGTACTGCACACTTCACTCCCAATAAGCAACAGCAACTGATGGAAATGTATGAAGTCAACATATAATTTGCAAAAACGGAGCGAGAGAAAGGGTGGCAGATAAAAGTGGAGTGCCTGAATAAACACCCTAAAATATACATTCACTACCCAGTCAAGTCAAAGTTAATATTTAAAGTGCAAATTCAATCTTTTAAAAGGATCACGGGGAGGGGTGCCTCAGTGGTTGGGATGCATGCCACATGGGCTTAATGCTCTGGGCAGCCATCCCCAGTCCGAATCCCAACTAGCTGGACTCCTGCTGTGTGTCTCTCCCCTTATCTCTGCAGAGGTTTTCTGTCTCTCGCCACTGTCCCTCTCAAAGAAAGGCATAAAAATGGCCAAAAAATAACTTTAAATAAAAGAATCATGGGGAAATAAAAGAGCATTACATTATCTAACAATTATAGCCTATACTGAGAAGAAGAAAAATTATTAATTATCACATTTAAATAGTTTCTTGTCATTTGCACAAATTAACAGTTGTAAGCTGTGGAACTTGATGTTACTTCTTTCCAAGGAGATTAGTCAAAGAACTTATTTGCAAAAGCTGATCAGTTTGTGTTTGATGTACAGGTATTGTACTTTTTTCACACCTGTCAATCAATGTTCATGTAGAACAAACATGACTAGAGAAACAAAGAACTCAAAATTGAATATTAGAACATTTTACAGACTGGTTGTGCCTTGATAAATTGTTTCTTACAATATACACATATGTATAAGTTACTTCTGAAGGTGCCAACAGACTCACATTTGTATCTTCCACTAATTTTAGCGGTTAAAAAAAGGCTCATGCATCTGTCATCTAGGAAAGGACATGCGATCATGAGAGAGGAAATAGAGCTGCATATATCATATCGATCATTGATTGAATGCAATCATGTCACAGCCACAATAATATACTATTCATCCAACTAGTAGTGGCATACCAATACGCTTATTATGATTTAGAGTCTTCATAAACTCCCTGATGATTATTTATCATTGTTATTTTTGTGTTGGCTGTTTTTTTGTACAAAATGAAAAGCTAAACAAAACTAATGTAGTTTAATAAAAATTAAAAGCCTAAAACAAAATACCCGAGAAGGTGGAATAACTTGCTTAAGGTTTTTCCTTTGGTTTTAATTCTATTTCTCTTTTTGATCCTAATTGTAAAAGTTCTTTGAATTTTTTTTTTATATCACATGTATTATAACTGTAAGAAACACACTGGTTTCAGATGAGAGTGGCTGCTGTCTGAGCAGCAGAATTAAGCAGGCTAGCTGCACAGAATAAATCTCCATGGCAACTTATGTGCCTCTGCTTTCATGAAACCAAATCACCACTAAATTCATCCAGGATAACCAGAGAATCCCAGCTTAATCCCTTATCTTAGTTTTGTGAAACATCCCTTAGGTAGTATTAGTGGGTTGCATTATTGGTAAACAGAGGGATGACATCAGGAAGTTGCACATTCTGTCTGCTCTAATAACCTTTATATTATACAGGAAAAGCTAAGCATTTTGGATATGTTGTAAGCAATTTGTAGTGCATTAAGTTTTTCATCAAAGTTTATTATTAAGTTCACTTGCCTGTAGTTGCCTATCCCTGCATATCTAATTCAACCCTGGGTGTAGGTTGATAGCTTTGAACCACCAATGACGGTAGTATGTAACAGGTTAGATTAATAAGACTCGACTAATGAATTTAATCCAGGGGTTTCAGAAATTCAACTATGCAACCACATACCAACCCATAAATCAAATAATCTTACAATTTGAATCTCTCTGTAAAGCACCTTTGGTCCAGCGTTTGTTGTTATTAAATGTACCCTACACATAAAATGACAACTTCTCTTTGAACAAGTAACACTTTGATGAACAAGCAGCAATCTTACCAATAGTGCTTTCCATCCCACATGAAATCAAATATATGTAGCAGTATGATATGCTGCTGTGGCTGAATGCAGGTAATTCTGCTGCTCTGCACTTTACCCGGTGCATTAACCAATCAGTGCAGAGGGTGAGGGTATAAAAGGGGGCTGGGTCCCTCCCTCACTCTCTCACTTCCTGGCTCGAAGGCCCTCCCGCTTCCCAGCCTTCCGCTTCCTCCGTTGCTCTCAATGCGGGTAGGTACGCGGCTGCATTGTCCGCAGGCTGTTTTAGCTCTCATTAGCCTCTGTATGAAATGGTTCAACTTTGTGTCTTTAGTGGTCCGTTGTGGTTAAGGGGACGGCGTCGATCTTCTTTGTTCGCCATAGGCACTAGAAGAACAAGGTACGGACACCTTGGTGTTTATGTTCAGCGCCAGCTGTGGCCTATTAGCTCAGGCAGAGACTTTCTTATGAGGAGACTGAATACTCCCATATAAATGAATGGAGAAGTTTGAAACGGCAGTATGGCAGTCGTACGCACATGTCCCGCCTCTTCTGCCACTCACAAAGCCAATTGTTTGGTGACTTTTTTTGTCAATCATGTTGTAGTGACGTAAGCCTGCCTAACCACCTTTACGACAGTTTGGTCAAGTTGCTCCATAGAGGACTCCGGAGGGAGGGACCACTGACAGTAATAGGGAGGGTCACGGGGAAAGTGTGGGTGGAAAGCTACGCCTCGCCGCCTCGCTCCGCCTGTACAGTCTGTCTTCAATCAGAGCCCGTCTACAATCTTTGGCTCATGGAAAAAGTGAAAATGATTTCCGGACAATTAAACAACGGTAAGCATTTGCTTGTGATTGTGAACATAGTCCATGTTAGTGTTATGTTCAGGAATCTCAACGCTGTTGTTTGTTGCGAACTCGCTAATGCAACATAGGCCTGAGACTATTTGATTATTCCTTTAGAACTGCTTTATCAACTGTATTTGTCATAGGGCCTACTAGAATTTGGGTTGGTCTTCTGTTTAGGCTACATAACACACTATGTAAGCCTTCTGTTTACATAGCACGATCCTAACTGCATTGTTATATGATTAAAAATTCAGGTCTGTCTGTCATAATACTAGTTTGGAAAGTAAGCTACGAGATAAAGTAGCTGTTTAATTTTTGGATCCCCATAAATGGAACAAGATGCAAAGATTTTTAAGTGTCAGCTGAACAGTTTAAAAGTTCACCTTGTTTGAATTGAGTTATTATAGCCTATGGATTATTTTATCACACTGAACAACTTTTGTCAACTGTTGTTTTTTTTAAAAAGTGATTTACAAATACATTGACTAATGGTGTTGCCGTAGAAATGCTTTGAAGAAATAAGGAATTGAAATGGACAAAAGAAATTGGACAAAATTATTTATTTGCATTTAAACAAACAAGTTTCCTTGTGGCCTTGAGGTCCTGGGCTCTGGCTCTTTTTCTTTGTTTTGCCCGGGTGTTTTCAGTATTCCTGGCCCTTATTTCTGCCCCCAGCCTGCACATTACAAATTTACTGAGTGCCAGTTTTTGAATTGCTTTTGCATGAGCTGGGTGTTTCTCATTAAGCCCTCCGAATGCTTGTCCAGACTCAATCGCCTCTCTTAGCCTCTCGGCTAGCCTCCTCTCACTCCAAACCCTTGGAAGAGTTTTTCTCATAATTCCCTCAGACCTTTTAATGCACCTCATGAAAAGGTCTGAGGGCTGGTGCAGGTTTGCTGCGGCATTAAACTTTTTGTGGCTGATGAAGGACCCCTCCCTCGCAACAGTGCTGTAACTGTGCTCAGAGTTGTTCCTTTTGATTAAAGAGCACTCACACTCCCAACACTGTCCGAGTTCGGGGTCTTCAGCCACTTTCCTGGTGACCCAGCCAGAAATATATTCGAGTGCCTCCCCTTCCTGGGCCCTTAGGTCATCATCACCATCAGCGTCGTCAGTGATGGCTCTCTACGGCAGACAACAAAGCAAGTCAGTTAGAATTATTGCAAAGACTATACGTGTCAGTTGTACTGTTTTTGTGTTCAGTCATATCAGTGTCAGATTACCTGCTCACTGGGCTCGGGCTCAGGCTTACCCTACAGCACAAAAAAATGTAGAAAATGAATAAACTGCGTTTTGTTGTCATAGTTGAGGCTATACACAATTCTGAACTCCTTATGGTTATGTGTTTTAGGATTGGATCCTGAGATTGACGAAATGTTGGTAAATTGGATTACAATTTACTCTTCAGCCACGTACGGTACATTTTGTCATGATTTGTATGTTGACCTTACCGGATCTCTGTCAGGATCATTGATGAGCAGAGTGGCATTGTCAGGAAGGCAGTTTGTGCCACTGTCCTGCAAACTGAGGATGTTGGCCACCAACGTACTCCTCAGGGCTGCAGAAAATTCCCTGGCTGTGGGGTGGAATCTGTGCCCTCCTTTGCCTCTGATGACAGAACAGGTTCTGCAAAGACCGGTAAGTGCACCATTGTCAGAATAAATGTGTACTGCCACCCTAGCGGCAGACATAGTAACACTTTAATATACTAACATGAGTTGTTTTAGCATACCTCGATACAGTCCTGGTTTAGTTTAGAAGTGCACATATACTTCATGCCCATATGCATCCGTTCCTTGTGAAGCATCAAAGTACTTCTTATTGATATCACAAGGCCTGCATGGCACAAAGGTGATCTTGCAGATCTACAGAGAAGGATTGGTCAGATTTAGAATGATGATTTGCTTGTTTTCTAGTTGTAAAATAGTTGGTGTAGACAGCCAATTTGATAAAATAAGGATAAGTCCCCAAAAGGTCTACTAGTGCAACTAAGAATAGTGTATACCTCATTCCCTCAACTTACCTGAACTTCCAGGTCTTTATCCACTCAATGGAATTCTGGAGGTGTTGTAGCCGGTAGGTTTTGTCAGTGAGAGGTCTCCTCCACCACTTGGTGTCCTTCATGCTCCTGTAGAGTTAGTTTAATGTGATTAATGTACTTCTCAGTGAAAGTCAACACAAAGCCTTCCATAACAAGGTATTCTTGGAGTCACAGTTATTATGTACAGAATCACTGTTCTGCCTTTGCAATATGCTGACAGTTTCACTTATTTGGAACATGACCACATGATTTAGATGTCAATCAGTATTTCTGCAAAGCAATGGGCAAAGTCTTTTGTTTAGCTTGTTTACCTGGAGTTAAGGACATCAAAAAGTCGGTCCATCTCGTGGAAAAACTCAGCAGTGCTCAGGACCTCGTTGGGCAGCTGTTTTTTAAAAACCATTGTGTGCATACCTTGTGGAAATCAGAAAAGAAAGACGGATGGTTTGTGATAGCTTGTGTATTTTGTGTGTTATTTTCTTGTAGTTCTAATTATTCTTATTCGTGGGGTGTTTGTGTTGTTGTTGCCGATAACGTACCAGCTGACACAGAATGGCTGAACACCTGCGTGGCGAGTTTGACCCGCATGTTGGCAAACGGTGGCAGGTAAATATGGCGATCTGATAGTTTTGGGGCCAGTCTGAGGACTCCCTTCCTGTCCCCCATATAAAATGATTCAAGATGGCTCCAGGAGACCTCTTTCACTCCAATCTAAGGAAACAAAATTACAATGTCAGTAATCGCTGTTCACAATGCTTAGTGCTTAGATGTCGGAAAGAGATTGAATTACATATTACATTGATTGGGTATTTCTTTAGATTGTTCCGCATTGATTTCATCAAGTGAGGAACATCGAAAATGAGCGGAATCCTCTTGTTGATATTCACACAATGGGACTCCTCTCCATCGCCATTTATGTCCAGGGAGGCCCCCAGGATTTTCATGGCCCTGACATTTGTGGACCCCTGGTCGCAGATGATACATTTCACCTGAAAGACAGAGGATTCACAAGTGTCATTATGTTATTGAAAAGGTGGTTTCATGAAATTAGTGTAAAATCTGCACCCTGTAGGGCTTTGAAGATGGTGAAAATGAGTTTGTATTGGATGTCTGAGGATGTAGACGACCAGCCAAGTTCTTGGAGGAAGAATATAACACAATCCAGATCATGTATTTGAGTGCCAGAGTATACCCTGCATTTGAGGGTATTTCTTACTATGTACTGCTTCTTATGGTGACAAGGAAATGGTTAGCTACAGCAGTCAAGATAGAAGGTGAAATTGTAGATCAGTATGTGTAACTGAGTGATGGGCATAGAATGCAATGCTACGTTTGTGTAAGAATTTGCTTGTTGTGAGTGGATGAAGGTTTCATAACTGGTAATTGTACACAGTTACAGAATGTAAAACATACAACCAATCCAGAGCTTTCCAGAAGGTGGACTGCCTCTACCAGTTTTCTGGCGATGTCATCGCTTGACATCGTGGACTTCGATAGGAAATATCCGATCGCCTAAAATAAGGATGTTGAAAGGGGGAAAGACTTGTTGAACATAGTCATCAGTGACAGATCTGTAATAAATATAGAAATATGTCAAAATTCTGCAGAATGTATCCCCTTTGTCTATGCAACCTGCTGTGTAAACACAGTGTAGAGTGAGTCATACCTGTTTCCACTTCCCATTTATGGCTCTGGCCATAAAAACCATTGCTTGATTAGCTGTTTGGCCACCTTGGGAAAGCCCATCAATGGAGTCGAGCCTCCTGTTGTATTGGAGTTCATCTTTAATCGACATTTCATCGAAGACCAAGGAGCATACCCTCTCCCCCTCAGACATAGTCCTGGTCTTGAGCTGTTTTTTTTTTTTTAAATTCCATGAAGAAATCCAGGCTATGGAATGAAGTGTTTGGTTTGAAACATGTATTGCATTATAGTTCAGCATACTACATGGGATTTGGCTTGACATGACATTCAGCTCACATATTTATTTGCTTTAAACATCCTAACATACTGGTATATGATCTGCCTGAACAAATCCATATTCATGTCATACAAAAGGCCAACAAGCAGACTAATAAACATAACACCAACCTCAAAACTTCCAAAAGTGCCCATGAGATATCTACTCAGAGTCATCCTGCATGGGAGCTGGAAAACCCTCCTTAGTTCCTCGTAGCACCTTGGGCTATGATGAAATAGACAGACAGAAAGGTCCTTCATCCTTTTTGTGTACTGCTGGCCGTGCTTTTTGATGTTGGCCAATTTACTTTGCCCATCAACAAGGGATTTTGCGTCCTTGGACAGGCAGTCCGTTTGTAGTCCGGTGTAGACCATTTTGTCCTGCTCCTGAAGTCTGCACATAGAATGTATGAAACAGAATAAGTATTTGTGTACCACAAATGTTAGTATTGTAGTCACTTGGGTGATCACTACTACATACTTTTTTTGAAGGGTTCGGATTTTGTTGTTCACCCTCAACTTAAACAGCCGGAATTTGGCTCTCTCGCTCTTTAGGAGGCCTTTTAGATCCTTGATTATCTGTAGATATGTCATATGAGTGTGAAATATAGTATTTGCATTTGAAGACTTCTGCATACTTTCAAAGAAATATAAAGGATGCAATGCCATTTCACCTTGTCCTTCTCTGCCAACAGATTGTCCAAGACTACAGAGTCCATGACCAGATCATGCTCCAGCTGTTCCTGGTCCTCCTGTCCATGGCCAGTTGACATTGTCTCCTGTGCTGAGGTTGATGGTATGCAGTCAGCTGAAACCATAAATGAGTGTTATGTTCTGACTTTTTTCCTTCAACCTTAAATGCCTCTTCTTATTTAGCAGTGATGAATGAGCAGTTACCTCTGTCTGCTAGTGTTGTCCTTCTGTGTTTCAGGAAAAGGACGGGGACAGCCTCGGGAGCCAGCTGTTTCCTTTTACCCTAGAAAAGGAATTTTTAACATTTAAAATGAACTGTACTGTTTTACGTCATTTCTGATGTGCACCACACATCATGCATCTCCACCATAAGCTCTTCACCTACAGCTTTCCATGTTGTATGCATGGTGATCAGCTCTATTGTGTTGGCTAAGGCTTTTCATACATATTTATCATACAACTAATTGATAATTGGTAAACATTAGTGTTTCATTTACTGTGTGTGGGTAGTGTAAGTGAGAGTGACAATTTGTTAAACTGACCTCAGACTACACCTCAGACTACATGATCATACTATTCTAAGGCTATTCTGTGAATGGAAACACTTAAAAATGTAGAAACAATGTTGACCATACTTTACAGAAGACATCTTTCGGCCTGAAATGATCTTCACAGACCACATATCCCCCTTTCTCTGCCTTTTTGTTTGCAAGATGCACAGAAAGGTCTGCCCTCCTGGAGTTGCGCAGCCTTTTTTTTTTCTCCTGTGTTTATGTAAAATATCAATAAAGATGTATCTTTAGTTAACTTTTCCCTTTTTGTGGCATATTTCTCATGTGCAATGGGACAACATGGACATTTTGTTACACTCCTCAATGGCAAAGGTTAAGAGATTTAATGTAATTGTTAGACCATATTTTTATGACATGGTATACACACTTTCATCAAAAGTGATGCACACAATGGCAAAAACAACGTTAATCACTACCACAACCACATTCATAGAAGATTACACAGTATATACTTGAGCAAATTATTAGTCTTTTCTCACACCAGTTGCCTGAGCTATAGCTCATAATATTGTAAGCAATGTAACGTACAACCATGACAGATGGACATGAGTTTTGCAGTTCCCTGGACTAATGCTTTGATGTGTTTTTGGCACAGATTGTGTAGGTAGGTGATAATAGGCTTACAAATATTTATTGTGTAAAAGGAAACACCCTGACCAATCACTGTCTGAGGTCTTCCATAAGGAAAGAAATTGTTGGTACCAAATTATCAACAGCAAAGAATCCACATCTGACATGTCTGTAGGCAGGCTATGATAACATTGTTAAAAACTTACCTCCTATCCTCCTTTGGCAGGGCAAAAAATGAGCGCCCGCACCCGACCCTATTATTGCACCCATAATAGAGGCATGAACGAGGCATTTTGTTCGTTTTTTGTACGTTTCCTGTCTGTGCTGTCACAATACAGTCAATTTCTGTCCAAACACAAGGTTTCCACTGGTTTTTATAGAGGATTTCATTCTGTGGTTTCATTGAACCCACCTGTAGACTATTATAATCAATCACGTGACTAGTAAATTGTAATTTTCACCATTTTCTGACATTTTATAGTTCAAACAATAATCAGTTAATACAGCATTTGTATGTGGGGCCCATGTGAGAAGTAGATGGGTTGCAAAAATGGGCCCCATATGGGATTGTCCATGGGTTCCATATCGGCCCCATGCCAGTTGCCCACATCAATGGCTTTACCCAAGTGGGCCCCACATGGTTATGCTAGGGCTACCTGGGTACCAAGTGGATATGGGCCCAAAATATCTTGGGTAAATCCACACAAGCGGGCAAATGGCATGGGGCCGATATGGAACCCATGGACAATCCCATATGGGGCCCATTTTTGCAACCCATCTACTTCCCACATGGGCCCCACATACAAATGCTGGTTGGCTGGCTAGTCTATCCATTAGGCTACCTATCAACATGATTGACAATTTCCCTCGTCAGAAATGAAACCAGCTGAAAGACTTAATGTTCAGCGTACTTGAAGATGTGACATCATGTGTAGCCTAATATATGTAGGCCTATATACATTTATGATTATAAATATATGTACAAAACATCTGTGAATTTGCGTGCCTCTCAGTCTGCGACCAGAGATGACAAGAGAACAGACTTAATCCATCGACTTTATTTATTCCATACAACAAACGTTCTTGGTTATAGTCGGGATGAAATAACAAACAGACACAGTTGAAAATATAAGTTGTTTTCCTCTGTTTACGTGTCATCTCGACCGCTCCACTACAAAGAACCTTTGCACCACCTGTAGAAGCCACAGGTATCTGGGTGTGCGCTCGCTTGCTTCCTCATCATTATTAAATACGCTGCGCTCCAGGGTTCCTCGCCCCTCAAAACAAAGCTCACGCTCCGGTGACGTCTTACGTTGTTGGAGCCGTATATTAGGCTTGTTCGAGATGAACTGCGCCTCGCCTGGAAAGTAGACGAGATCAGGCGGCTGCAGCAGGAGGCGGTGACAAATAGCCGCGGTCAAGTCGGACAGTTTCCTGACAGTTTCCAGCAGCCCTCAGTCCGTACAGGAAGTCACAGAAACACTTACATCCTGTCCGATATGATGTCAATTCATTAAAATACTTTCAGACTTGTATATAAGCTTGTTTTCAGTCTCCATCAGTCACACAACATGTATTATGTTAAGAGAATAAACCTTCAGATGGGACAAATAAAATTTGTGTATCTGCAATTCAACAAAAATTAACGTCATCTTGTTGAGTCAACATCAAAACCAATCAGCTGTTAGATCAGGTGAGAGCCAGGCGGTGCAGTCGGTGGAGAGCAACTGCAGCGCCTGGCTCTAAAAACTGCGGCCGCCTCGCTCTCGCGATTTTATCGCCGTCCACTTTTATAATACGTCAGAGCAAGTCGGGGTGAAGTCGGACACAAAACTAACTAATTGTTTCTCAATTGCAAGGATCCTTCCTTGGGAGGACAGATCCTCCCAAGGAAGGATCCTGCAGAGGCAAGGCAAGAGTCCTCCCTAGCATCCAGTGAACACACATTGGAACAGGCTAGCAAGTGTCCCCAGGTGTGCTTCATTAGCCCTCTTGGGACTGACGGGGCTTTCAGGGTACTGTGGGAATTTTGATACTCTCTAATGTTGTTGTACAGTTTGAACAAATATAAGTGGCATTTTCAGAGTCATGTGACTTTTATGGAAAATATATTTCTGGATTCTACTTATAAGAATAAAAATCAGGTCGGCTAAATGACATTTTTGTAAAAGGTGTTTTTAGAATTCCTCTACGATGTAAAAAACTGACCTTACCCATTGTGCTGAATGTTTAGGTCAGTTGATGTGTTTCTGTAATGTCTTATGAATGTATGAAGCATTAACACTTTCATTCTCACACACATTCACACCCTAATCCCTTTTTAGAGTGCAGTTAACCTCAACAGCTGAAAAAAGTCCTACATCACCACAGCACCTACAGTATATAAACAGACTTACACACAGAATCACACTGTGATTCCAAAGTGATTTTATGTGTGTATCAGCACAAATTCAGTTACAGTAATATGAATAGCGGATCTGATCTGATGAGCCGAGCTGATCTGAAACAGCTGATCGCGCCGATTGTACCCGATACCGCCGTGTAATCCTCTGAAATAAGTTCACCTCAAAATTAATGAGTGATGCTTTTACTCTGGTCGTTCTCACCGCGCCCCCCCCAAAAAAATACACCAAGTGAAACCCAAAGAATGAGAGCAGTTATCACGTCGTTATCATGTGAATAGTGAGGGGAGGAGGGGAGGGGGACACTTAGCGCTCCATCTCTACTGTAAATGATTTGTTTAAAAACTTTGATGTTTTATCTAAATCCCGTTATTAAAAAAAAATCTCATTCGGCTGTGAACACAGTGGAAAGTGTAAATTATGAGGTTTCTGTCAATATTTTTTTTCACGCTTGTACAATGAAAACTCCTGGAGACATTCATCCAAATAAATGACATATTGTCCTGCCGAGCTCTGCTGGCGCAGGTTTCATTGAAGAGGCCCCGCCCTCACCTCCACCAAATCGTGTGCAAAGCATTGTGGGGATTTTACACCCGCGGAGGATCCACACATGCATCCTACGAATTTCGCTGAAAGAAGGACTCAGTCCTTCGTGAAACTCGGGAGGATCCTTGACATTGGAACAGTCCTTCGGCGGAGGTCGATGACGTAGCATCCTTCAAATCCGCCCATTTGAGGATCCTTCCTTGCAATTGAGAAACGGCTGGTGTCGTGAAGTTTCGCACGTGTACAGTTGAATAACCTGATGAAGAAAAAAGCGGTTTTAAACCTTATTAAGGAACATAACTGGCAAGTCTTCTCATCGATTTGGATCAGTCTGTTTTGCTGATGCCATTCATATAGTTTTTATGTCCCAGCGAACCCTGGAAGTAGAGGACCAGACCCTTACCCATTCATTTTGAATGGGCGAAGGGAGTTAAGTTCAAATAGCTGCCCTGGCGCGTTTCAAAGATGGCGTCGGAGTGTTATGGCTTGCCTTAGAAGAACTTTGGCTCAGGTGCTAAACACCGCCCATGTCCATTTTTCATAGCGGATCCTGAACGCATCATTTGCGCACCACAGATGCAGTGCAGAGCCTCCTCGTTTTTCTCCTCATCGGGAGGACGCCTGCTGATCGGGACCTGTGGCGGAACACTGGACATTAAGGTAAGTGCAGGTACACTGCTGCTTCGCTTACCCTCGGTGTGCGGTGGCTGTTCGCGGGGGACTGCTCTGTCGCCCTGCTACATAGACTATTGCTGCCGTGCATGCTGCCTTCTGCTTCGCTCTCTGTTTCGCTCGCCGCTTCCTGCTTCGCTTGCCGTTGCTGCTGCTTGCTATGGTGACTGTGTTCTGAAAGTTACTGCTCGGCCCCCGGTCCTCCGGCATCTGGCCTTGTCCCTAAGCTGCAGGCTCCAGCGGCAGTTGCCCAGTCGGGACTGTGTGGGTGTGTGTGCGTGGATGAGAGTGACTGTGTGTGTGTGAGGGGGGTTGTATGGCATCAGGTAAATTTATGTTTTTTTGTATATTGTATTGTTCTGAATTAATTGGTTGGTCCTTTATTATTTAGTTTTCATGTCAATTGAGTGAGTATATGTTCATTTGTTTATTTGGTAACTGTGGCCAGAGACCCAGAACTGCTGTGTTATGGTGATAACTGAATCCAGGGGCCTGTTGCACAAAACTAGGATAAGGGATTAAGCCGGGATATCTTGGTTATCCTGGCTCAATTTATCCGTGATCCGTTTGCACAAAAGTGGGATAGTGGAAAGCAGGATATGTTATGACATAAGTTACCATGGAGATTTATTCTGTGGAGCTAGCCTGCTCCAGACCAGGCTAAGGTCCAGGATTTATTTAATCTCATCCCTTATCTCAGTCAGCAGTCACCACAAACGGAAACCAATAGTTATTTCACTGCCCACTACACATTGTTAACACATTCAACTAGACCCACTGTCATTATTTAAACATTTGTGATCATTAATTTCAGTCATTGTAGATAAATGATTTTAGATGATGTTGCAATCATTAGATAATTTATTAGATAATTTACAGTTTCCCACAGACTATATGTAAAATACACATCCCATATAAATACAAATACAAATCAAAAAGTAACATGGTGTTCTTTTATTGAATAAGGATAAATGAAAGCAGGTAAACCATCAGCTCCTGTCAAAACTGAAGTCACACAGTGACTCTACAAGATAGAAAGCACGGAATCAAAGCCTATTATACAACACAAGAATAAATACACATTCAAAGGTCTGTATATAATACACCCTGCATGTCTGTACAGTGAAATAAATGCAGGACAAATCCATACACAACAAATGAACAGACAAATGAATGGATGCAGTAGCCTCCCTGCAAGCTTGTATACACACAGTATACAGCACAAACATCATAAGAGGCCAAATCAATTTAAATTGAATTAAAAAAAAAATCCTCTGCCACTGCAGGACATATTCAACTTAAATTTAATGCATGCATGTTAACTAAAATAATTTAACACATATTGGTCCCTGACCAGCCGACCACTGTCGTCATCAGGGAACATGGCAGAATTGTCCCAGTCCATGTGTGCCAGCACTCTGGGGGCCCTCTCCTTCCTCAGGCAGGCCACATTGTGGAGGACAGCACAGGCCACAGTGATGTTACAAGCCCTCAAAGGGCTGACCCTTAACTCGTGAAGACAGTGAAAGCGTGCCTTCAGGAGGCCAAAGGTCATTTCAATCCTGGCCCTTGTCCTGGCATGGGCATGATTGTAGGCCTGCTGTGCTTCCTGGGGGTCTGTATATGGTGTCAGGAGAAAAGGCTGGCAGGCATACCCCCTGTCCCCCAGCAACACACCAGAGAATTCACCTGTCAATACAAAATCGAGCACGCTGCTCTCGTTGCCATGGTGAATCGGTGAATCTGTGATCAGTAACGGGGTCTATTTAAGGAAGCCGCGTGCTCGCACTGATCCAGGATTGGTTTCACCTGGCTTGATGAATCCGTGTCTGCTCATCCCGGCTTGGTCTTTGTGCAACCAATTAAGCCTGGACGCTCTTGTTTTGGATTGGTTGAACTCAGCTCAGTCATTTATCCAGGATGTCTAAATCCTAGTTTTGTGCAACGGGCCCCTGGCTACATCCACTGATCCCGAACGAGGCTATACAGCTACCTAGCCGCACCATTCACCGCAGCGACCGGAACAAAGAGGAATCGGGTAAGAGCAGAGGAGGTGGTTTATGCGTTTATGTGCATGATGACTGGTGCAGGGATAGTGTAACTGTATACAAATTCTGCTCACCGGATTTAGAAACAATCTCTGTTAAATGCCGCCCATTCTTCCTACCGAGAGAGCTAACAGTTGTGCTAATCACGGCTGTATACATAGCACCCGATGCTAACGTTAGCTCAGCTCTCTCACTACTAACACAATACACAAACTTACAGAGGGCTCACCTAGACGGAGCACACATCGCTGTCAGGCGACTTTAATCAAGCAAACTTTAAGTCTGTCCTGCCTAAATTTTACCTGCATGTAAAGTGTCCGACCAGGGTGGGAAACACATTAGACCATGTTTACACTAACGTTAAGCATGCATACAGAGCCATACACCTTCCACACTTAGGCCAGTCAGACCACCTCTCTCTGCTTCTTACCCCTGCATACACTCCTCTGAGAAGAAGCACGGCTCCAGTGAGGAAGACCATCACCACCTGGCCTGAGGATGCCCTCTTCCAGCTCCAGGACTGCTTTGAACACACTGACTGGAGTATACTGAACACTATGACCTGACAGTGTACACAGAGGCTGTGCTCAAATACATCACGTTCTGCATGGTGACTGTCACTGCCGTCAAACACATCTGGGTGTTTCCAAATCAGAAGCCCTGGATGACTAGCAAGGTTAAGTCACTCCTCAGAGGCCGCAACATCGCTTTCAGGTCCGGTGACAGAGAACTGTACAGTGCTACTAAAGCTGAACTGAAAAGGGGCATCAGGGAAGCTAAGTCAGACTACAAGAGGAGATTAGAGGACCACCTCTCTGACAACAATCCCAGGCAGGTGTGGCAGGGGATACAGCAGCTGACTAATTTCAGGGGACAGACCAGCACAGCTGTAGACTCGAGCACTGCACTGGTGGAGGAGCTGAACACGTTCTTCGCACGTTTTGAGTCCACAGCCCTGCAGCCTCCGGCCGCACCCCCCCCGACCAAGTCAGCCCCTAGCTACGATCCAATGACCGTACAGGCACAGGAGGTGCCACGGATGCTTGCCAGAGTGAACCCCAGGAAAGCAGCTGGACCAGACGGAGTCCCTGGGAAGGTACTCAGGGCCTGTGCAAACCAGCTCTCCCAGGTCTTCACCAAAATCTTCAATCTCTCCCTGTCACAAGCCATCATCCCAGCCTGTCTGAAGACCTCCACCATCATCCCTGTGCCCAAAAAATCACATATAGCCTGCCTTAACGACTACTGTCCAGTGGCCCTTACACGTGTCATCTCTAAGTGCCTGGAACGGCTGGTCCTAGGACACATCAAAGACTGCCTCCCTCCCTCCCTCGATCCCCATCAGTTTGCTTATAAAGCAAACAGATCAACTGAGGACACCATATCCTTCATCCTCCACACCGTGCTGAGCCATCTGGAACACAGAGACACCTATGCCAGGTAGGGATGGGCAACGATTTTCGAATATTCGAATATTCGTTAAATCATTAAAAATCGATTTGTTAATTAGTAATCACTAAGTTCATATCTGTAAAAAAAAAAAAAAAAAAAACTGTGTTACTGGCGTCTTCCGCACGGGGGCAGCATAGCATTTGATGACATGGGCTACTGTGTGTGAGGCCGCTGTCGTAGAAGAACGAAACACAAGTTTACGATGGAGAGGCTACTGCAGCACAAAAGTCCTGTGTGGAAATATTTTAAAAAAACAGCCGAAACAGAAGTGCAATGCACACTATGCGACCACAGTCTTGCCTACCACAAAAGCACCTCAACGATGCTCAACCATTTAAAAGCGAAGCACCCGGGTGAGAGCGGGGAGCCGACATCATCAGGTGGCGGGCAACAGACAATGCGTAGCTTCGTCACCAAGAGAAGCAAGTTTGACAGCAGACGGCAGGAGCAGACAACGTTGCTCATCACAAAAATGATAGCCAAAGACATGCTCCCCATCAGCTTCGTGGAGGGTGAGGGTTTCCGAAAACTGATGGCATTTGTCGAGCCCGAATTCTCGGTCCCATCAAGGAAAACAATTACAGCTAGACTAGAGAAGCTCTTTGATGATGAGACAAGTGAGCTGCGCACTCGTTTAACGAGCGTTGAAAAGGTGTCTTTGACCACTGATTCATGGACAGCGCTTACAACGGAATCATATGTAACAATCACTTGCCAAAGCAATGCCAGAGCGGCATACTGCTGAAAACATAGCCAACGTGCTTTCCGCCGCGACTGAACACTGGGGGATCAACGGAAAAGTCACGGCGTGTGTCCATGACAACGCAAGCAACATGGTGCTCGCCAACACCGAACACACGGAATGGGACTCTCAGCCTTGTTTTGCACATTCACTGCAGCCTTGCCATACACGATGGATTCAAGCTTCAACACATAAACCATATGGTTGCATCTGCAAGTCGTTTAGTGTCACATTTCCATCACAGCACAACAGCAACACAAGCGTTGAAACAAAAGCAGCAACTTCAGAACCTGCCTGAGCACAAATTAATCCAGTACTGCCGAACAAGGTGGAATTCTATTCACGACATGTTCCAGCGACTACTTGAGCAAAGATGGGCAATATCTGCAGTGTTATCAGACAGATCATTCACTAAACTGTCAGATGCACGAACCCTCGAACTGACAAACGACAGCTGGAGTGTAATGGAGGAGCTCATACCTGTGCTTCAATCGCTGAAATGTGCTACTACTGCGTTTTGCGGAGAATCCGGAGTCTCCCTCTCTATGGTTTACCCGGTTACAGCAACTCTTATATCAAGGCACCTCAAAGAAAACAACGGAGAGTCTCCCAAAGTGTCTCAGTTCAAGCGCTCCGTGTCTGCTTCACTTGAGCGGCGACTTGCACCTGACGATGTCAGCAGCGCTGACAAAGCAGCATACATCGCATCTTTCCTCGATCCGAGGCACAAACACCTGAGGTTCACATCTGATGAAGTTAAACTTGCCGTGCAAGCAAAGGTGTCCGATCTCCTCTCCCATAGCTCAGAGGTCGTGGACGAGGTGGTCACAGTGGAATCTGAGGACACTGAGCTGACAGCAAAAAAAACACGAAGTAATAATGATGCGCCTGACTCTGCCATCGCTCTCCTGTTTGGCGCAGATTACTCCGTGGAAACATCCGACACCGCCACTGAACTGGACCAGTACTGCCAGGACAAATGCCCACCTCTCCACATCGACCCCCTGGACTGGTGCAAAGCAAACGAAAACAAATACCCCCGACTGGCAAAGTTAGCAGGTGCGTACTTGTGTGTGCCAGCCACATCTGTGCCCTCAGAGAGGGTGTTTTCCACGGCGGGACTTATTGTTAACCGGCTCCGCTCCCGTCTAATCGAAGAAAATCGAATAGTTCCCTGTGATAATCAAATAGTAATTTTGCTGAAAATGCACATCCCTAATGCCAGGGTGCTCTTTGTGGACTTTAGCTCAGCTTTTAATACAATCATCCCCGACATCCTGGTCAGCAAACCGTCTGCTCTGGGACTTCATCCTCTCACCTGTTCGTGGATCAAGGACTTTCTAACAAACAGACCACAGACAGTCAAACTTGGACCCCACCTGTCCTCTACCTGCACACTGAGCACGGGCTCCCCACAAGGTTGTGTGTTGAGCCCTCTGCTCTTCACCCTCTACACCACCAGCTGCAGACCTGTCCACGCTAGTAACACCATAGCTAAGTTTGCAGATGACACCACGGTGGTAGGACTGATCACGGGTGGGGACGAGTCTGCCTATAGGGATGAAGTCATGAATCTGTTTGAGTGGTGCCAGGCTCATAACCTGATCTTAAACACCACAAAGACCAAGGAAATCATCCTGGACTTCAGGAGGCACAGGTCGGACCCGCTCCCCCTCTACATCAATGGTGAATGTGTGGAGAGGGTCCATAGTTTCACCCTACTGGGCACCATCCTCTCAGCTGACCTCTCGTGGACTGCAAACACCACAGCTATCATCAAAAAGGCCCAGCAGCGCCTGCACTTCCTGAGGGTGCTCAGAAGGAACAATGTGGGTGAGGAGCTGCTGGTCACCTTTTACACGTCCACCATTCAGAGCATCCTGCTGTACTGCAACACAGTTTTGATCATCGGCTGTCCCCTTCCCTCCCTGAAGGACATTCATACCTCCCGCTGCCTGAGCAGAGCTCAGGCAATCACTATGGTCAGTACCCATCCTGCCTTCCATCTGTTTGACCTGCTGCCCTCTGGCAGGTGCTACAGGTCAATCAAAACCAGAACCAAAAGACTCAGAAACAGCTTCTTCCCTCAAGCAGTCACACAAGGACAATAACTGCAACTAAAGGGCAAATTGCAATATCTTGCTGTATCTTTTATTTATTGTCATTTCCTGTTACATTTGCACTGTTGTATTGTGGGCTTGTCATTGCACTGTTGCACCTTTTGAAATTTCTTGTGTCTTTTTGTATATCTTGTATATTTTAACTATATATTTTAACTATTTTTATTCTTTTATTTTTTTATATTATGGTAACACCATTCCTGGCTGCTATAATCTCGTTGTATATTTTGTACAATGACAATAAAATCTATCTATCTATCTATCTATCTATCTATCTATCTATCTATCTATCTATCTTTTTCCTTGGTTACTCTTTTTGTTTTGTTTTCATTGGTTTTTTAAATGGCTAATCATGTAAGTTTAATGATTTTTGTTTCACAATCTTTATTGAGTTTCAGCCCTAGGCTGTTAATACATTTCTGTGTTGTGATTGCACAACAGTTATTGTATATTTTTATAAGGGATTTGTTTCAGTGTATATTGTGTTGACTAATTGTGTTCTCCCTCTCCTTGTAGTTGCTGAGAGCCAGTGGTGGTGGTGGTGTCCTGGGTGGTGGTTTCCTGTCGTGTGCTGTGATCCTGGGTTTTGGTTTCCTTTGCACTTCACTTTTTGCTGTGTGTGTGTCACGTACGAGTGGGGTGCTCCTTCTTTAAGTTTGGATTCCTCACCCCTTGTTGCTCCTCACTGTTGGTAAGCCTCAGCCACTACAACGAGGTGTTAATTATTTAGTTCTATTTTTAAAATAATTTTTTAACCTATATGCTGAACCATTAAATAAATTTGTTGCCTATTTGTTAAACTTTGAACCGTGTCTCCTGCCTTCCCTTGTATTACTTACCTGCGTGCCTTCCTATTACATTTATATTTATTTAAAATTCCCTGGGTGAAATTCCCAGAGTGGCGTTGTCGGTTTCCTCTTCAAATTCCATGAGCTCAACTTTGTACCAAAGATTGTATCAGCCCTCGCATCGCCACAACTTGGCGTTGTCGGCGGGATTTACAGTGAAGGCAGAGACGTGTGTTCTTTGTTTTTTTCTTTCTGTTCCTGATTTGCCCATTGTCTTGATTGCTATTTGTGTGTGAGTGGAGGCATTGAGTTTGAGGCGAAGCAGCAGTGGGTTTCCTGTTTATCGTTGTAAGACTAGCGTCCAGGGTTTATTGGTAGCAGTAAGGTAATGGAGGAAGAACTGCAAGAATTGAGGGACTTGGTGGCCCAGTTGAGGGCGGAGAATGATAGGTTGCAGCGGGAGCAGGCTGTGGCTATGCCTGGCACTAGCGCTGCACCTCCCATTCCCACCGAGCCTCCTCCAGCACCTTCGACCTCTAGCGCTCCTGTAACAGAGAGGCTGATCTTAGTACCCCGAGATAGGAAGTGTCCAGTCTTTAGGGGTAGGTCAGGCCTAGGGCTAGAAGAGTGGATAGAAGAGGTTCAGGCATGTATGAGAGCTCGCCACCTGTCCCCATCCGATCAGGCATTTTTCCTTTTTGACCATTTGGAGGGAGAGCCGCGTGCGGAGATAAAATATCGTTCTAGCGCGGAGAGAGGTGACTCGGCTAAAATTATTGCTGTTCTGCGGGAGTTGTATGGTTGTTCGGACTCTTACGTTGCCTTACAGGAAGCCTTTTTCTCACGACGCCAGCAAGAGGGGGAGACTCTTCAGGAGTTCTCCCTTGCGCTGATGAGTCTGATGGCTTCTGTGAGGCAACAGGCTCCGAGTGACATGCTAAATGCAGATGTTTTGCTGCGCGACCAGTTTTTCGAGAACGTTATTGATGGTTCCCTTCGCAGAGAGCTGAAGCAACTTGTACGCAGGCAGCCTACTGTCTCTCTGCTTGAGGTAAGGACAGAGGCAATTAGGTGGGAGCGAGAAGGGTTGCCGGGGGGTGTGTGGGGCCGGAGCCATTCGGTTCCCTCGGTGCTGGGTTTACAGTATGGTCAGCCCGCCGAACTGTGAAGCTAAAGTCTGGGGGGAGCAACCACCGGCTCACCAGCTATTGTGGGGGATGAGGGCGAGGCTAAGCTTGTTGCTGCTTGTCCACATGTGGAAGTGGTCATGGGGGGAGTAGTGGTTCCTTGTCTGGTGGACACGGGGTCTATGGTGTCCACCATTACGGAGAGCTTCTTCTGGCAGCACTTTGAGGCTTGGGGCCAAGAGAGGCTTCGGTCCTGCCATTGGCTGCGGCTTCGAGAGGCCAACGGGTTGCCCATCCCCTACCTTGGCTATCTGGAGCTTGAAGTCGAGCTTTGTGGCCGGTTGTTGCCTGTGTGCGGGTTATTGGTGGTCAGGGACCCCCCGGCTGATGAATCCCCTCATGCACCTGGTGTTTTGCGGATGAACATCCTGCGGAGATGCTACAGGATGTTGTTTGGGCAACATGGTCTCGCCCTGTTTGATCTACCCACTGTCACAGCAGCACCGAAATCTGTGGTGCAGGCATTGCAGAGATGTCATCAGGCCTCCAAAGGCCCTCCTTCTGAAGCCGCTGGTAAGGTCAAGGTGCGAGGCCGGAAGGCTTGCCGCATCCCTGGTGGTACCATGCAGGTGGTTCTGGCTACATGTTCTGCACAGTATTCAGGCACTACTGTGCTTTTTGAGCCCTCAGACCAGGGACTTCCTGCTGGACTGCTGGCCTCCCCAGCACTGGTTCGAGTTGAGAGCAGTACTGCATACATCCCCATTGTGAATGTGGGTTCTTCAGATGTGCTGCTGTACCCACGAACAGTGGTAGGTGCCCTGAGTGAGGTTCGGGTGGTGAGCTTGCCTCCTGGTGTTGAGGAGGTTCCATCTTATACAGCCTGTGTGGCATCCCAGGTTGTGGCTCCCCCGCTGCCAGATCAGGTGGATGCAGTCGACCTGTCAGGTCTTGTCAGCCGAAGAGCAGGAGGAGGTGCGAGGTCTTCTTCGGAAACGTGCTTCTGTCTTTTCATCTCACGATGGTGACTTGGGTTGTACTAACTTGATTTCCCACGAAATCCCTCTTTTGGATGACACCCCCATCCGTCAGCGCTATCAGCGTATTCCACCATCAGAATACGAGATGGTCAAAGAGCACATCAACCAGCTGCTTGGTGCACACGTCATCCGAGAAAGCAGCAGTCCTTTTGCCTCACCAATTGTGCTTGTTAAGAAAAAGGATGGCAGTCTACGCCTGTGCGTAGACTACCGACAATTTAACAGCCGGACCAGGAAGGACGCCTTCCCTCTTCCTCGTATTGAGGAGTCATTGGATGCACTGACTGGAGCCCGCTGGTTCTCGACTATGGATTTAGCCAGCGGGTATAATCAGGTTCCGGTTGCAGAGGCCGACCGACCCAAGACAGCTTTTTGCACTCCATTCGGGCTGTTTGAGTGGAACCACATGCCCTTTGGGCTGTGTAACGCACCTAGCACCTTCCAGCGGCTCATGCAAAGGATCTTTGGAGACCAGCAATGTCAGTCCTTGCTGTTGTATTTAGACGACATTGTGGTTTTCTCGTCCACCTTTCAACAACATCTGGAGCGGCTGGAGGTGGTGCTGCAGCGGTTGCAACGAGACGGCCTGAAGGCCAAGCTGTCGAAGTGCTTATTCTTCCAGCAAGAGGTGAGCTATTTAGGGCATGTTATTTCTGTCAACGGTGTTTCCACTGACCCAGGCAAAGTGGAGGTGGTAGCCAACTGGCAGCCCCCCACTACCATCTTGGAGCTGCGGTCCTTTCTCGGGTTCGCTAGCTATTATCGCCGCTTCGTGGAGGGTTTCGCCAAGTTGGCTGCCCCTCTACACCGCCATGTGGCTGAGCTCGGGGGGGTCAAAGTCCAAGCCGTCGGAACGCCGGGTTTCAGAAAAGTGGAGAGCAGAACATCAGCAGAGCTTTGAGGCCTTAAAGTTTAAGCTCACCAATGCCCCCGTGCTTACATGTGCTGACTTTACCCTCCCCTTCCTCCCGGAGGTGGACGCAAGTCATGGAGGCTTGGGCGCAGTACTCTCACAAGAGCAGGAGGGAAAGGTGCGGCCTATAGCATTTGCAAGCCGAGGTTTGAGGCCGACAGAGCGCAACCCAGCCAATTACAGCTCCATGAAGCTGGAGTTTTTGGCGTTAAAATGGGCTATGACGGAAAAATTCCGGGAATATTTGCTTGGCCACAAGTGTATTGTCTTCACAGACAATAATACTCTTAGCCACCTGTCTACAGCTAAACTCGGTGCTCTGGAGCAGCGCTGGGCAGCCCAGCTTGCAGCCTTTCATTTTGAGGTTCGTTACTGCCCTGGTAAGAGTAATGCAAATGCAGACGCCCTGTCCCGCCTGCACCCACCTGTAGCAGTGGACTTTGACACTGTAGTTTCAGGTACGTCACTCCCACCACCCTTGAAGCAAGCTCTACGAGCTCGAGGGCCCGAAGCTCGTCAGGCTGCTGTCCAAGCTTTGCCTCAGCATCTACCTGCTGACATTGGTGCACTTCAACAGGCTGACCCTGTGATCCCAGAGGTGTTAGCATTTTGGCGGCAGCAGCGATACCCCAACCGTGAGGAACGCAGGCAGCTGTCCCAGCTAGCTTTGGTGCTCCTCAAACAGTGGGATCGGCTGACTGAACAGACTGGAGTGGTCTACAGGAAGGTTGTGTGGCCCGATGGTGGAGAAGCGGCCCTCCAGGTACTGCTGCCGGCTGCCCTGAAGGAACAGGTCCTCACCGAGGTTCACCAAAACCACGGCCACCAAGGTGTGGATAGGACCCTAGAATTGCTCAGACAGCGTTGCTACTGGCCGGGGATGACCTCTGATGTGAGGCACTGGTGTCAAACCTGCGAGCTGTGCCAGGAGGCCAAGGACTCAGGGCCACCGGCCCAGAGCTTCATGGGGCATCTGCTTGCCTCGGAGCCAAACGAGATCTTGGCTTTGGATTACACAATGCTGGAACCAACCTGTAACGGACTTGAGAATGTCCTTGTGCTGACTGACAGCAGATGTCAGCAAATACACCCTTGCTGTCGCCACTCAAGATCAGAGGGCTTCTACTGTGGCCCAGGTCCTGGTCACTGAGTGGTTTTCCAAGTTTGGTGTTCCAGCACGAATCCATTCCGACCGGGGTCGGAATTTTGAAAGTGTGCTCATTCAGCAGCTATGTGGACTGTATGGGATTGAAAAGTCCCGCACCACCCTGTACCATCCTGCCGGGAATGGGCAATGCGAGCGGTTTAATCGCACGCTTCACGACTTGCTGCGCACCCTTACAGGCTGTCGAAAACGCGATTGCCATTCTTGTCTACCACAGGTACTGTATGCTTATAACACCACACCACTGGGTGCACGAGCACCAGACCCGGCTGCACCTGGCTTTTGAAGGTGTTCGAGACAGGTTAAAGGTCGCAGCTGAGCGCCGGAAAAGGAACCATGATCAGACTGTTCGGTCTGAGCCCCTGGTAGAGGGCCAAATAGTACTGTTGCGAGATTTTGGCAGGAGAGGTCGTTGCAAGATTCAGGATAAGTGGAATCCAGCTGTGCATAGGGTGATTAAGGCTCCCCCTGGAGAAGGTCCTTTGTATACGGTTGCACCAGTAGATGACCTTACCAAGGCCAAGCAGGGTGCAACGAACGCTGCTAAAGGCCGTTGTTGCGATTGCTTCTCTGGGCAGCAATTCTGCTTCTCCTCCTACCCCACCTGGCCAGCCGGTAAGGCAAGACGAATCATCAGGTGATGATTTGTTGGCCTTGGTGAGGGAAACTCCTCCCCCACCAGCTGGTCAAGTGGTGAGAGAAGCCCAAAATGCACCTGCCCTGGCACCACCTGCCACGGCAGCAGTGCCTTTGCCCTCTTTCCATTCCGCACCTTTGGCCGTTTCCCCTCCAGAAAGCAGTGAGACTGCTGTGCGACGTACAGCACAGCCGGTGCTGGCCCCTCCAGCTGATGCGGCAGTACCCTCACCCTCCACTCATTCTGCCCCTCTAGCAGCCGATCCCCCAGGGAGTAATGAAACGGCCATGCGGTGTACAGCCCGATCTACGGCTGGCCACCATTCAAACCCCCATCATCTTCCCAGGCCTGCCAACGAAATGGCTAATCCAAGATTCCCACCTGGCCAGTCAAATGCCGTGTCTGCTTTCTTCAGACCTTTGCACTAACTCCTACACTTTTCCAGTGCACCTTCGTGTCGACGATGAAAGGGGGGGGGGGGGTGGGGGTGGATTGTAGCAGTATGATATGCTGCTGTGGCTGAATGCAGGTAATTCTGCTGCTCTGCACTTTACCTGGTGCATTAACCAATTAGTGCAGAGGGCGAGGGTATAAAAGGGGGCTAGGTCCCTCCCTCACTCTCTCACTTCCTGGCTCGAAGGCCCTCCCGCTTCCCGGCCTTCCGCTTCCTCCGTTGCTCTCAATGCGGGTAGGTACGCGGCTGCATTGTCCGCAGGTTGTTTTAGCTCTCATTAGCCTCTGTATGAAATGGTTCAACTTTGTGTCTTTAGTGGTCCGTTTTGTGTCTTTAGTGGTCCGTTGTGGTTAAGGGGACGGTGGCGATCTTTGTTCGCCATAGGCACTAGAAGAACAGGGTACGGACACCTTGGTGTTTATGTTCAGCGCCAGCTGTGGCCTATTAGCTCAGGTGCTAAACACCGCCCCTGTCCATTTTTCATAGTGGATCCTGAACGCATCATTGGCGCACCACAGATGCTCCTGTTAGCACGGAGCAGTGCAGAGCCTCCTCGTCTTTCTCCTCATCGGGAGGACGCCTGCTGATCGGGACCTGTGGCGGAACACTGGACATTAAGATAAATGCAGGTACACTGCTGCTTCGCCTACCCTCAGTGTGCGGTGGCTGTTCGCGGGGGACTGCTCTGTCGCCCTGCTACATAGACTATAGCTACTGTGCATGCTGCCTTCTGCTTCGCTCTCTGTTTCGCTCGCCGCTTCCTGCTTCGCTTGCCGTTGCTGCTGCTTGCTATGGTGACTGTGTTCTGAAAGTTACTGCTCGGCCCCCGGTCCTCCGGCATCTGGCCTTGTCCCTAAGCTGCAGGCTCCAGCGGCAGTTGCTCAGTCGGGACTGTGTGGGTGTGTGTGCGTGGATGAGAGTGACTGTGTGTGTGTGAGGGGGGTTGTATGGCATCAGATAAATTTATGTTTTTTTTGTATATTGTATTGTTCTGAATTAATTGGTTGGTCCTTTATTATTTAGTTTTCATGTCAATTGAGTGAGTATGTTCATTTGTTTATTTGGTAACTCTGGCCAGAGACCCTTTTTCCTTGGTTACTCTTTTTGTTTTGTTTTCGTTGGTTTGTTAAATGGCTAATCATGTAGAGTTGGGCGGTATTCAGATTTTGTTACCGTTAAACCCTCCCCACATTTTCCCGGGGTATACGTATTACCTTGACTAATTAAAAAGAACTTTGTAGAGTTCAAAGGGAGTCACCAAAATGTGGGCTTGCGCCTATACTGTTCAGAAACAGAATAGCAAACATTACATAGGCCTTAGAATACTGAAAAAATGACAAAAAACATATACAACATTAACAACTTTTATTAACAAATGTTTAAAAGTGCAGATACAGCAGTCAACCAGAATGAAAACAGCAAATTGTCTGTAGCCTACAGTTCACTTCCAGCACAGTCATCGACACAAATCAATTAAATTAAATACAGCCCTGTAGCATCCAATACTTATATGCTTGTCAAATAATAATAAAGTAATAATAAATAACAAAGGCAGTAACAAAAAAGTGTGCTATACAGCGTATAATGAGACCGCAATGGGTGCTGTCCATTGGTTTATTTTTAGAGCCTATCAACGTAAATCAAATAAATTAAAAACACAGCTCTACAGCATCCAGTACTAGGACTTTTCAAATAAGAAATGCAGAACAGTAAAAAATAAGACATAACCGAAAATGGAGCGCTTGTGGCACACACACACAGGAACTTTCAGGCACCCCTCGACATCAGAGGAAAACACCTGGCTCCATTACATTTCCACTCACTGTCACCGTCTTCATGAAATCTTGCACACAGCCTCGTCGACAGGCTCTCCCTTGTCATTTGGTCTGAACCCGAAATGCTGCCAAACTGCAGAAGTTGTGTTTTTTGGGGACCAACTCGCTTGATGTGCTGCTTGCCATCTTTTCTTCTCTTTCTCGCTTCTGAGCTGTCATGTGACGACGTCACATCCAAAAACTTTATTAACCGTCATCTCCCGAAACAACAGTCTAGAGAATCATTATAGCCTACTGTTAGTTTTAAATTGTAACAGTATTAAATTGAAAACTCAACCACACCTACATAGGTGCTGGACGAACACTCATTATTTAGTGTTACCTCTCCAGTCTCAGGCCCCGAACCGTAGTTGGGCGGCCACTGGTATATTGCTAACTCACTTAGCTTAGCCTGGCTCGTGGCTGGTAACAAGCTTACAAAGAGTCCGGACCAACTCTGCAGGTGGAGAATGGGACGCTTTATTCCAGCGATGCAGCAGACTTAAATAGCCTCTCTGTGATGCATTTGACTCTTGCTTCACTGACAGTGGTAACTTGTACTTGCCCTCTATCGGCATACAGATATTCACCGTGGATGCGGCTAGACACGCTACGTCACACACACACACATTACCCACAAAGTCACCTTCTTAAAGGAGCAGGCTTGGCTTGCAACATTAGGCATTAAATAAATTATATTTAATATTATGTTAGGCCCCTACAGGCCTATATGCGCAGATTTTTTTTTTTAAAATGACGGTAATGAAACTGATACCGTTGCTATTTTTAGATACCGCGGGATACCTTATTACTGTATTATCGCCCAACCCTATAATCATGTAAGTTTAATGATTTTTGTTTCATAATCTTTATTGAGTTTCAGCCCTAGGCTGTTAATACATTTCTGTGTTGTGATTGCACAACAGTTATTGTATATTTTTATAAGGGATTTGTTTCAGTGTATATTGTGTTGACTAATTGTGTTCTCCCTCTCCTTGTAGTTGCTGAGAGCCAGTGGTGGTGGTGGTGTCCTGGGTGGTGGTTTCCCGTCGTGTGCTGTGATCCTGGGTTTTGGTTTCCTTTTGCACTTCACTTTTTGCTGTGTGTGTCACGTACAAGTGGGGTGCTCCTTCTTTAAGTTTGGATTCCTCACCCCTTGTTGCTCCTCACTGTTGGTAAGCCTCAGCCACTACAACAAGGTGTTAATTATTTAGTTCTATTTTTAAAATAATTTTTTAACCTATATGCTGAACCATTAAATAAATTTGTTGCCTATTTGTTAAACTTTGAACCGTGTCTCCTGCCTTCCCTTGTATTACTTACCTGCGTGCCTTCCTACTACATTTATATTTATTTAAAATTCCCTGGGTGAAATTCCCAGAGTGGCGTTGTTGGTTTCCTCTTCAAATTCCATAAGCTCAACTTTGTACCAAAGATTGTATCAGCCCTCGCATCGCCACAATATATATTTGTCGTTTTTGTCATTCACTCCGTCACTCAGTGACAAAACTCCGCGGTACTCCACCACAAAACTTTTTGGTTTGATGTACTCTTGTGTAAACACACCTCTCCTCAGAAAAGAAAGAAAACAGCAACATCAGCTCAACTACTTGTTAGGTAACCAACCTCATTTATGGCTGCCTTTTCGAAGAGATATTAAAGGAAAAGTTCACTTTAAATGAAAATTCAATCCTTATCTACTCACTCTCATGCCGATGAGAAGTCTGGTGTCACAGGATAAAAATTTGCAGCATATTTCTAAACAACAGGTCTACAGCGACCAGTTGTAAAACGTAATAAAACAACCCCTGAGAACCTTAAAATGATTCCAAACTGCTTGTGCACTTTGATCCAAGTCTCCTGAAGCTGCCACATACAATGCCTTGAAAAAAATGTAATTTACGCCATGTTATTAATCTAAATCTTCACTGTTGCAGGAGGGCTAAAGCCTAGCAAACACGCACCAACTGAACTGGTGTGTGTGGGGAACATGCATTGTTTGCTAGGCTTTAACTCCCCCATAACGGTGAGGATTTAGATTAATAACATGGCACACTGACAACAACAATTTATAAGCACCTTTTAAAAAAAAAAAAAAAAAAAAAAAAAAGTTAGTAAGTGCTGTGAAATAAAAAATAATTAAACAAAATGTAAACAAATTCAATCCAGAGCTTAAAAATAAAGATACAAATAATTAAAAGAGTTAAAACAATTACAGTCAGTTTATATTAGCCATACAATGAAAGCAAATCGTATTTAAAGAGTTAAAGGAAGACAATGCATGGAAAAATATGGCATGTAGGTAGCAAATTGGTATACACTGTTATCTACACATGGGTTTTATCTGGATAGGGTGCCCACATGATACAGGCATTACATTTGGAGAACAATTTTTAGCAACCTCAGTTGATTTTAATGGACGCATTGTGCTGCGACAAACATGTCGCGCCATTGGTGTGCCTGATGCAGTTTAAGGGTAACTTTCAGCACTTTGCAATCAACCCTTACTCAAAAAAGCAGTTGTTTACAACAGAGATTCAACTCTTTATGAATGCAGATAGGCCCATGGCGTTTGTGATGTTTTCTCACCTGATTGGATAAAGGCAGTAGGGGAGAAGAAGAACCTCAAACTCTGCTTACTGCAGAGCAGAGTGACTGAGAGATCTGTGTCACAGACCAAACATTATCAGTGAGCCCATTTACATGCACACAATAATATTATATCTGGGAATAATCCAGTAATGATAATCTGATTCAACTCATTCTGCTTCTGCCTGCATTCTTCTGGTGTTTTAACTACATCCGTTTATGCATTTGCTCATGCACAGGTGAAAAAAAACTAACCAGATTAAATGGTATACATGCAGTGAAGAAATTAATTATTGGGCCAAAACCGAGATGGGTTCATCCGATTTTTCATAATCTGATAATGGTTGTTTTCTGATAAAGCATTTTGCATTATGCTTTTAACATAATGATTTGAGTACTGATTTCTATAACTCTAGAAATCAGATAATGATTAGTTTATTAGTGTGCATCTTAACGGGCTCACTGATCACAGTCAGACTGTAGAGCTATTTAACACTCTCGTGAACAAAAATTACTTAAAGCATCTTTGACTACAGCTACTGTAACGTGACTACACTAATAGAAACAAACATTAATATACTGGAAGAAAAACTTACCTTTATATGTGTTAATAAATCTTCCTTCCAGGAAAGATTTGTCTTCTCCACAAATAATGTGGTCTATAGAATCCTGATCGGGAGTCTTTCTCCTCCTTCTCCTCCTCTCAGTCATCTTTGCTGTAATAATACCCAGACAATAACATTAAATTTCAAACTACCTGTCACATCACATGGCTGTCCTTTAAACACTGAAACTGTTGAGTCAGCTATATGTCATACCAAATCACATTTGATATTCTCTCTCAACATTCAACATGTTTTTTACAGGAATAAAATGATACGTAATTGATGCTAAGAATGAGTAAATTATTGAGTAATAACTCTTAGTAATAACTAAGACTGTAGATTTGAATAAAATAGGTTATATGCACAGTTACTCCACATCCTGCATTTAAGGCTGCTCATTTAGTTCCTGTTTTACATTATAGGCCAAACTAATTAATCCAGGTGTGCCCGATCGTTGTTGTGACTGTTGCAGACACACCTGGATTAATCAGTTTGGCCTATAGTGCATAGTGGTGATTCACTCAAACAAAGCAACTTCTCATTCAGAGAATGGGCTTCACTGAATGAGAATTCTGGGCTGAGCTACTGACATTCTTGCCATTCATGTCGATGAGGGAAAAGTAATGTCTGCACCTCCACTTTGAAAACGCTACCTTTAAATCCCCCGGCCTCGCCACTGCTGTGTGTTTCTTGGTCGTTTGTGTGTAAGGGTGTGCGTGTGAGAGAGAGAGCCAGGCCGGATGACAACAGCATCAACGAGCTTAATTATAGTAACACGCAGTAACGTATTTAATTGTCGGTAACGGTAACGGCGTTGTAACGGTGGAAACAATAATTAGTTAGATTACCCGTTATTGAAAAAATAACTTAGTAACGGCGTTTATTTCAACGCCGTTATGAAAACTATCGGACTCTGAAGAATTTTACCGGCGAATGGCCAGGCAATTACCGGGTAACGGTAACACAGGTCTCAAGGGAAAACAGCTGATTAGTTCGGGGGCTGCGCTACCATTAGCTGCAGCAGACGTTCTCTCTATTTTGTTACAGAGATGGCTTTGGGTATTTAAAAACCTAATCCAAGGTTTTAAAAAGTGTTCCTTACCTGTGCATGAAGTCCCTTTTCATCCGCAATCAAGTGGTTAAAGTGGTTGCAGCTGATGAGGAGATTTCGGTGCAGATCAGATACTTACCAATCAACATCGCTGCAGTCAATCACTGCTTGCCTGCCTGATTGACTTCGACTGCAGCCAATCACTGACCAGGGATGTTCAGCCAATGAATGACGCTCCTTCAGTGTGTGAATGGCGGGAAAATGTGTATCGAAGGGTCAGAGTCGCACACACTGAGGAGGACACACTGGGACACACAAAAAGTCAGGTTTTGTACTTACGGGGACACTTAAAGAAAATGAGAGAGCAGCTTTGTGGCAGCCTCCTGAGTGCTGCCACACTGTTTGAATTATGAGGACACCAGGGGTGTCCTCATAATCCGATGGTGTCCTGATAATGTCGGTATGTATTCTGATGAACTATCCTCATAATCTGTACAAACTAACGCACACACACACCCTTGACACACCTGTCCTGAGGGTGTGTCTGTGTGTGGTGGAGCTCTACTCCTCCTTTATAAGCCGCCTCTTCGCCTCCATCTGCACATTCGTTCCGGAACTCTTATCGGGACTTGCCACCAGGACTCTAGCGGTTCACTTGATACGGATACCGGAACTCTCCTACAGTCATGGTTCGGGTTTCTTCGCCCGCGTTCGTCTTGCTTCTGTTTGCGGTGAGTACGCAAAGACTTTAGCGTCTTTTAACGGCCGTGTTTTCTACTGTTACAGATTAAACCGTGTTTTAGAAACTTTCTTGTGTGGTTAATAACTCTCAGTGTAGACTACCACGATTTCATGAAGGTCTAAACTCCAAACATAAATGTTATACTGTTATTAAAATAGTGTTAGAGTTTGCTATTTCACTTATTAGCGATAAACACATAGTCTGTTATTTACCTGGAGGCAGAATCCAAGTTCTATTAACTCACAAAGAAGCCGTTTCTTTTTGAGTGCATAATTATCCAAATGAGAGAAAGAATAGCAATGACCATAGAGATAATATCATACATGAATAATTAAGGTCACGTGTGTCGTCTGTGTGCTCAGTAACTGTCTCATACATGTCATGTGGTGACGAAGGTGAGTCAGACTTTCTCCTCACTTCTCAGAGATGTAAGGCCACTCCCTTCTGAGGAAGTCTATCATTACTTTTCTGTCATCCAGACATGCCTGTGTATTGACAAAATAGGTGAGGCCTGGTTAAATCTACTGGGAATGGAAGGGTGTGTCTGTGTCTCCTGTGAACACAAGCAGCTCCGCAGTACCTGACCAGATCGGTGAATGTTTTTACACAGCACAGGACAGACAGAGCCTCACTGTATCTCAAGGCCATGGTGCTCTATACTAACCAGGTCCAAAATTAAAACGTTGGTGAATGTTGTGCATCTTTAGAGTTATAAGGCTACCCTAAGGTGAAGTCACGCCAGAATTTACATCCCATAAATTTAGGTGAAGATGCATTGGCATCCTGCTGTAAATAGGTCTGTCCTCATGTGCCATGAGATCACCCTAGTGAAAAAAAGGAGTATAAAGTATACTAAATGTTACTATGCTACAGCACACTGAAGTGTACTAGCAGTCAGACTAATAATCTAATAAACTTAAAGTGTGTTAAAATGGGACAACTATTTTTGTACTTAATATATTGTAGTTGTAGAAAAGCTCAACTTTTAAGTGGTTTAGTGTACGATACTGTACTAAAATGGGACTATTTCAAGTATACTTAGGTATTCAAACATGCTACTACATACATATTTTCACACTGTACACTACTTGCAGTGAAATTAAAATACATTTTATAAATAAAACGTAATTGAACTGCGGGCATACTCAAAATGTACTAGTAATAGACAATTATTATATGTATATTAGATAAATAGCATACTCTTTATCACACTTTATGTTTATTAGCAAAATAGCTCTATTAGGAACAGTGGTAGTGCTCAACATACACTTTTTATGTACTCTTGCAAAAATGTAGTTTATGGGATTTTTAATGTGTTTTAAGTACACTGAGTAACAAGTTTACTTGTTTTTTTTATATTACAAATACACTTGCAAAATAAAGTTTTAAGTGAGTTAAAATACTTTGTAAAATGCCACCAGCCAAAAAATATTTACAATTATTCACCAAAATTGCCCTGAAATCTGAATTACTTAAGAAAGCCTTTATCATCTCATGGCTATTGAGTAGCAGTTAAAAACGTGCAGCCTGAGCCAACATGCTGCAGCTGAGTGTGAAAAACAGTTGTGTCAGTCAATTTGTTTAAATTACAGATATGAAGTTGAATTTCTGACTGAAATAAAAACCTGAATAGCACACAACCCACTTGTTTATGTATGGTTTAACTTATTGACTAACCAATATAAATGTCTGACCTTATCAAAAAAGCTTATTAATGCTCCTAAATGGGCCTCAATATATGTTAATCATGGGGGGATTGATACAGCACAGTATCGCAATACTTCTTGTGACAATGTTGTATCGATACCCAGCGTCAACGATTTTTTCAATAAAAAAACTAAAGTAAGAAACTTAAAACTTATCTTATTAGATAAAACAGATGGTGACAAAGTTTTCCTTTGTGGACACAATTTACAGCTGAAAATAGCTAATATATCACAATATATGTCATTGCAATACTCAGCATAAAGCTAAACTTTTAAAATTGTAATAATATTATATCATGACTTAAGTATTGTGATGATATCGTATCACAGGGCCTCTGGTGATTACCACCCTTATTTATTATATAAAGACTCTGCCACCAACAATGAAGCCTGTGTGAGGGTTGTTCATTCACTCATAAAGTGAGTGAGCAGCTGATGCTTGTCACATTATGCACACGTCATAATTATCAAGTAGCAACAGACACTAGAAAAGGCAACAGTCAGTATGCACTGAACCAGGTCGAACAGGTCGGCCCCACCCTCTCTCTCCAAGCGGCAGGTCAAATTTCAGCCAGACTGAACAGCGGGAGGTGAGATCTGCAGCAGGAAGTGAATGTGTCTCTTCCCCACCTACATGAACAGGTTGCAAAAGGTGACACCCCTTTTCTCAAGACTGTTTGGGTATATACAGAGGGTGCTCTTTATGTACCCATCTCTCATTTTGTTCTTGTTAGAACAGGACACCTGCACCTTTCATTCTTTTGAGTGTATATGAGCTCCACCAACTTCCAACTGGGCACAGCCCTAATCAGCCAGAATAACTGGAAACATCTGTGTGGGTTAATGAAAAACAGAGCCACTTGTGGCTGTTTGGGTGCCCAAAGTGCAATTGCTTTGTTGTGACCCCCCACCAAAAAACAAACAAAACAACAACAACAACAACAAATACATAAAGTAAGCCAAAGAAATATGGTTTCATTATTAATTTAGTTAATTTAATAAAATAATTAACTAAGAGCTAACCACGGAACAAGCACACACACACACACACACACACACACACACACACACACACACACACACACACACACACACACACACACACACACAAATGAACTGAGAATCTTTCACGTTTTATTGAAACTGAAACAGACATACAAAATAAACAGTAATGCAGTTTAAGTTTTAAAGGAATGAACTCAGGAACTAAATTACAGAAAGCTAAAAAAGATTATAGGTTAGAAAGAGGCCAAAATATGAATAATTTTGTCAAATCTTTTGTTGTGGTAGATAAAACTTATGAAGACAGACAGGTATTGGCCCACACAAAATGACCATAAATCAAATAATCAAATCATAAAATAAACATCAATCAAACTTTGTTGATGCCTGTTGACTGATATATAACATAAAGAAAAGCAATATCCAGTTTTCTTTTTGCCTATAAAATGTGTGTAAGAAACTTGGAATTTGCTTGTGGAATACGTAAGCATCTGCTTTTTCCTGCAAATACAAAATTTGAGTTTTTCATATTTAATGAACTGTCAGTAAGTTGAAACCATATTGCATTTATTACTGTTTCTTTAGTAGTATTTTCTAGCATAAAATTCTGTTCTCAAATCATTCACTGGTATCAGCAGCATAGAAAAAGAAGTTTAGAAACGGATTGAAAATCACTGAGATCACTAAGATAGATGCTACACAGGCTGTGTTGGAGGCTGTATTGATATCAGTATCTGTTATTGGCCAAACGAGTTACATAATGGCATATTGGAAATTAGCAAAAAAAAAAATCCAATATCGTACATCTCTAAGGTGGACCATAGATTAATCTGTCAAGTAAGGGTTCATTGTAAAGTAATTACATCTGTTGTGTTGCAGGCTGCTATTGTGGTGATCGCTAATTCTGCAGACAATCTGGTAAGAAAAAGAAGAAAATGGCTCCTCCATCGAATACCACTGAAGGAAAATGTAGACTACACTGAAAGGGACATTTATTGCCAAGGTGAGTCAATGTTATTAAATTCACTTTAATTCTGCGCAGGCATGAATGTACAGGTTGCATGTGTTTCTCTTGTGGAAATATCAACTATTTTTATCTCTGGTGCAGTGCAATAATCAGGTTTTCTGCTTTGTGTTTCAGATTCGCTCAGATTATGAAAGTCAGTCGAAAATTCTGTACTCTCTGGAAGGCATTGGTGTAAATAAGGAGCGCTACAATGTGTTTGTAGTCGACCCTGAAACTGGATTCATTAGTGTGACCAAAGTGCTCGACAGGGAGAAGATTGATACATACAATGTGAGTGATACGTGACAGGTTCTCTTCTGTTCTATTGGTCTTTTTGACTTTGATACAACGTTTTCCTTCACGAGATTCAGCAGTTGATGCTTTTCTTATGACCTATTTCGATATTTGGCAACCATTTGCTACAGATTAATGTATGTGCTAAATCAGATGATAAGGGCAACAACATTAAGGAAACATTTCTGTTTCAGCTGTTGGGTATTGCAAAGTTCCCAGATGGTCGCCTTGCAGAGAAAGACATTTTCATACGAATCAAGGTTGTAGATGAGAACGACAATGCTCCAGTGTTTGGAGTCATGGAAGCCGCAGCGGTGAAAGAGCTCAGTCCTACAAGTCAGTGTTTCTACTCCACATAATTCCAGTTCTAATATGTGATGCTTCTGTAGTAATCCTATATGACTGAATAGTATTTTGTATCTGCAAGATCTTAAGCAGCTCAGTAGAATGAGGTAATAAAATAGATGGTCACATTATATATATATGTTTAATCTAGTTACTGAGAGGCTCCAAGAAGGGTTGGTTTAAGATGCTACAACAAATCATCTTTATTTAGCTCAATACCAAGCCTCTTAGTTATTTCCAGAGGGAAATCCTGTTTAACACACCATATGAGCTTACATTTTTTAAAATAAAATCTTATAAAGGTTATAAAAGTTCATATAGTGTGTAATTAGCTTTAAAACTGTTTGAACTGACATCACAAAGGTACTTAGCAGCTAGCAGCTCAGGGAAACAGTTTGACAACACTTGGGTTTTCAACCATGGGACAAGTTATGTATTCAGTAACAGCATTAAAGGGTAATTTTGGTATTATTCAGCCTGAACTATATAAACAAGAGTTTCTGAAAATGGTCCAGTATGGAGAGAGACTGCTGCAAGTGGCAGCTGCAAAACAGGCTGCAAGCTAGCCATGTAGGGGAAAGTGTGGACGGTCAATTTACATCTGCTAAAAGTGCTTTTTTTTCTCGGCAGACACAAATTGACAGTGCACTATTGCCCTGAGTGGTTACATTGCAGCCTGTTTTGCTGCTGCTGGCTGCAGCCCTGTCATCACTACAGGTCCAATTCCAAAAACTGTTGTCCCCATGAGTCACTCAGACACAAAAACATGGGAAAATAGAGCCCAAGTTAAAAAAAATACCAAAGTCAGCCATAACGTGGCACTGTTTTCTAAGGTCAGTTTGCCTGTGTCTTCTCACCTGGCACATCAGCCAGGGTGAACTTTAATGCATTTAGTTTGCTGTCATCAGAGCATACCAGACTGAAGAAAGTGGAACGTACATTAAGCTTAACGTTTCTTTTAATTCTGTTTTTACAGGGACTTCAGTTATGAAAATAACTGCAACTGATGCTGATGAAGAAGGAAATGAGAACTCTCAGATTGCCTATTCCATCATAGATCAAAGTCCAGCTCATGACATGTTCTTCATTTCCAAAGATGGGACAGTGTATGTCAAAAATTCTGCCCTGGACCGAGAGGTACAGTATCAATAACATCCACAGGGACAGTGCCAATTCTAGAAAACTGAAATTCTGCACTGCATCAATGTCTGCTAATCCATTAACCAATTACATTCAGTCAAGATGGTGTTAACAAGTTAGTAAAAACAACATGGTGGATTCCTTCCCCTATAATAGTGTACTTGTTTCCATTCTTGCCCTCATGATTTTTATTGTTGTTAATTCTACCAATTACTTGATGACCTGTACATACTTAATATTAGACAACATTGGCAGCTGCAGGTGGACCATAAACTGTAAAAATAATTGAAGTAGCCAGCATGACATCACCAACTGGTTTGTGGACTCCTGTTTCGAAGCCTTGAGTTTGGCATTTCGACCATCACCATCTTGTGTTTTTTTGGAGCCAGATGTGACCATATTTGGGCGAGAGGCTGGAACTGTGGAGAAGTGAGGAGGGGATCTGACTCAGAAGCTGGGGACACTATCAACAGACAGCCTCTCACTCAAAGTGGCCCTTCCTTAATTATGGGTAACTTTAAGATTTAATAAAAATGTAAATAGATAAGTTATATAAATATTCACCCCCTACACAGCTGTCATGAATGTTGAAATTAGCTATAGAGACCAAACCTGTTCTTTGTACCAGGCAGTAAACATGTTTATTATTACTGCTGTAAAGTTAGACATTCTAACACAGGGGTGTAAGGGAATTGACTGGCTTCTGGAGCCAGCCTCTAGTGGCCATTCAGAGAACTTCAGTTTTTGGCACTTTCATGTTAGCTGCAACACATTCCCATCCCAAGTCATCACATATTGCTGCTTTGTCAGTGGACTTTCATGTCTACATTTTAAGCACTAGGTACCCTCCTGCACCTGCTGTTGCCATTTCAGGACCCTCCAACCAACATCTTGATCTCAACAAAAGCACATGATTAAGATAAGATAAGATATCCTTTATTAGTCCCACAGCGGGGAAATTTCCAGTGCTACAGCAGCAAAGTGGACAGCAAAGATAGGGAACAACAGTACAGACAATAAATAGTAGCAATATAAACAGTATATAAAAAGTATGAAAAATTACAATAGGCACACGTGGAGTATAAAATATAGAAATAATACACAATATATACACAATATATACAGTCTTAGCAAATGTGCATTATAGTGCAGTCTATTAGTGTGTCTGTATGTGTGTGTGTGGTCTACTAGGAGCACTGCTGGTTGTAGAGTCTGATAGCTGCAGGAAGGAAGGACCTACGAAAGCGTTCCTTCACACACTTTGGGTGAAGCAGTCTGTTGCTGAAGGAACTCTCCAGTGTTCTCAAAGTGTCCTGCAGGGGGTGGGAGTCATTCTCCATCATGGATTACAGCCTAGCCATCATCCTCCTTTCACCTACCACCTCCACTGAGTCGAGGGGGCATCCCAGGATAGAGCTGGCCCTCTTGATCAGTTTATCAAGTCTCTTCCTGTCAGCTGTCGAGATGCTGCTCCCCCAGCAGACCACTCCAAAGAAAATGGCTGAAGCCACCACAGTGTCATAAAAAGTCTTCAGGAGTGCCCCCTGCACTCCAAAAGACCTCAGTCTCCTGAGCAGATAGAGTCTGCTCTGGCCTTTCTTGTAAAGTGCGGTGGTGTTATGAGTCCAGTCCAGTTTATTGTTCAGGTGAACACCCAGGTACTTATAAGATGTCACCATCTCGATGTCCGTTCCTTGGATGTTCACCGGTGTCAGGGGGTAGAGTGTTCGCCTGCGGAAATCCACCACCAGTTCTTTGGTTTTCCCCGTGTTGATCTGGAGGCGGTTCTGCTAGCACCAGTGCACAAAGTCCTGCGTCAGTTCTCTGTGCTCTCTGTCATCCCCATCTGTGATGAGGCCGGCGATTGCAGAGTCGTCAGAAAACTTCTGCAGGTGACAGGTGGGTGTGTTGTATGAGAAGTCTGCAGTGTAGAGGGTGAAGAGGAACGGAGCCAGGACCGTTCCCTGCGGGGCCCCCGTGCTGCAGACGACCATGTCGGACACACAGTCTCGTGTCCTCACATACTGTGGACGGTTGGTGAGGTAGTCCAAAATCCAGTGTGTGAGGTGCTGGTCCACCCCAGTGTGCTCCAGCTTGTCCCTCAGCAGTGCAGGCTGGATGGTGTTGAAAGCACTGGAGAAATCAAAAAAACATGATTCTCACAGTACTCCCAGGTTTCTCCAGGTGAGAGAGAGCTCGGTGTTGGAGGAAGATGACAGCGTCGTCCACCCCAATGCCAGGCTGGTAGGCAAACTGAAGTGGATCCAACGATGCGCTCACCAGGGGGCGGAGATGAGCAAGGACCAGCCGCTCCAGGGTCTTCATCAGGTGGGATGTTAGTGCCACCGGCCTGTAGCTGCTGAAGTCCTTGGGGTGTGGAGTCTTGGGCACAGGTACCACGCAGGATTAGCTTTATAGAAAAACATCATGGTTTGGATCTACATTCAGATGGGAAGCAAACATGGGCAGCAAACACCGGGCTACTGGGTGAAAGTCCAGGGTTTGTTGGACCCATCCAGTTTCCGCTCTAACTCTGAGTGGCTTTGGACAGCTTGTACATTTGTTAAATGGTTGTGAATCCCATAACTGCTGAACATGACATTTGTTAATCTGTTCTTATCCAAGATGCCCCTAAGCAGGGTACATTCATCATAGTTCACAAAGTTTACATCTTATTTCTAATTTTCTCATTTCAGAGAGCAGATAAGTACACTCTGAGAGTGAAAGGTCAAGACTTAAACGGCAAACCAGGGGGACACAGTGCAACCACCACTGTTACCATTAATGTCCTGGATGTGAATGACAACCCTCCCACTCTGGAACACGAGCAGGTAGTTTTCTTTCTCACATTCTTCTAAATCAACATGATACACTGTATGTTGGTGTGAGCAGGGGTTTAAGAGTTGAATTGTTTTAAAGTTTCAAAAGAAGATATGAAAATGTTAACATGCTCATGTCACAGATCACATATGAAAGTAAAAAAAAATATATTGTTAAAAAAATGTGGCAGAAATGAACCCTCTTCCCTTCATCTCATGATATGTTTTATGTGCAGTATCAGGGCAGCATTGAAGAGAACACACATGGTGTGGAGGTGATGAGGATCAAAGCAGAGGACCTGGACATGAAGGGCACAGAAAACTGGGAAGCTGTGTTTGACATTATCAAAGGCAATGAGGCTGGTTACTTCAGCATTAAGACAGACCCCAAGACCAACGAGGGCATCCTAATGCTCGACAATGTAAGGCAGTTTGAATTCATTACAGTCATATTTGTCAGTGTCCCAGTCTTCTGTGGGATGAACGTGTTAAGTGCAATCAGCGTGCTCCACACACAAAAAATGAAAAAAGTAACTTGCCTGTCATAAAAGGAGTAGGTGTAGACTCGACAAAAAAAAAAAAAAAAAAATCATCTTTATTATTACAAAATCGCTTGACAAAAACAAAACAAACAAAAAAACAATTGGTTCACTGCTCCAACAATCACCAACTCTGGTTCAGTTGAAATAAACCCTTAATTCACTCAGTTAGATGTGAAAATATGCTGGTTCTATAAATGTTAAAATTACTGTTTATTTAAATGGTGTCTGATGGCTTTGGCGATGGTGATTTCGGTGCTGTTTCTGGTTAAACAAAAAGGATCTGAAACAAAGAAGTCTAGCTCTGACAGGATACATCATAAAAGGAGTAGGTGTAGACACAACAAAAAAAAAGAATGTTTATGTATGCAAACATGGTTTCACGAAGGAAAGTGACACCCACAGTTTAGAAGGATCATACAAATTTAATCACACCTGTGGGTGCAAAACTGTCAGTAATAACTTTGTGTCTGCCTTTTGACAGGTTGTGGATTATGAGGATGTGAAGGACCTTGAACTGGGACTGGCTGTGAGGAACAAAGTTCCTCTGTATGATGGATCTGGACCAAACGCTGCAGCTGGTATAAGTTCCGGAGGGGGAGCAGGCGGAGTGGGCGGGGGAGGAGGTGCAGCGAGTGCAGGTGGTGCAGTTGGCGCAACTGGTGCTGGTGCAGGACGTGGGACAGGAGGATCATGGTGGCAAAGTGGGACCTCAGTTAAAACCTATCCAATCAAAATCAAAGTGAAGAACCAGCCTGAGGGGCCAAAATTTGACCCCAAAGTCAAAGCTATTCCCATCTCAGAGGGAAGTAACTCCGTCAAGATTGATGATGTCATTGGCATCTACCCGGCAATCGATGAAGACACTGGGAAACCAGCTGAGAATGTCAGGTCAGTACACAAACACATATACATGGAAGCCTTTGCAGAAACAATGTCAGGTAAATGTTCTACACCTAATGATAATGACTGACACAGCATGTTTCTGTTGTAGGTATGCCAAGGGCTCAGACCCTGACAACTGGCTCACCATCGACCCAGAGACAGCTGAGATCAAACTGAACAAGATACCTGACAGAGAATCTCCATTCCTGGTCAATGGAACATATACTGCGAAAGTACTCTGCATCACAGATGGTAAATTTTTCCACTTTGTTTCTATTCCAGCTTCAGATGTTTTACATGTAATACTAGTTAGTATTTTGACTGTGAAAAGGTATGAAACATCCATATTTTTGCTAATCTCCAAGCCCTGCCAATCGTGAAGATGTAAAGTGTTAAGTTTGCACTGTGGATGCCTTTAGAAGAAATGTCAGCAACATTGTGAAAAAGTTCATGACAGTCTTCCCTTAAGATTATGAAATGTGTACAGTGTTGACATTTTCATCCAAGAGAGCTGCTAGATACAAGTAGGATGAGGATTCGTCCACCTGGCTGTTTGTGGAGAAAAAATATAGATGGTGCGAACAGTCCAGCAATTTACATTAATAACCAGCAGGTGGAGTGATGCATTTGTCTCTGAAGAATGAAAATAGGAACAGAAGAAATGCTGAATGATCTGTTTTTCTTTTTTTCCAACACAGACATGCCTGCTAAAACAGCCACTGGCACAGTAGCCATCCAGGTGGACGATTTTAACGACAACTGCCCCACCCTGACCAGTACCTTCCAGACTATGTGTACCACTAAAGATTCTGTTTATGTAAATGCTAAAGATGAGGATCTATTCCCTAACGGACCTCCTTTTGACTTTGTCATCATTCCTGAGGGCACTCAGGGCAAGTGGCAGGTGGAGCATTACAATGGTGAGGAGATACTGACAATTATTTAAAAGTTATGTAAATAAATATATAGAAACACACAAATGAATGTAAAATTAGAAATTGCCCTGTGCCGACTTGAGCCGGTTTCTGCCACCTATTCGTTTCTTGGTTTTACAACTAGATGTTGCCAAAGTGACAGTGTTTCAAATTCTACATACCAGTTGCTTAAACCTTCACAAGTAACAGGTTATGACCTCAAGACGAGCACTAAAATTGTTTGACTAGGATGCTTGGCATGCATCGTAGAACAGCTGACTACCAAAATGTCTGAAACTTTGTTTTCCAACTAGAATGTTGAAACTTGAGTCTTTGATTTAGAATTCTGTAAACTTTAAAGTATATTGACTTATTAAACTTGTCATATGTTTGTCTTGTTGCCGGCAGACACTGCAGCTATCCTGAGGAGCCACGAGACCACATGGCCTGGGTTCCACGAGGTGACTTTTGTGGTGAGGGACCAGCAGGGAGAGGCCTGTCCAGAACCACAGAAAGTGTTGGTCCAAGTTTGTACCTGTGTGGATGGAGTGGTGTGTGGAAGACAAGGCACCAATGGTCGGCCACTAAACCCACTAAACTAACATGGACATCAACCACAGACAACGACAACAAAAGCTTTAATAAATCAGGTTCCAAATTCGACGTTTTCCTTCACCTCCTGGATGGTTGGTATAGCAACCAGTCAAACAACAAACGAGCTGTTTATGTTCGTGCTGATGATATCGGACATCTAGTATCAACTTACCGTCAGCCTCATGATGAGGAAAGGTGTGGGAAAGAGATGTCTGTGCTTGCTTCTGTTGGCTTCAATAAGAGCTGTATTTGGAACAGGGGTGTACAAACATTCTTTAATTCCATTTTTTTTTTCAATTCAGTTTTATTCATAAAGCCTAATATCACAAATCACATTTTGCCTCAGAGGGCTTTACAGCATACAACTTCCCTCTGTCTTCGGACCTTTTTCACAAAAAAAAAACCTTTAATGGGGAAAAAATGATAGCAACCCCAGCAGGTGTAGTGTAAAGAGGCCTCGCCTTGGTGACCTTGGCCTTAAGCCTATAAGCCTTCAAAAGCCTACACTATGTACTTCGCATATATTATTTTGACTCATGTTGTTTTAAAGTGCACTTAATGTGAGTCTTACATATATCATTTTGTCTTTTGTTATTCTCAAAGAGTGCCGCGAACCTTACATACACCCGTATGTTTAGTTTTGCAGACACATATACTCAATCTAATGTGAAGTTTTAGCGCCTTTAGTGACACATATACTCAATCTTATGTGAAGTCCTAACACCTTTAGCTAAGGTGTGTGTGTCTGTGTTTATGATATCTTAATCCTTTGAGTGATCATATGTACCTGTGTTCATGACATCTCAATCCCTTGAGTGCAACTCATAATCCCTTGAGTGCTTGTATTTACAATATCTTGATCTCACACTGCCAGTAATGCAAGCTATTTTTTGAGTTGGTGTGTGGAAGAGTCAGCTGTTTTACTGTTCAAGCTATTACTGGAAGTGAAAGACGCTTGATTATGTATTGCACCTGATCATCACTAATTACTAATTACCTTATATTAGCAGGGTTAAGGTTTATTGTTTATCTTGTATTATTTTGTATTATTCCTCATGCTGTTTCACACACACTCATGGTGAGCACATATATGCATGGAAAAGGCACTGGGACACACTTATTGAGTGATTGTAATGACACTGGAATAGAAATAACACTGGATTTCAATGCTTAATGCACTTATCACTTGTGATAAGTATATTTGATTATTGTTGTGATTAAAGCAATATTTTTAAAAAACAGCAAAGTTAGGCCCAAACATATTGGAAGCACGACCTAGGTGACCTCACATGTCCAGGCTTGTCCGCTAGGGCAATACACATTTATGTACGGAAGAGGTCTATGTCCAAACATGGTCAGACAATCCACCATTAAGTTTGATATTAAAGGGGCAGGATTAAGGAAAAGAGGTGGAGATTCAGCAGAATACCCACCGTATATAAGGTAGAACAATTGAAAGTGAATTCAGTCTGGCTCCGGGGTCTTGACTCATTGAGTTCTGTTGTGTTATGTCTTATGGCACAATAAAGCTCCTTTGCATCTGATCCAAGCGTCTCCAGTGACTGTTTGAGTGCTGCTGATTGACTACAAACTACTGAACCTGAAGAACAAGATTTTTGAAGTATTTTGACACTTCACGGGAGCAACTGAGGAGGGATCCCTCTTCCAGGATGGACAGACGTGCATTAGATGTGTTGAGATATGATGCTGAATAATAGCCAGGAAGTTTCTTAGTTTCTGTCAGTACACGTGCCACCGTGTTCTGGATTAGTTGGAGAGTCTTTAAAGACTTGTTAGGGCAACCTGATAATAAGGAATTGCAATAATCCAGCCTGGAGGTAACAAACGCATGGAATAGGTTTTCTGCATTTTTTTTGAGACAGGATAGGCCTAATATTTGCAATATTACTCATTCTTCATAAATGTTATTTTGTGTTTCACAAACAAAGGCTTGTGACACTCAGGTAAGACTCCATGTGTCCTCAGACATCGCAGTGGATCAGCACTATTACATCTGTAACTCATACCTAATTATCTTTAGAACAGTGAGGACTGCTGTACTCTTCTGTGTCTCTATGGATGTATGAAGGGGTCCATAAGTCGGTTACAACTTGAACCTGCGTGGATGTGGACATGGTAGAAATAATAATGTTTAACTCTGCCAATTATTCCAACTAATCCAAAGCTGCACTTGCATGCTGTATCTTGTATAGACCTATTTGACACTTGGATGACACATTATGGTTTTAACTTTAAGGTAATTGAGGAAGTGTAACTCTAAAAACCACAAGGCTTTTTTTAAAAGATTATTAATAAATTCATTTGGATGCTCCCCTTGGCTTAAAAATGCAACACACTCTCCCCTAATATTTCTACGTGTGCTGAACAAAAACACAACACCCGTTTTTGCTCTCATTTATCACTGGTTTAAGTTAAAGGTTAAGACTTTTAAATGCACTCAACAGATATATTTCCCTCAAATTTTGGTCACAAATTAGTTAAAATCTATGTCAGCGGGCATTTATCCTTTTCCAAGATAATCCATCCACCTCACAGGTGTGGCATATCAAGATGCTGATTAACACCATCAGTACTACACAGGTGTGTCTTGGGATGGTCATAATAAAAGGACACTCTAAAATGTGCAGTTTGATCACACAACACATGACACAGAAGTGTTCAGGGAGCATGCCATTGGCATGCTGACTGCAGGGATGTCCACCAGAGATGTTGCCTTAAACTGAAAACACAACTTTTGTTGGACTGCCAAAACTCTACTCATCTTTTACTGCAGACTGAAACCTTATCTGTCCAGTATCATAAAAAAAAATTCTCCGTCTCTAAATGTAGCACTCAGGGCTGAAGCAATTCAGAATATTTTCTGAAGTTGATGTATTCGCATGATTCTAGTAATTTTGGGGCTGTCTCCACATGCACTGAATTGCATTGACATAATCACTCTATTGGCACACGATACAGTGCACATTTGTCTATACAGTGAGCACCAATTGGGCTGAACTCATCACTCAGCTTAAAAAAAAAAAAAAACCTGTTAAAACTGTTTAAAGTAAAAATTAGAAACATAGTGAGAAAATGTCCAGACTGTCGCCTGGAGCTGTCATGATGAAATCAGGGCACAATTTAAAAAAAAAAAGGTAACAAGGCATTCTTCCTCCTCTTCCTCCTGCTCTTCCTCCTCCTCCTCCTCCTCCTCCTCCTCCTCCTATCTCTTCTCCATGCTGCCCCCCCCCCCCCCCCCAGTACAGTTGAGGTCACCTGAGGCCTCTTTATGCTCTGTCACATGACTGGACTGTTTTGCCAGTACAGTTTGAACAGGTGAGACACAAGTGAGACCTGCTGATAATTAGGATGTGTCAGGCTGGTGTTTACCAGGTAAACAAAGTGTGATTTAGAAAATGTGATTAAGAATTTCTATTTGAGTGAAAAGGAGTTATGCTTATAGCTGATACTGGAGCTTTAATAGTTAAGAATGGTGTGCATAGTTTAGTTTTTTGTGTGTAGAAGAAAAAACTGACATGCATTCTGAATGATCCGATCACGAGCGCTAAATACAAGTGTAAAAGGCCACCAAGACACATTGCGATCCAATCACTCAAACTTTGCTGAGGTGGTCTGGGACGCATTTGACCACATATCTTTTGTATTGTAAACACTTGTGTGCCCTGATGAGTCCCTGACAAGGACTATGTCATCAGTGTAGGATGTGGTGGTTGTTTTGTGTTACAAAACGTACATTAACAGTATTTTAATGGTAGTGTTTATATTTATTTCCTCCGTGTTAACATGTGTAAAATACTGTATATTGTGATAGCTGTGTTTATGGTTTTGGCGGAAATAATCAGTTTTAAGATGACAGAACATGGTTTTGAGTGCAGTGTTTCAGTTTGCATTTTGCAGAATTGTAGAGTTCATAGAAACTGAACTATAATTTTAGTAAACATGCTTATGACTTGGAAAAACTGGAATAAAATCATAAAGAAAACTTAAAAAATGTCTCATTCTTTCAAGTTACACCTACTTCTGACTGCTCTTGGTACTTATACATATATATATTCCTCATCTATTGTGAAAAATGACAGTTTTAATTCGTATTGTGCTCTGTTATGTTCACAATATGCAGATGCTTTTGAAACACATAAGTTAAACATGACAGAAGATTAGAAATATAACACATTTAGCTAAATTAGTTGGCACTTAAGATTCAGATTAGCTTTCTCAAAAATGTGAATGAGTTATCTCACTCGACATGATGCATGTGTTTTCTACATTTCTGGCAGCTGGTTCCATCTTGAATCAATCAGGAGAGAGAACTCCACAAATGTATCTTTTGTTTGAGTGGAAAGACTGAGACCCATGTTACTGACCAAACACTATACTATCAGTGATGGCTGTCAGAATGTACAGAGATTTAACACTTAATGTGACACATACATCACCTTACCGCCTGAGTTTGCTGTTGACTGCTCCAGTGGAGGCACGTCGCTGTCTCACTGAGGTCTCTTCAACAATGCAAGCAGTGTGTTCATCTGCAGCTGTGACTTGGAAGAGCCTCCTGTTGTGTGTCACAGATTTACTAACATTTCAAGAATGAGACCAAATCAGTGTTGATGGGTCACTGTAGTAGTATAAGAGATAAAAATTAGTTTTGATTTAAAGGACTTCATTGACAATCCTAGTTTTGATAAGGTTGATTTATACCATGAAGATCATTTGTTGTGTAAGGCAGCACACTTTGACATTGCTGTTCAAAAGCAGCTATTAAAAAAGAAATCAAACATAAGCTATTGGAGAAATTGAGTTAAAGGTTTTTGAAGGCACTGTAGGGGTGATGTGGTTCAGAGGATAGTGAATGCGCGGTGAGCAGGCAGAGTCTCGGTTAGAAGACGTCAGTTGTATGAAGTGAGGTCAAGGAGGAGGCCGGTTATGATGCAACACAGCTTTTATTTTACTTTGAATAAACTGTTTCTTCGCTCGTTCTTCATTCTTGGTTGTGCATGTGTGTGCTGCATCAAAAGAGAAATAAACATACAATAGTGATTAATCAATTCATGAATGATCCACCTCAATCAAACAGACTAATGAAACAAATCTTATTAAATCAGATATTCGATGTTCATTAAATAAATTAAACTCAAAAGTTGCCACAATTCAAATGTATACTGTATACAACAACTAAAGAGGCCATCATAGCCAAAGTCAATGAAAGATAAATCAGTGATCAGGATCAAACAATCCACATGGCCTGTGGCCCATGTCTGGAGACAAAGGATATCAAGCAGAAGTGAGCAAGAAGCAAACTACCTGCAATAGTAAGGCTAACCAAACTAATAACTGGAAACTCACGTTAACTGTGAAGACGCACACAGCAAACACTGGCTGCCGAGTGAAGGTGAGCAAAGAGCGAGAGATGGGTGAACAAAGAATTTATAGTCTCTGCCCCTGCTACAGGGTTTCCTGGGCAGGTAAAGTGGGCGTGGTTGAAAAGGTAGCCTGCAGTTTCACTCTGGCACTCTCACCCCTTGTGAGTTAGTGAAACAGGAATAGGCCAAACGAAAATAAATCAAAGGAGTCTTTTCAGTTTTTGTAGTGCCTGTTAACTCTGCCCAGCCTAAGGCTGGGGTTCATATTGGGGATGTTGTTTTTGCTGGATCAGGTGCTTCCTCTCTTTCAGATAAGGAGAGATAGGTCACACCTACAAAACCTTCAGAGGAAAAGGTTGAACGTGAGGCTCCTCTAGCAATTCTGCCTAGTTTTGAGGTTTTCTTTCCAGAGTACCATGGATCCAGTGTGGATACCAAGCTAAAGGTTTGCCTAGCCCACCTTCAGCTAGAGGCACAGGAAAAGGAGATGAAGTGTAAAGCAGATTTTACAGATAGAAGCTGAAAAGGAAGTCAGGTTACAAGAGCTTGAACTAGAGGCCTAAGGACATGTGGCCTATTTTACCTCAGTGCAAGGTAGTAGGTAAAGCACAGGAGGTTGTGTTATCTTTCCCTAAATGAAATCTTGCAATATGATGTGCCTACAGGCAAAAATTCAGGAACCATAAAAAGTCTGATGGTCAATCCTTTTGAGTTTGCACAGGAAAAATTAGTTCTCTTGAGCCTCATTTCCATCGAGCAGTACTGTACAGTTCGGTTTGGTATGCTTTTTTCCATTTCCACTGCAAAAACGTTGTGGATGGTACCAGTGGAACCGCTCTGTACTATTCCCATTTAGTCACCCCTATGTTGGGGTATCTAGCACACAGATCTGGTACTAAAAGATGGAGTTAGAAACACTGCAGTCTGCTGACTGGTCAATAGTGGACGGTCACTCTTGCTCAGGGCTGAGTTGTGGCTGGTTTTGACGCTGGGGTTAGGGTTAGGGTTAGGGTAACCACTGCTCACTCTATGGAAAGTTTTGCTACAGTAAACTGCAACTATAAAATGAAACGAAGTTTTGCCGCCTCTTGCAGCAGCTGTAGTAGGACATATGACATACACTTTTAGTAATGAGTTGATCTTCAAACCTTCTTATATAATAATTCTGACTGAATTATATGAACTGCATATATTCTAAAAAGAATTGCAGAACGTCAGGCTAGAGCATCGCCAAACCCCTGTGCTTCCCTGACAAAGACAAAATGCACAAAGCCATTGTTTTTTAATATCCCACAGCGAGAGAATCTCACTGCAGCCTTATTTTGTTGTGAAAGTGTTGGCATGTAACTTGGTTCTGTGGATGATAAAGGAGGTACAGTCTTCCATCTGTGTCACCTGTGATGAGGAAATGTAACAAGTGCTCGACGGAGCAGAGAGTGACAATAACCCCGCCCACATTTAAGGGTACCATTTGTGGTAGAAGCACTAGGGTCTAGGTACCATGTCTGAAGGGTTACTTTTGGTACTGAAAGTGTTTGGTTGAAATGAGGCTTTTGACAAATGGTGTGCTGCTAAGGGGTTAAAGAGAGTTTTGAGTCCCTCAGTGAATTCTTGTTATTGGAAGATTTTAAGGGTGCTTTGCCAGAGAAGGTAGTAGTATTCTTATATGAGCAAAAGGTGACTTCTGTCTAAAGCAGCTGTCTTGACTGATGAATTTGTGTTTACTTATTTCAGTGTGTGTCTTCCTTCTGCCCAGACAGAGCTTCAGTATTACGCCATGTGAGACCAGATTCTGGCCACCTTTCTCGTGAAATGGCAAGTGGTGACCCTGAGTGCTTCCACTGTCCCAAAAGGGGTCACGTTATGGCTAATTGGCTTTCTTTGAAGCAGAAGCAACAGCTTTCTCCTAGCTTACCACAGCTAAAAGGCACGAGTCTGAAGAGTGTGTCACTACCACTCACTGACATGTCACAAAATAAAGATGATGAACCTAATCCTTGTTTCAAGCCTTTCATTTCAAATGGCTTTGTTTTACTATCTGGGGATCCAAAAGGGGGCGGCACGGTGGTGTGGTGGTTAGCACTGTCGCCTCACAGCAAGAGGGTTCCTGGTTCGAGCCCATCTGTGCGGAGTTTGCATGTTCTCCCCGTGTCAGCGTGGGTTCTCTCCGGGTACTCCGGCTTCCTCCCACAGTCCAAAGACATGCAGGTTGGGGATAGGTTAATTGATTACTCTAAATTGCCCGTAGGTGTGAATGTGAGCGTGAATGTGAACATCTATGTGTCAGCCCTGTGATAGTCTGGCGACCTGTCCAGGGTGTACCCTGCCTTTCGCCCAATGTCAGCTGGGATAGGCTCCAGCCCCCCCGCGACCCTCAAGAGGATAAGCGGTCAGGAAATGGATGGATGGATCCAAAAGGTCAGCAGCCAGTCAAGATACTGAGACACAGGAGGTGTCCAGTCAATTATTCCAGAAGGCATCATCGACATCATGTCACTCATGATGTGCAGTTTGTAAATAAATCACTATTCATTTTTACACTTGTACTCTGACTCCTTCAATTATTTGATGTCATTTTGGCCAGAGAGTTTTAGTACGAACTGTTTAGAAAATGTAACTTCTGAATGGACAAATGTGTTCAAGAAAATTAACTTTTCCTATCTCTGTGAATATTGTCACATATATATATATATATATATATGTATGTATGTATGTATATATTACAGCAGGGACAGGCTGAGCCAAAATCTAACAACTGAAAAAGATCTCAAAATTATACAGCCTTTAAAACATACAGAAAATTAAACAGACTAGAATTAACATCTCGTGGTTGTATGGCTCCGCAAATGGCTGCTTCACATACAGCTTCCCCCGGCAGCACAGAAGATTTATACAATCAGCATAGTTTTAAGGTGAACACCCACAATTAAAATCACCAATTTAGTATCTGACCAAATGTCTCCCCTTCTGTTCCTGAGATATGAGCAATGGCCAGAAAAGTGTTTTTACAGAACATTATGATGTCACAGTGAAGTTGACTTTTTAGACACAAATTATCATTACTTCATTATTTTATCCTGTCAGACATTTGTGTGAAATTTTGTCATGATCATAGTGGTGGGATGCGATTAAAAAAAAATCAATCTAACTAACTAGAGGCTTTGTAATTAATTAATCTTGATTAATCGCATTTTTGACAACTGAATCAATGAATAGACATATACGTGAATTTAAACAACAAAAATGTTTATTTTTCATTTCGGCAGAGAGTTTGTTAATTTGTCAGATGTAGAATTACTGATTTTGGCTCTGAACCCTGTTGTCTGGTCTATTGTGGGCCAGAGTGTGGATACCCGACCCGAGCCCGACGGGACCCGACAGGATCCAGTGGAACCCAACGGGTCGGACAGAGTTTGGATAACAAATCAGAAATTTTGCTCGGGTTTGGCCCGCTTGACATGCTGCTGCGTTGTGCTATGGCTTATTCAAGTACTGGAAAGTGTTATTTACGTGACAACTCCTGAACGCAACACAAGCTCTGCTCTGACTGAATGTGTGTGCTGCGCTGTTGTGTAAAAGGCCTGTTTGACTGTGCATAACAGCAGCCTTTTGATGGTCATTTACACACTGTCCATAACAATTATTATATCAGGTAACAAACTGCATCAGGCTCGGGTCGGGTTCGGACTTAAAAATCAGAAAGGCTGTCGGGTTCGGGCCCGGCTTGGTTATAACTGCCTCGGACTTGGGTTGGGTTCGGTCACGAAAATGCAGCCAAAGCCGTGCTCTTTTGTGGGATGGCTACACCGTGTGTGCATCAGTGTTGCTGTTGGTGAAGGTTCTCAGTCATTCAGGTCATGGTAATCATAAGTGCTATATTGTAGGCAACTGGACTATCCAAGAAGCTTCTTCAGTTCAGTTCGTGAACTGAAGAAGCTTCTTGGAAAAAAGAGCGTTATTTTTCCTGTAATTAATTAATGAAAACTAATGTGTTTAAGTCCCAGCCCTACATAATTAGCATACAAATTTTCTGAGTTATGGCCAAAAACATGTTTCTGTGAGGTCACACTGACCTTTGACAATCAAGTTCAAACCAATTCATTGTGAAGTCCATGTGGATGATTGCACCAAATTTGAGATATCGCCCTCACGAAATGAGATGGATGCAAGCTCACAGTGACCTAGATCTTTGACCACCAAGTTCTAACCAGTTCATCCTCTCAAGGTGGATGTTTGTGCCAAATTTGAGGAAATTCTCTCAAGGCCTTCTTGAGATATCGCCTCAATGAAATCAGATCAAGGTCACAGGGACCTTTGACCTGTGACCACCAAAAACTAATCAGATCATCATTGAGTCCAAGTGGTCGTTTGTGCCACATTTGAAGAAATTCACACAGGATGTTTTTGCGATATCATGTTCATGAGAATGGGATGGAGGCACACCCTGAAAACATATGCCACCAGCCACTGTTATCACAGAGGCATCAAAAAGGACAACAATCAAACAAACAAACCAAAAAAAGCTAAAGTTAAAACTCTCCCACTCTTCTGACCCACAATTTGAGTCTTCCTGTCAGCCGAGAGAAAGCTGTGGTTTATAAGTTTACTGTAATCAATCACACCAGGGAATGATAGGCCTCCTTTTCAAACATTATATAACTGATTAATGATACTAAGGTCGCTTTTATTTATTTATTTTTTTTAACTTTTAGCATGCACGCACGCACGCACGCACGTACGCGTACACGTACACACACACACACACACACACACACACACACACACACACACACACACACACACACACACACCTATACAGGTATGCGTGGTTTATAAGGACAATTTTCCCAAACCGGCCGAGACGTGGTTTATGGGGTCCCACCTTTCCCTTTTTCCCAGAGAGATGCAAGAAAGATAGCAATGGTGGAAAAAAAATTAGAAAATTTTCTGTCTATTTAGAATTAAATTAGTGTCAAAAATTTGAAGATATAAAAACCTGACATTTTAAGGATTATGAGGACGGGGCGGGAGGAGGCGTTTCCTGACACAATGGTGACTTCTGAGGACCACCCCTTGTTTATTGGGACAGTACCCATACACACACACACAATCAGGGCAAAACCCTAATCATGAGAACCACACTGGTTTAACTGGTCATTACCCATACACACACACACACACAATCAGGGAAAAACCCATAATTATGAGGACCACACTGGTTTAACTGGTCATTTCCCATACACACACACACACACACACACACACACACACAATCAGGGAAAAACCCGTAATTATGAGGACCACACTGGTTTAACTGGTCATTTCCCATACACACACACAATCAGGGAAAAACCGGTAATTATAAGGACCACACTGGTCCAACTATACATTACACCCATACACTAGTGTTGTATGGCAATCCATCACTGAAAAAGTACCTCACTGCAAGAGTTTTGAAAGGTAAATTACCTGGTATTCTGAAAGATTAATACTACTAAACTTTGAGACCAATGTGCAATACTCTGCTATGTATATGCAATGAACACCTCATATGTACTTTATATATCATGTTATTTATTAGCAGTAAATGCTGTTTTTAACATGTATATAGTATTTTCCAAATGTAACAAAACTTGCAGGATATGTCCACATATCCTTATTGTCCCTATGGCCACCCCTCTGTTGGGGTATCTAGCACAAAGATCTGGTACTAAAAGGTGGTGCTGTGAACACTGCAGTCTGTTGACTGGTCAATAAAAGATGGTAACTCTTTCTTAAGCTGAGTTGTGGCTGGTTTTGAAGCTAGTTTGCTGATACAAGTTTTACATGTATCAGCAAACTATAACTATAAAATAAAATTAGGTTTTACTTTATAATTCTAAGATGGCGGCGCGTGTAGACGCAGCGACCCGGTGCTCTTCTTCAGTTAGCAGCTACACACTGAGAAGGACCTACACCCGAACTGAACTTTTAAGCCTAAAACAGCACTGGACCGGCTGGACCCCCCCAGAAGGGTTTGACTCGTTCCCGGAGAGGATACGCCGGCGAGAGCGGACAGAAAGGAGGCGACGGTGGCGCTGCAAAAGATGCCGGAAACGAGGCAAACGAGCCGGCATCAGAGCTAGGCTAACTGCCGCTCCGCACAAACCAGCGGTTCCAAGCGTCTTTCTAGCCAACGTCCGCTCCCTGGTTAACAAGATGGACGAGATGAAACTACGGGATGTTAACAACCGGATAGACAGCTTTATCATGGTGATAACAGAGACCTGGCTGCATGAAAACATCCCGGACCTAGCCGTGGAGCTAGCAGGACGTACGATCTTCCGGGCAGATCGCACATCGGACTCCGGTAAGTGGAGGGGAGGAGTTGTGTGCGTCTATATTAACAACAGTTGGTGCACGGACACTGCTGTCATTGATAGACACTGCTGTCCAGACCTGAAGTACAGACCTTTTTATTTGCCCAGGAAAATAACCCAAGTGTTTGTAACTGCCATGTATATCCACCCGCGAGCTAATGCTAACGTAGCTATGAGCAGGCTGCATGATAGCATCACCAGGCAACAAAACAAACACCCAGAGGGCTTCTTCATCGTGGCTGGAGACTTTAATCACACCAACTTAAAGGCTGTGCTCCCCAGATTTTACAAGAATGTTGACATTCAAACAAGGGAGGGCAGAACACTAGACCAGGTCTACACCAACATCTCTGGAGCCTACAGAGCCCGCCACTCCCCCCACCTCAGACACTCAGACCATCTTTCCCTGTTCCTGACACCAGCTTACAAGCCCCTTATCTGCAGGTCTAAGCCACAGTACAAGTCAGTGCAGTGCTGGACTGAGGAGGCCACACTATCCTTGCATGGCTGTTTTGAGGACACCACATGGGAGCTCTTTGAAGACCCAGACATTGAACTCCACACCTCCTCTGTACTATCATAGATCAGTTTCTGCATGGATAATGTAACATCAAGGAAACAGGTGAAAACATTTCCCAACCAAAAACCCTGGTTTAACACCAGTATCAGAGCACTACTCCAGGCCAGAGATTCAGCACTGAGGTCAAGGGACAGGGAAGCCTACAGGAGGGCTAGAGCGGACCTGAACAGAGGCATCAAGGCTGCTAAAACAAAGTACAGAGAGCAGATAGAGGCCAACTTCAGGGAGAACAACCCCCGCTCCATGTGGAAAGGCATACAGAATATAACTGACTACAAACAATGCCACAACACCCTCCCCTCCACCAACACCTCTCTCCCAGACCAGCTTGACACCTTTTTCTCCCGCTTTGAAGAGGACAACAGACAGGCAGAGGACATACAGCTGACATCATCAGAGCATGACCAGCCCCCCACCATCCAACAACATCAGGTACTGCGAGTCCTGCGTGGCATCGACACCAAGAAAGTACCAGGACCGAATGGAGTACCAGGGAGAGTGCTGAAATCATGTGCTCACCAGCTTGCTGCAGTATTCACTAACATCCTCAACCGTTCACTGCAGCAAGCCACAGTCCCCACCTGCCTGAAAACTGCCACCATAATCCCTGTGCCCAAATCCTCTGCCATCACAGGGTTGAATGATTACCGGCCTGTGGCCCTGACACCGGTGATCATGAAATGTATGGAGAGACTGGTGTTACAGCATGTCAAGGCCCACATCCCACCTGGCTTTGATCAACATCAGTTCGCCTACAGGTCCAACAGATCCACAGACGACGCCATCTCCATCGCCCTCCACACCACTCTCAGCCACATTGAAAGCCCCAACACATATATCAGGATGCTGTTTGTTGACTTCAGCTCGGCATTTAACTCCATCAGCCCCAGCAGACTCATCAACAAACTGCAGACACTACAACTTGGAACCTCCCTCTGTCTGTGGATCAAGGACTTCCTGACTAACAGACCCCAGCATGTCAGAATGGGTACCTCCACATCCTCCACCATCGTCCTCAATACTGGTGTTCCTCAGGGCTGTGTGCTGAGTCCAGTCTTGTACACACTGTACACTTATGACTGTGTGGCTACTCACGGCTCCAACACCCTCATCAAATTTGCGGATGATACAACCGTTGTGGGGCTCATCAACAACGGTTATGAGACACCATACAGGGAGGAGGTCCAAGCACTGGCGGCCTGGTGCAGTGACAACCACCTCAATCTCAACACCAAGAAGACAAAAGAAGTCATTATTGACTTCCGGAAGTCGAGGACCACACTGCACTCAGGCCTGAGCATCAATGGGGAGGAAGTGGAACGGGTCACCAGCTTTAAGTTTCTTGGCCTGCACATCTCCTGGACCTGGGCTGGACTGTGAACACCACCCACATCATCAAAAAGGCCCAGCAGCGTCTCTTCTTTCTGAGAACACTGAGGAACAAACTCCCTCCACCTCTGCTGAAAAACTTCTACCACTGCACAATAGAGAGTGTCATCACCTATGGCTGTACGGCAGGGGTCGGCAATTAAGTTTGGCCTCGGGCCAGATTTTTTCCAAGCCATTACATGGCGGGCCACAACCAAAACAATGGCTAATTTATTGAATTAGTAGGGGAGGATGAAAATGATAGGCGCTCGTGAAATGACACAAAAGACGTACTGAGACATTCAAGCTGGCTGATGTAGGTTAAATTTGCTGACTGGCCATTGGGGGCGCTATTAATTATCTGCACGTTTGTTAAAAAACAACAACAACCACCCCAGACACACATTTCCACGTGTTGCTATTAGATGTGAAAAAATGGCACTATCAAAACATCTAAAGAGAAAAGTTAGCAGTGAAAACCGGATCTTTCATGATGAATGGACAGAGAACTATGCATTCATCCTACCCAGTTTCATTAATGCAAAGCCCACCTGTCTGATCTGTAACGAAGTTGTCTCAGCATGCAAAGAATACAATATTAGACGGCACCACGAAACGAAGCATGCTAACTTCAAGGTTGTGTTCCCTCAGAAGACAGAGGCACGAAAGCGCAAGATCGAAGCCCTGAAAGGTGCTTATGCACACAGCAACAGGGTCTTGGTGCGAGGTCTCACATCCCAACAGAAGGTAACTAGCGCATCTCTAAAAGTGTCCTGGGTGCTCGCAAAGCACAACAAGCCATTCACTGATGCAGAGGTCTTCAAGGAGATGATGGTGACAGTTTTGGAGGAACTTGATGCCAACAAGTCGATGGATGGTGTGATCGAGTCAGTGAAACAGATGTCGCTCTCTGCCAGGTCAGCTGCCCGCCGCATAGAAGTGCTGTCTGATGCGGTGCATGGTGTAATTATCGACGGTGTCAGTCACGCAAACTACTTTTCCTTAGCCATTGATGAGAGCACTGACAACACAGATGTAGCCCAGTTGTGCGTCTATGTGAGATATTTTGATGGGAAGGATTTCAAGGAAGAGCTGCTGTCTCTAATTCCATTAGAAGGGCGCACCACTGGAGAAGATATATATGCGAAACTGGAAGAACTGTTTAAGTTGCATTCCTTATCATTTGAGAGGGTTAACCTGATCGTGACAGACGGGGCTCCTGCTATGGTGGGAAAGCACAGAGGTCTGGTGAGCAGGCTGAAAGAACACGCCCCCCAAATGCATGCGCTGCACTGCCTCATCCACCAAAGTGTCCTCTGTGCCAGACTGAATGGTGAGCTCAAGGATGTTATGGACAAAGTGATGAAAGTCATTAATTTTGTCAGAGGTACATCAAGCACCCAGCATAGGCTTTTCCGACAACTTGTGGCGGAGTCAGCAGATGCCACCCACGACGACTTGCTGCTTCACAATGATGTGCGCTGGTTAAGCAAGGGGAAAGCGCTGGATTGCTTCTGTGCGCTACTGAATGAGATAAAAGCATTCCTTGGAATGAGCAAGAGCAAGGCAGCAGCTGACCACCTTATCCTGCTGGAGGATGAAAAGTTCATGTCCAATGTAGCGTTTTTATCTGACATATTTGGCCACCTAAACCTGCTTAACCTTCAGCTACAGGGGAGAGACAAAACCATCGTGGACATGCTTGAAAAACTGGAGTCATTCACGAGGAAGCTTGAGATGCTTGAGGCAGACATATCTACCGGCAGGCTCCTCCATTTCAGCACACTGAAGAAGACAGCAGGAGAAGTGACGGAGCTGATGGTTGACTTCATCAAGGGGCTTCGAGCCAACTTCACTTCTCGGTTTGATGACTACTCCATCCCAAAAGACATCATTGACTTTATACGTGACCCTGCAGTAAAACCAGCCGACAACATCTCCTCCCTGGCGAAAGAAATGATCCCCTCTTTGGATCAGGCTGCGCTGGAGATGGAAATGGTTGACTTCCAAACCACCTCAGTTGTGCGAGATGCACTCAGAAGTGCGGAGACTGTTAGTGCCTTTTGGGTGGGCTTACTAGGCTCAGAGGAATACAGCAACCTCAAGAAACTGGCACTTTTCATTCTGACCATGTTCCCCTCCACCTACGTGTGCGAGTCGTCCTTCTCAGCAATGAATGCAATAAAGACGCACGAGAGAAATAGACTGACTAACCAAAACCTCGAGAATTGCCTGAGGATTAAAGTGACGTCTATTTCACCAGATATCCAGAAAATAGTGACCAGCAGGAAATGCCACTTTTCACACTAGGTGAGTAGTTATTGTGTCTAAAATCTGAACTGTACTTTTAATGAATGTGGCTGGACATAATTCAGGGCGACTGTAAGCACGTCTGCTCTGTCGTTTCAGGGGCCGAACCCGGCAGCCCATGGTCGAGTGGATTCAGCCTTTTTGCTCTGATTTGCTCCGATTTGCTTCCGACAGTGCAATGCATTGTTATCGGTTTATATTTGTTGTGCCATCACAGTCATATAAAGGCCTAAATAACACGCACGTTATGTTTGAAACTCATGCTACACACAATTCTGTTCCTACGTATATACCTGTTTGATGTAGGCTATGGCCTGTTTGAAAGAAGTGTTTTAATTTTCACAATAATATGATGCCTATGTCTGCTGTTTGAGTGACAGCTTGTGTTCTAGAGACTATTGGAATTTCAGCACCAGGCGCTGTCCACTGACATCATTTGTTTTTGCATGTTGAGCCTCCACGCTGCACCTCACTGATGCGCTTATTCACCCTCGTATCCAGATATAACAAATAAGAATTTAGATTGAGTGAAATGTTTCTGTTCTGAAAAATGAAGTTTCCAAATAAAGAGCTTTTTTGAGGCTGTCAGTCCGATTTTTAAAAAGTATAATTTATTTTTTAATTTTCATTCTCTAGTTCAAACAATCTCACGGGCCAGATGTTTTTGCTCGCGGGCCACACGTGGCCCGGGGGCCGCTAATTGCCGACCTAGGCTGTACGGTGTGGTACGCCAGCTGCACTGCATCTGAAAAGAAACAACTGCAGTGGGTCATCAAGACGGCTCAGTGGATTATCGGCTCCCCACTTCCACGCCTAGAGGAGATCTATTCAAGCCGTCTCCTCCGACGGGCCACAAAGATTCGGAATGACCCCGCCCACCCAGGACACTCTCTATTCACCAGCCTTCCCTCTGGCAGACTCAGAGTCATGAGAGCCCACACCAACAGACTGAAACACAGCTTCTTCCCCATGGCTGTGAAGAGACTGCTACAAGAACCATGACCCCCCCCCCAGTTTATTTTATGACAAGGACATTGTAGCTGCTATAAGAGAGCACCATAAGAAATTTCACTGTATTTATTACAGTGACAATAAAGCTTCTTCTTCTGCCTCTTGCAGCAGCTGTAGACTGAGAGAAAATAATAACTTAATTCACCAGGCCAACTGCCGGCAACTTTTAAGGGTGAATGTTAACTTGGATTGTTACTCAAAGCACGAGTTGACGACGTGAATCCATCAGCACACCTTAAATTTCAATATGACAACTTTGACCATTCTATTAGATTTTATTGTCTCTCTTGGATGACATACACTTTTAGATCCTCAAGTGTTTAAAAATATACATTAATTTAGACTGGATTATGTGAACTGCATGTAATTTTATCCTCGAAAAAAGGAACGCGGAGCATTGTTCCTGTGGGCTCCAACAACACTAAACCCCTGACCTTGCCTGAGAGGGAAAAAATCGACAAATCCACTATTTCTAAACATCCCATTGAGAGAGACTCTCATTGCAGCCTGCTTAATTTTGTTCTGAAAATGTCGGAGTATAACCCCCCTCTGTGGATGATAAATGAGGTGCAGACTTCCATCTGTGTTATCGGTGACAAGGAAATATAGTGAGTGCCTGACAGAGCAGTGAGTGACAACAACCATGTTAATTATACATTATGTTAATTCCAAACTATTTCCAGGAAAACAGTTTTTCTAATTTCATAACATTTCCAGGAATTCCACCACTGCCTAGATGCCTCTGCTCTAGAGTGGAACAAAACAAATTCCTGACAGCTACATCGTAGTCTAATCAGATCGTAATTTACAAATACAAGGCAACGCCTAGTGATTAGACACAGTCGATACTTTCACATGTGACGTAAAGCTGACTGTACACAATCAGCCTGTGCCACAGTGAAGCAAAGACAAAGACAAAGATGTCGTGACAGGTTGATGATGACAAATAGTGACACAAGACTGTGACACCTGTTAAACAAGATGTTCAACACTGAGTTCCCTCTGGCCTCAACTCTGACCGCCCTGTGTGGTCTCAAAAATAACACCTGATGAGTTTTTAGGATTGTGATCCCTCTGTTTATACAGAAATATATCTTTACACAATAGGAAAAGGCTGTTTATGTTTCCCCTAACAGCCATGTGACTTCACACAGAATATTTCCCATTCAGACTGATCTGGTCACAGCCTCATGTAAGGAGCAATATGAGGAAATCAAGCTGTAAACCTCTAAATGTTTTCACCAGTAATCGGTGATGCTGCTGAAGATCATTTAAAAAGTGTGTTAAAAGCGCCACAGTATTCTATGAACATAGTGTCTTTGTTAGAGCGACTGACCTGTGCTCTCATGTTACAGTGCAACAGGTTTCCCATTACTAAAGGGTCATGTTTCAGTCAGGTGAAAGCCAGAGAGAGGGAGGGACTGAGGCTGAGCACAGAGAATGGAAAGAGGAATGTGGAGGAAACTGCCTGGCAACATACACAGGCCACGATGACCGCAAAAACCAGACGGACAACACACTGAGGAACTCCCACTTTTTCTCTCCAATTTACTCGTTATCTCTCATACTTACCTACCTACCTGCACACACACACACACACACACACACACAAACACACACCTAGTACTACTACGGCAAAGCCATTTTAGTTTCACACACAGTGTTCTGACATGTCTGGATGAATGATGTTGCAAAAGGCTTTAGCTATCATTGCATCATGTGTTTGGCAAACATACATTGCCACTTTCAACTCTTGATTTTTTAAAAACACAAACATGAAAAAAATGCTGTATGATACATACAACAACTACCATATTACCCACTCTCCTAATTTCACTCCACTTCTAAAGCCAGACACCCTTTGTTGAAAGGAACAAAAGAACAGAAAATTAGAATTCCACCTATATGAAGCTACTGTACAGATTACAGTTTTCTTTTGTAATTCTCTTTTTATGGGTTGCAATGTGAACATATATAAACAAAATCAAAACCAGTTGAAGAGTTAATATAGTTTTGAATGTAATGCTTGCTTTTGCAAGAGATGCCAGATGTATTGTATTATGTATATATGTTTTTGACGTTTGCGTGTTGAGTTTTGACAAACAGGGCCCTGGTTCCAGGAAGTCTGTTTTTACAATGGTGAAAGACAATGACAATGTCAATATAGCACTGACACAATCATTGTATCAGTATAGAATACTATTCACATTTGTCTATCCGATAAGCTTCAACTGTGTTAAACTCACAACCCAACTTCCCAGAGTCATACTGTAAAAGTTGATACTGCCACATTGTCAGAGTTCTGAGAATACACAACTGTTACCTTTTTTGGCAAAACTCACAGTAAGTGAACTGATACCGCAAGTAACATGAGATACACTACAGTAAGATAATGATAAGACTATCTGGGGATGTGATGGTGAAATCAGGGCACAAATCTCAAAAAAAGTAACAGATCAAATATTTATGTTTTACTGTAATAGGCTAGATAAAATGTTGAGCTGACTGAACTGACTGCAAAATAATTTTTTTCATAGGCCTTTCTCTCTGTTCTCCATGCTGCTTCATTTTTCCTCCCAACACAGGTCACCTGAGGCCTGTGATTTGTAACTTGTGTTTAAGTGAAAACAGTAAAACTGTGCTTAGAGTTCAGCAGTGTGGGTTCTTGTTGTTGATTCATGAGTTTCAGGTTTTAGGAATTGTGTGCATAGTTAATTTCTCAAAACTCTAAACACAGAACTGAAAGAGTCCACCATTCTGTCAAAACTTCTGTCAAAAAAACACTCAAAAAAAAAAAAGGCACACACACTGAGTTCTGAGAACACACAACGTAAAATGTGAAACACTACAGTGAGAGAATGTTTATACTGTCTTGTACTAATGAAATCAGTGCACAAATACAAAAAGGTGGCAAAGCAAATATTTATGTGTACTGCAATACAGTGAAATGTTGAGCTGATTGAACTGACTGACTGATCAATGATAGTTAGCAGGTTCTAAAGAAGTGTCATCTATCTACATGGGAGGAGAAAGATCCCTAAACAGAATTATCCCCAGGAACAGATAGAGATACGTCTTCTGGCCCAGACTCGAACTGTTAATACACATTGGTTTTCCCAAGAAGTCATGTTTATACAGCATATTACTAATTTGATTTGCTAAATACGCTTTGAGTGAAACAAACTGAACGAAGCACTAAGATTGTATCATTACATATATTCATGGGGAGGTGATCGTGATGGATGATTGAGTGTAAACATCATAAAGGCAGAGAGTCCTATCTGTGGTTTAGACAGCAGATGCCCTTTGACTAAGGTGAGGGGAAGATGGTGATTTTTATTGAGAATTTATCAGCAGTATATATACAGTTAATAAATGGTTTATAATAATAATGTTAATAACAGTTTAATAATGTTATATAAAGATGGCAGCACGCATCGACGCAGCAGCTCAGTGCTCTCAGGACGGCAGAAGTTTTTTGACTCCCAAAAAGCCACTAAGGACTCAGCCATACACTGTAGCACCAGTGCACTTTAAATCTACTGCAATATGGACACCTGCGCAATATCTGCCCTATTTTTGTACATCTATATACACTTGTATTCATATACATTACAAGAGTTCATATACTTTCGTGCAATACCGACCCTTATTTGTATACATCCTCTATATTTTCAACACTGTGTTTTTTACTGTGTTTACATTTGTTTATACTTATTCTAGAGTTTTTTTTAATTATAGTTCTAGTTTTTTATCCTTTTATATTCCTCATTGCTGCTGGACTGACAGTCACCAATGAAATTTTGTTGTATTTTTATAATGACAATAAAGTCTCTTGTGTCTTAGGTCTTATGTCTTGTAACACTGTAACAAGCCTCTGTAACTGCTGTATAAATAGAAGCAACAGTATGAAATAGGATGTTTTTATTGAATATATTTATTAATGATGTTTGTATTCACATCTAATTACTTTTTCACCCTCTACAGCTCTTTTTCCACAGAGATTGTGCTACAGGGCCGCTACAAATTCCCGTCTTCATGCCTTCTTTACAATTTTTCACAAAGCCAAACAACAGTGGCATTATGCTGCTTCAGTGTGTGATTTTAGAAAGCATGCTGGCATCATGAAAGCAAAAGAGGTGTGACGGGCATGACATGTAACACAACAACATCCACCTCATGTGTGATAGATAACATACACGTTGGTGGCACTTTGTAAACAATAATAATAGTATAACTTGGCAATAACAATCATTTACCATCCCTGTTATATGGTGGCTGATCTCGTCCTCTGCTCTGAGTTGCTGTTCCTCTTATTTGAGTTAGCTGCTAACTGCTGTCAGCTGCTTTTTAGATCTCCCATAATGGGTTGCACACACAACACATAAAACATCAAACTCATGCTGCCCATGATCCCATCTTGCTAAATGTTGGGTTTATACAGACGTTGTTTCGGCGCTGTTACTACCTCTGATACTGCCTTGAGAGCAAGACAACTCTGTTACCCCATCCCACGATTGTGCCTTTTATACAATTCAGCAAGGCAGCAAATTTCTGCCTTGAAGAGGCAGTGTAAAGGGGCCTATGATAACTGAGCTGAAGTGAAAGTCATGAGATATGCTCGAAAGTTCTGAAAGACATCTATTCCAAGGTGAAGAATTGGACACGTGTATAAACAGTCTGCCCTACCTGTGAATGATTTTTTTAATCAAGTGTAATCCTATAATTAGATATGATATCAGCTATGTTATGTTAACATAAAAGTTATAATTGTTGACAAATAAAAAAAAAAACATAAGTATGTCCCTATATCTGTTGTTATTAACCATTGACTTAATGTTTATATACTGCCTGTAAATGCTACGTAGGGGGCTCATGGTAAAGTGTTAAGATATTTAATGCATTCTAGATGTTTCTCATGAGAAGTCACAAGGCTGAAACAAAATGACATGCAGGGTGCTTCACTTTCTGAGTAAACACTGCTGGACATGTTTAAACTGCTGAGTGTGTCTGTTTCGTCTGTGTGTGTGTGAGTTGGTCTTTGTGTGATTACTCATACTTTGCAGTAAGTTGGCAGTAGACAGTTTCCTGTAGAACCGGTTTTCACTCTGAGAACACTGAATAGAATCTCTCCACCCCTGTAATCAGCACACCACACCAAAAATGTCACAGCACAGAGGGAAAATATAACAGTACAATTGTTCTTTAATGGTTACAGAAGAAGAAGAAGAAGAAGAAGAAGAAGAAGAAGAAGAAGAAGCTTTATTGTCACTGCAATAAATACAGTGAAATTTCCTTCGGTGCTGTCTTGTAGCAGCTACAATGTCCTTGTCATAAAATATACTCGGGGGGGGGTCATGGTTCTTGCAGCAGTCTCTTCACAGCCATGGGGAAGAAGCTGTGTTTCAGTCTGTTGGTGCGGGCTCTCATGACTCTGAGTCTGCCAGAGGGAAGGCTGGTGAATAGAGAGTGTACTGGGTGGGCGGGGTCATTCCGAATCTTTGTGGCCCGTCTCCTCTAGGTGTGGAAGTGGGGAGCCGATAATCCACTGAGCCGTCTTGATGACCCGCTGCAGTTGTTTCTTTTCAGATGCAGTGCAGCTGGCGTACCACACCGTACAGCCATAGGTGAGGACACTCTCTATTGTGCAGTGGTAGAAGTTTTTCAGCAGAGGTGGAGGGAGTTTGTTCCTCCTCAGTGTTCTCAGAAAGAAGAGACGCTGCTGGGCCTTTTTGATGATGTGGGTGGTGTTCACAGTCCAGCCCAGGTCCTCTGAGATGTGCAGCTGGTGACCCGTTCCACTTCCTCCCCACTGATGCTCAGGCCTGGGTGCAGTGTGGTCCTCGACTTCTGGAAGTCAATAATGACTTCTTTTGTCTTCTTGGTGTTGAGGTTGAGGTGGTTGTCACTGCACCAGGTCGCCAGTGCTTGGACCTCCTCCCTGTATGGTGTCTCATAACCGTTGTTGATGAGCCCCACAACGGATGTATCATCCGCAAATTTGATGAGGGTGTTGGAGCCGTGAGTAGCCACACAGTCATAAGTGTACAGTGTGTACAAGACTGGACTCAGCACACAGCCCTGAGGAACACCAGTATTGAGGACGATGGTGGAGGATGTGGAGGTACCCATTCTGACATGCTGGGGTCTGTTAGTCAGGAAGTCCTTGATCCACAGACAGAGGGAGGTTCCAAGTTGTGGTGTCTGCAGTTTGTTGATGAGTCTGCTGGGGCTGATGGAGTTAAATGCCGAGCTGAAGTCAACAAACAGCATCCTGATATATGTGTTGGGGCTTTCAATGTGGCTGAGAGCGGTGTGGAGGGCGATGGAGATGGCGTCGTCTGTGGATGTGTTGGACCTGTAGGCGAACTGATGTTGATCAAAGCCAGGTGGGATGTGGGCCTTGGCACGCTGTAACACCAGTCTCTCCATACATTTCATGATCACCGGTGTCAGGGCCACAGGCCGGTAATCATTCAACCCTGTGATGGCAGAGGATTTGGGCACAGGGATTATGGTGGCAGTTTTCAGGCAGGTGGGGACTGTGGCTTGCTGCAGTGAACGGTTGAAGATGTTAGTGAATACTGCAGCAAGCTGGTGAGCACATGATTTCAGCACTCTCCCTGGTACTCCATTCGGTCCTGGTGCTTTCCTGGTGTCGATGCCACACAGGACTCGCAGTACCTGATGTTGTTGGATGGTGGGGGGCTGGTCGTGCTCTGATGATGTCAGCTGTGTGTCCTCTGCCTGTCTGTTGTCCTCTTCAAAGCGGGAGAAAAAGGTGTTAAGCTGGTCTGGGAGAGAAGTGTCAGTGGAGGGGAGGGTGTTGTGGCATTGCTTGTAGTCAGTTATATTCTGTGTCAATCAATCAATCAATTTTTATTTATAAAGCCCAATATCACAAATCACAATTTGCCTCAGAGGGCTTTACAGCATACAACATCCCTCTGTCCTTTGGACCCTCACAGCGAATAAGGAAAAACTCCTCAAAAAACCCCTTTAACAGGGAAAAAAAAATGGTAGAAACCTCAGGAAGAGCAACCGAAGGAGGGATCCCTCTTCCAGGACGGACAGACGAGCAATAGATGTTGTACAGAACAGATCAATATAATGAATTAACAGTAATCCATATGACACAATGAGACATAAGGAGAAACAGATATTATATTAATAATATGATTATATATGTATGTGACAATAATGATATGTGTATAATAGTCCAGGTATGACTAATAGTAACAGCAGCAGTGGGAGGCATCAGGCAGGACCATGGCAGCAGCACAACCACGACACACCATCCAGGCACAGCTGTGACACGAGTTAACCTGCGAAACAGTGGAGCACAAAGGCTCCGGAGAACAAGCCGAGTTAGTGACATGCAGTAGGCCCGGGTTAGAGAGACATGAATACTGTAATAATACTGTATGCCTTTCCACATGGAGCGGGGGTTGTTCTCCCTTTAGTTGGCCTCTATCTGCTCTCTGTACTTTGTTTTAGCAGCCTTGATGCCTCTGTTCAGGTCCGCTCTAGCCTTCCTGTAGGCTTCCCTGTCCCTTGACCTCAGTGCTGAATCCCTGGCCTGGAGTAGTGCTCTGATACTGGTGTTAAACCAGGGTTTTTGGTTTGATTTTTTTTATTTGTTTGATTTTTGTTTTTTTGGTTGGTTTTCAGTGAGCTGAAAGCTGCAATGTTATATGCCCCACCTGGAATTTGCTGTGTCTGTTCTTTTTTCCCCCTTAATGTATTTGATCTTTATACTTTCATTCTGGGGTATTTGGACTGACTGAAATGTGTGTGACAGTGTCAACCTATGCTGTCACAAATTGTTAAAAATATTCAACATCTTTATTTGAATCCATATGTTTAATCTTAGGAACATAGATATTATGACATTTAGTCTTTGAAGTGGGGTTGTATTGGGTACTTATCCATAGACAGTGGTAAACCTGGTCTCATTCTGAAGTCGTTGAAGTCCTGCACTTGGTCAGTGACGACTTCCAGCGTCAGACAGAAAAGCTGTCCTTTCGTGTTGGCATGATACATACCTGGCTGCTGTTGTTTAGGGCCGGTAGGAGTGGTGGTGGATGGGTCCAACAACCACCGACTTTCCTCCGACTTGTTGAAGGAGGTGCTTTGCCTACGTAGTGTGTTTATTTTGAAAGAGACTGTATGCAAACTGTACATTTCCTGTGAAAGAGTGTATATTGAAAATAGACAATGCATGTAACAGGCTCAAAATGACATGACGTTTCAGAATGTCAACGATCAACACACCCAGGGTACCCTGCACATTGTCTCTTGACATGGAAAGTGCATGACCAACCTCAATATGTGATGAGGTCAGAGTGAGAATGCGTTGTCTTATTACAGACAGTAGATGTCAGTCAGCGTGCCCCCACTTTGAAGAAGCAGGCTGGAGTCCAACATGGAAGTGGTGCAATGTACCTCTGTGGAGGGGTCAGCAACAAATCTAGTGTACGCTATACTGATTGCATTTTCATCACTTTACCTTTCCGTCAGACAGCCTGTTCTGACAGGAAAGGTATTAACATCTTCAGTTCCTTATATATGCTGTCCTTAGCCACCAGACTCCATTGACAAAAACAGTAAGTATAGCTCACTGAATACAGGAGCTGCTGGTCTACCACTGCTTTAATCAGTTAGTTAGTTAGTTAGTGTTATTGTGTGACTTCTGGCAGATCAGCAATTCCTGTGTTCTGCAAAAATAAGTCACCCTTTTTCTTAATTTTCTTTTTTTGAGGACAGCGATGTAATGGCCTAATTTCCCAGCCAGAAATCACTGTCTGACATCAATGTAACATGGTGAAAATACCCTCAATATAGTGTACACTTAAACTGATATTGATTTTTTTAGGTGCCTAAGATTTGTTTTGTTGCTGACCCCTCAGCAGCAGTACATTCCATGTCAGACTCTAGCCTGCATCTCCAAACTGAGGGTGTGCCGTTTGACATCTTTCGTATCTAATATACTGTCTTTGGATAAGTACCCCATACAACCCCACTTCAAAAAAATCAGTGCTATCTCTTTAACATTGTTTGTTTCCATCATTTTATGTTATGGTCATTTCTGTCTTTAGAGGTGTTTTTTTCGGGGGCATTTTGCCTTTAATTGACAGGACAGCTAAGTGCAAAAGGGGGAGAGAGAGAGGGAATGACACGCAGCAAAAAGCCGTGGGCTGGAGTCAAAACTGGGCTGCCACGGCAACAGCCTTCATACATGGGACACCTGCTCCATCCACCAAACCACCGACACCCCATGGTCATTTCTTTCTTCTAGATCATGTTCCTTCAGGCTGTCAGTAACAGAAATGCTTCACTGCTCTGGTATCACTCTCGAACAAATCACTGTTTGTAAAGGGTTCATATATTGTAACCCATGCCTTTACTTGTGGTGGATTTACTAGCACATCATGACCTAACCTGTTTCCATCACAGTTTACTGAGTCCATCCCACTTTAACTCTGAACTGCTGTACTTACTGTAGTTGTACACACAGTTTTCATGTACAATGAAGGATTACTCGCCACATTCTGGGTAAACTCACTTTCAGTTTGATCTCCAAATAAAATGGTTTCGATAATGCTTCCAGCTAAGATGATGATTCACAACTGTTTCTTTCATCTTTATGCTCTTTTTCTTTTCTTTTCTTTCCTTACTTTAGTTTTTCAGTTGGCACAAGGAAATTATTTTCCAACACCTTTGGTGGTTCTCTATAAATAGCTGCAAGTATCTTCCATTGTTTAGAGAAAAACGTTTGAGAAGTAAAAGAGAATTTCTTTTGAAATCTTGTATGGATCAAACACTTCCAGGAATCTGAAAGAGCACCACACAGACATCAACCACAGTGTATCTTTCAAAATCTCTCCACAAGTGCCAAATCGCCAACGGCACCAAAAGTCCCGAGACAGACTGACATCAATAACCTTAACATTTTTATTTTCTGGCATCATGACTCACTGACACACCCGCATTCAATTGGAAAACACCACGCCCTACCTGCCTGTTTATGTCGACTGGTGTGGTTACACACACTTGCACACGCAAACATCCCTCCTTTGAGTCATTTGTTTTGTTGCCAAAATCTAGCGTCAAAGAAAAAAATCTTTGTGAAAAAGACACTGTATACTGACACTGTATTATATTATGATGCTAAATGATGATAGAAAATTGTAAAAAAAAAAAAAAAAAAAAAGAAAAGAAAAACCCTTCACTATAGTTTTCACTTTATATTTCAAAGAGCTTTTTGTTAGTATATCCTGATTAGAACTGGTCCAAATCAGAGAACAGTTTCCTCATTAAAAACAACCCACTAAACTAACATGGACATCAACCACAGACAACAACAACAAAAGCTTTAACAAATCAGGTTCCGAATTCGATGTTTTCCTTCGCCTCCTGGATGGTTGGTATAGCAACCAGTCAAACAACAAACGAGGTGTTTATGTTCGTGCTGATGATATCAGACAGCTAGTATCAACTTACCGTCAGCCTCATGATGAGGAAAGGTGTGGGAAAGAGATGTCTGTGCTTGCTTCTGTTGGCTTCAATAAGAGCTGTATTTGGAATAGGAGTGTACAAACATTCTTTGATTCCATTTTTTTTTTTCAATTCAGTTTTATTCATAAAGCCTAATATCACAAATCACATTTTGCCTCAGAGGGCTTTACAGCATACAACTTCCCTCTGTCTTCGGACCTTTTTCACCAAAAAAAAAACTTTAATGGGGAAAAAATGATAGCAACCCCAGCAGGAGCAACTGAGGAGGGATCCCTCTTCCAGAATGGACAGACGTGCATTAGATGTTTTTGAGATATGATGTTGAATAATAGCCAGGAAGTTTCTTAGTTTCTGTCAGTAGACGTGCCACCGTGTTCTGGAATAGTTGGAGAGTCTTTAAAGACTTGTTAGGGCAACCTGATAATAAGGAATTGCAATAATCCAGCCTGGAGGTAACAAACGTGTGGACTAGGTTTTCTGCATTTTTTTGAGACAGGATAGGCCTAATATTTGCAATATTACTCATTCTTCATAAATGTTATTTTGTGTTTCACAAACAAAGGCCTGTGACACTCAGGTAAGACTCCATGTGTCCTCAGACATCGCAGTGGATCAGCACTATTACATCTGTAACTCATACCTAATTATCTTTAGAACAGTGAGGACTGCTGTACTCTTCTGTGTCTCTATGGATGTATGAAGGGGTCCATAAGTTGGTTACAACTTGAACCTGCGTGGATGTGGACATGGTAGAAATAATAATGTTTAACTCTGCCAATTATTCCAACTAATCCAAAGCTGCACTTGCATGCTGTATCTTGTATAGACCTATTTGACACTTGGATGACACATTATGGTTTTAACTTTAAGGTAATTGAGGAAGTGTAACTCTAAAAACCACAAGGCTTTTTTTAAAAGATTATTAATAAATTAATTTGGATGCTCCCCTTGGCTTAAAAATGCAACACACTCTCCCCTAATATTTCTACGTGTGCTGAACAAAAACACAACACCCGTTTTTGCTATCATTTATCACTGGTTTAAGTTAAAGGTTAAGACTTTTAAATGCACTCAACAGATATATTTCCCTCAAATTTTGGTCACAAATTAGTTAAAATCTATGTCAGCGGGCATTTATCCTTTTCCAAGATAATCCATCCACCTCACAGGTGTGGCATATCAAGATGCTGATTAACACCATCATTACTACACAGGTGTGTCTTGGGATGGTCATAATAAAAGGACACTCTAAAATGTGCAGTTTGATCACACAACACATGACACAGAAGTGTTCAGGGAGCATGCCATTGGCATGCTGACTGCAGGGATGTCCACCAGAGATGTTGCCTTAAACTGAAAACACAACTTTTGTTGGACTGCCAAAACTCTACTCATCTTTTACTGCAGACTGAAACCTTATCTGTCCAGTATCATAAAAAAAATTCTCCGTCTCTAAATGTAGCACTCAGGGCTGAAGCAATTCAGAATATTTTCTGAAGTTGATGTATTCGCATGATTCTAGTAATTTTGGGGCTGTCTCCACATGCACTGAATTGCATTGACATAATCACTCTATTGGCACACGATACAGTGCACATTTGTCTATACAGTGAGCACCAATTGGGCTGAACTCATCACTCAGCTTAAAAAAAAAAAAAACCTGTTAAAACTGTTTAAAGCAAAAATTAGAAACATAGTGAGAAAATGTCTAGACTGTCGCCTGGAGCTGTCATGATGAAATCAGGGCACAAATTTTTAAAAAAAGGTAACAAGGCATTCTTCCTCCTCTTCCTCCTGCTCCTCCTCCTCCTCCTCCTCCTCCTCCTCCTCCTCCTCCTCCTCCTCCTCCTCATCCTCCTCCTATCTCTTCTCCATGCTGCCCCCCCCCCTCCAGTACAGTTGAGGTCACCTGAGGCCTCTTTATGCTCTGACACATGACTGGACTGTTTTGCCAGTACAGTTTGAACAGGTGAGACACAAGTGAGACCTGCTGATAATTAGGATGTGCCAGGCTGGTGTTTTCCAGGTAAACAAAGTGTGATTTAGAAAATGTGATTAAGAATTTCTATTTGAGTGAAAAGGAGTTATGCTTATAGCTGATACTGGAGCTTTAATAGTTAAGAATGGTGTGCATAGTTTAGTTTTTTTGTGTAGAAGAAAAAACTGACATGCATTCTGAATGATCCGATCACGAGCGCTAAATACAAGTGTAAAAGGCCACCAAGACACATTGCGATCCAATCACTCAAACTTTGCTGAGGTGGTCTGGGACGCATTTGACCACATATCTTTTGTATTGTAAACACTTGTGTGCCCTGATGAGTCCCTGACAAGGACTATGTCATCAGTGTAGGATGTGGTGGTTGTTTTGTGTTGTGTGACAAAACGTACATTAACAGTATTTTAATGGTAGTGTTTATAGTTATTTCCCCCGTGTTAACATGTGTAAAATACTGTATATTATTGTGATAGCTGTGTTTATGGTTTTGGCGGAAATAATCAGTTTTAAGATGACAGAACATGGTTTTGAGTGCAGTGTTTCAGTTTGCATTTTGCAGAATTGTAGAGTTCATAGAAACTGAACTATAATTTTAGTAAACATGCTTATGACTTGGAAAAACTGGAATAAAATCATAAAGAAAACTTAAAAAATGTCTCATTCTTTCAAGTTACACCTACTTCTGACTGCTCTTGGTACTTATACATATATATATTCCTCATCATTGTTAAAAATGACAGTTTTAATTCGTATTGTGCTCTGTTATGTTCACAATATGCAGATGCTTTTGAAACACATAAGTTAAACATGACAGAAGATTAGAAATATAACACATTTAGCTAAATCAGTTGGCACTTAAGATTCAGATTAGCTTTCTCAAAAATGTGAATGAGTTATCTCACTCGACATGATGCATGTGTTTTCTACATTTCTGGCAGCTGGTTCCATCTTGAATCAATCAGGAGAGAGAACTCCACAAATGTATCTTTTGTTTGAGTGGAAAGACTGAGACCCATGTTACTGACCAAACACTATACTATCAGTGATGGCTGTCAGAATGTACAGAGATTTAACACTTAATGTAACACATACATCACCTTACCGCCTGAGTTTGCTGTTGACTGCTCCAGTGGAGGCATGTCGCTGTCTCTCTGAGGTCTCTTCAACAATGCAAGCAGTGTGTTCATCTGCAGCTGTGACTTGGAAGAGCCTCCTGTTGTGTGTCACAGATTTACTAACATTTCAAGAATGAGACCAAATCAGTGTTCATGGGTCACTGTAGTAGTATAAGAGATAAAAAAATGAGTTTTGATTTAAAGGACTTCATTGACAATCCTAGTTTTGATAAGGTTGATTTATACCATGAAGATCATTTGTTGTGTAAGGCAGCACACTTTGACATTGCTGTTCAAAAGCAGCTATTAAAAAAGAAATCAAACATAAGCTATTTGAGAAATTGAGTTAAAGGTTTTTGTAGTGCCTGTTAACTCTGCCCAACCTAAGGCTGGGGTTCATATTGGAGATGTTGTTTTTGCTGGATCAGGTGCTTCCTCTCTTTCAGATAAGGAGAGATAGGTCACACCTACAAAACCTTCAGAGGAAAAGGTTGAACGTGAGGCTCCTCTAGCAATTCTGCCTCGTTTTGAGGTTTTCTTTCCAGAGTCCCATGGATCCAGTGTCTGTCCAAGCTAAAGGTTTGCCTAGCCCACCTTCAGCTAGAGGCACAGGAAAAGGAGATGAGGTGTAAAGCAGATTTTGACCACCGACTACAAGTTACAGATAGAAGCTGAAAAGGAAGTCAGGTTACAAGAGCTTGAACTAGAAGCATAAGGGCATGTGGCCTATTTTACCTCAGTGCAAGGTAGTAGGTAAAGCACAGGAGGTTGTGTTATCTTTCCCTAAATGAAATCTTGCAATATGATGTGCCTACAGGCAAAAATTCAGGAACCATAAAAAGTCTGATGGTCAAACCTTTTGAGTTTGCACAGGAAAAATGAGTTCTCTTGAGCCTCATTTCCATCGAGCAGTACTGTACAGTTCGGTTTGGTATGATTTTTTCCATTTCCACTGCAAAAAAGTTGTGGATGGTACCAGTGGAACCGCTCTGTACTATTCCCATTTAGTCACCCCTATGTTGGGGTATCTAGCACACAGATCTGGTACTAAAAGATGGAGTTAGAAACACTGCAGTCTGTTGACTGAGTTGTGGCTGGTTTTGATGCTCATGTAACCACTGCTCACACTGTGGAAAGTTTTGCTACAGTAAACTGCAACTATAAAATGAAAGGAAGTTTTGCCGCCTCTTGCAGCAGCTGTAGTAGGACATATGACATACACTTTTAGTAATGAGTTGATCTTCAAACCTTCTTATATAATAATTCTGACTGAATTATATGAACTGCATATATTCTAAAAAGAATTGCAGAGCGTCAGGCTAGAGCATCGCCAAACCCCTGTGCTTCCCTGACAAAGACTAAATGCACAAAGCCATTGTTTTTTAATATCCCACGGCGAGAGAATGTCACTGCAGCCTTATTTTGTTGTGAAAGTGTCGGCATGTAACTTGGTTCTGTGGATGATAAAGGAGGTACAGTCTTCCATCTGTGTCACCTGTGATGAGGAAATGTAACAAGTGCTCGACGGAGCAGTGAGTGACAATAACCCCGCCCACATTTAAGGGTACCGTTTGTGGTAGAAGCACTAGGGTCTAGGTACCATGTCTGAAGGGTTACTTTTGGTACTGAAAGTGTTTGGTTGAAATGAGGCTTTTGACAAATGGTGTGCTGCTAAGGGGTTAAAGAGAGTTTTGAGTCCCTCAGTGAATTCTTGTTATTGGAAGATTTTAAGGGTGCTTTGCCAGAGAAGGTAGTAGTATTCTTATATGAGCAAAAGGTGACTTCTGTCTAAAGCAGCTGTCTTGACTGATGAATTTGTGTTTACTTATTTCAGTGTGTGTCTTCCTTCTGCCCAGACAGAGCTTCAGTATTATGCCCTGTGAGACCTGATTCTGGCCACCTTTCTCGTGAAATGGCAAGTGGTGACCCCGAGTGCTTCCACTGTCCCAAAAGGGGTCACGTTATGGCTAATTGGCTTTCTTTGAAGCAGAAGCAACAGCTTTCACCTAGCTTACCACAGCTAAAAGGCACAAGTCTGAAGAGTGTGTCACTACCACTCACTGACATGTCACAAAATAAAGATGATGAACCTAATCCTTGTTTCAAGCCTTTCATTTATTATTGGCTTTGTTTTACTATCTGGGGATCCAAAAGGTCAGCAGCCAGTCAAGATACTGAGACACAGGAGGTGTCCAGTCAATTATTCCAGAAGGCATCGTCGACATCATGTCACTCAAGTGCAGTTTGTAAATAAATCACTATTTATTTTTACACTTGTACTCTGACTCCTTCAATTATTTGATGATGTGTTATTGTTGTTTGTCTTCTGTTTTGAAATGGTGACATAACACGTTATTACTGTGTCGTGAGTGTTAGAGCATTATACAAACAAAATGTGTCATTTTGGCCAGAGAGTTTTAGTACGAACTGTTTAGAAAATGTAACTTCTGAATGGACAAATGTGTTCAAGAAAATTAACTTTTCCTATCTCTGTGAATATTGTCACATATAAATATATATTTATATATATATACATATATCTATATCTATATCTATATCTATCTATCTCTATATGTATATATGTATGTGTGTGTGTGTGTGTGTGTGTGTGTGTGTGTGTATATATATATATATATATATATATATACATACTGTATATGTGTGTGTGTGTATGTATGTATGTATGTATGTATGTATGTATATATTACAGCAGGGACAGGCTGAGCCAAAATCTAACAACCAAAAAAGATCTCAAAATTATACAGCCTTTTAAACATACAGAAAATTAAACAGACTAGAATTACCATCTTGTGGTTGTATGGCTCCGCAAATGGCTGCTTCACATACAGCTTCCCCCGGCAGCACAGATTTATACAATCAGCATAGTTTTAAGGTGAACACCCACAATTAAAATCACCAATTTAGTATCTGACCAAATGTCTCCCCTTCTGTTCCTGAGATATGAGCAATGGCCAGAAAAGTGTTTTTACAGAACATTATGATGTCACAGTGAAGTTGACTTTTTAGACACAAATTATCATTACTTCATTATTTTATCCTGTCAGACATGTGTGAAATTTTGTCATGATCATAGTGGTGGGATGCGATTAAAAAAAATCAGCCTAACTAACAAGAGGCTTTGTAATTAATTAATCTTGATTAATCGCATTTTTGACAACTGAATCAATGAATAGACATATACGTGAATTTAAACAACAAAAATGTTTATTTTTCATTTCGGCAGAGAGTTTGTTAATTTGTCAGATGTAGAATTACTGATTTTGGCTTGGAACCCTGTTGTCTGGTCTATTGTAGGCCAGAGTGTGGATACCCGACCCGAGCCCGACGGGACCCGACGGGATCCAGTGGAACCCGACGGATCGGACGGGGTTTCAGTTCGTTAACTGAAGAAGCTTCTCGGGAAAAAGAGTGTTATTTTTCCTGTAATTAATTAATCAAAACTAATGTGTTTAAGTCCCAGCCCTACATAATTAGCATACAAATTTTCTGAGTTATGGCCAAAAACATGTTTCTGTGAGGTCACACTGACCTTTGACAATCAAGTTCAAACCAATTCATTGTGAAGTCCATGTGGATGATTGCACCAAATTTGAAGAAATTCCCTCAAGGTCCTCTTGACATATCGCCCTCACGAAATGAGATGGATGCAAGCTCACAGTGACGTAGATCTTTGACCACCAAGTTCTAACCAGTTCATCCTCTCAAGGTGGATGTTTGTGCCAAATTTGAGGAAATTCTCTCAAGGCCTTCTTGAGATATCGCCTCAATGAAATCAGATCAAGGTCACAGGGACCTTTGACCTGTGACCACCAAAAACTAATCAGATCATCATTGAGTCCAAGTGGTCGTTTGTGCCACATTTGAAGAAATTCACACAGGATGTTTTTGAGATATCATGTTCATGAGAATGGGATGGAGGCACACCCTGAAAACATATGCCACCAGCCACTGTTATCACAGAGGCATCAAAAAGTACAACAAACAAACAAACAAACCAAAAAAAGTAAAAGTTAAAACTCTCCCACTCTTCTGACCCCAAATTTGAGTCTTCCTGTCAGCCGGGTACGGAAGCCCTAAGGGGACGTGTTTTTTTTTTTTTTTTTTTTTACAAGCCGTTTTCTCGATATAACGAGATATTATCTCGTTATAATGAGATATTTTCTCGTTATTTCGAGAAAACGGAGTTTGTTTTCCTGAGATATTATCTCGTTATCTCGAGAAAACGAACTTTGTTTTCCTGAGATATTATCTCGTTATCTTTGTTTTTGAACTTTTTTTTTTTTTTTTTTAACTTTATTGAATGAACGTCAGAAGAAGAAGAAGTGGCAGGTGGATGATGTGACCGCAGGTGCCGTGAGGTGTTCAGCGCAGACAAATGCGCAAGGTAAGATGATTATTACAGGAACACATCACCCCAAATTCATCAATAATCATAACTAGATTATTATGATGTTGCTACGGTGCTTTTTGGTACGTGCAGACGAACTGTGTGGCTAAGTTGTGCAGGGCTGTCAGTCCACCCTCAAAACGCTGAAGCGGTTGAAATTTCACAAAACTGTGCATGGAATAGATGGCGGAGATGTGTCTCGACTCTGTCACGTAGCCTCGTTTTAACCAGTGGCAGTTTTAGGCACAGATAAAACAGCCAGCCACAGCCGCCCGGGGCGGCATGAAGTGAGGAAAAGTTGGCCGGATGTTTGATATCCAATAAGCGTTGTACTAACTGCCCGTCCCAGGCAGACCTCCAGCGGCTCTTTGTCTCTCCCCACAGACGGGAGCTCCACATCTCCACAGACTGCCTCCACACCCCCCCACTTTCACAGATTCGTGATGCCGAGCTGTGGCGGCTAGTCCGGTAGTGGCAAATGCCTCGGTTTGAGGCAATAGCCATGGCAAATGCCGGTCGCTAGTGTTTTTTTCCCCTATACGTTTAGAGATGTGATGTGATTGGGCTGCGGGATTAATTAATGATTAATGCTGTCACACGCACTCGTGCATGCACACAGACTTTGCAGAAGCAAAACGCCTAGGGTCTCTTCATCTCCGTTTGCAGTTCAGCACCGGACAGCGCCGAGTCAGTGACTCTGATTCCAACCTCAAGGCACCAACAGCTCTATGAACGAAAAAATATGGTCGCAGTGTACTGATTAATCCAATTAGCCCATTTCAACATACACGTGATAAAGCTGTGCTAAATCTGTGCCTAAAACTGCCACTGGTTAAAACGAGGCTACGTGACAGAGTCGAGACACATCTCCGCCATCTATTCCATGCACAGTTTTGTGAAATTTCAACCGCTTCAGCGTTTTGAGGGTGGACCGCCAGCCCTGCACAACTTAGCCACACAGTTCGTCTGCACGTACCAAAAAGCACCGTAGCAACATCATAATAATCTAGTTATGATTATTGATGAATTTGGGGTGATGTGTTCCTGTAATAATCATCTTACCTTGAGCATTTGTCTGCGCTGAACACCTCACGGCACCTGCGATCACATCATCCACCTGCCACTTCTTCTTCTTCTGACGTTCATTCAATAAAGTTAAAAAAAAAAAAAAAAAAAAAGTTCAAAAACAAAAACTTTGTTTTCTCCAGATAACGAGATAATATCTCAGGAAAACAAACTCCGTTTTCTCGAAATAACGAGAAAATATCTCATTATAACGAGATAATATCTCGTTATATCGAGAAAACGGCTTGTAAAAAAAAAAAAAAAAAAAAAAAAACACGTCCCCTTAGGGCTTCCGTACCAGCCGAGAGAAAGCTGTGGTTTATAAGTTTACTGTAATCAATCACACCAGGGAATGATAGGCATCCTTTTCAAACATTATATAATTGATTAATGATACTAAGGTCGCTTTTATTTATTTATTTTTTTTACTTTTCGCACGCACGCACGCACACACGTAAACACACACCCTTGACACACCTGTCCTGAGGGTGTGTCTGTGTGTGGTGGAGCTCTACTCCTCCTTTATAAACCGCCTCTTCGCCACCCTCTGCACATTCGGTCCGGAACTCTTATCGGGACTTGCCACCAGGACTCTAGCGGTTCACTTGATACGGATACCGGAACTCTCCTACAGTCATGGTTCGGGTTTCTTCGCCCGCGTTCGTCTTGCTTCTGTTTGCGGTGAGTACGCAAAGACTTTACCGTCTTTTAACGGCCGTGTTTTCTACTGTTACAGATTAAACCGTGTTTTAGAAACTTTCTTGTGTGGTTAATAACTCTCAGTGTAGACTGCCACGATTTCACGAAGGTCTAAACTCCAAACATAAATGTTATACTGTTATTAAAATAGTGTTAGGGTTTGTCATTTCACTTATTAGCGATAAACACATAGTCTGTTATTTACCTGGAGGCAGAATCCAAGTTCTATTAACTCACAAAGAAGCCGTTTCTTTTTTTCACAAACAGGTAGTTCCGCATTACCTGTCTAAAACTATTCAAAATGATCATTAGGTGTGTTTACTCCCTCACATCGCAGGCTAACTATGTTGCTCATGTTGACCTGAACAAATACCTGGCTGCCATGGCAACACAGGCGTGGACTGTACTGTCTTCAGTTTCTCAAGTCAGAGACATTTCACCTCTCATCCAGCAACTCTGTACTTAACCTCGCCCTAACTGTGGAGAGCTTGTTGATATGAGTTGGTGTACTTTGTTAAATCAGCCTTAATCACACAAGACAAATAAACCGCAAAATTTTATGCAAAAAAATATTTTAAGAGATGCAAGATACTGATCATCTAACATAATTTGATTCTACTTCGATATAATGTGGAGTCTTTCAAAGCATATGAAAAACAGCATTTGGAAGTTTTCTTATGCAGGTTTACATTTGCTTTGCATTTAATTATGATGTTATAATTATGAAGTGGTCAGTGTGTTTAAGACAGAACATAAAAATGCATTATAAACCATTATACTGTGATTTATGATCTTTTGCAATTTAACCTTTCATGATGCCTTGGAAAGGCTTATGCATCTTAAAAAGCAAAGCAGTAACTAATGCTAACTATTTTCATCACAAATCACTAATATTCAGCAGAAAATTATTAAACAGTCTTAAACAGAAATTCATCTGTATTAGAAACAAATTAAATGCACGACAGATTCCACAGACTACAATTAATGATTAAGTATTATGTGGCCAAATATGTAATTTAACAGGAGCTCAGATACTACGGCACCGGACGTCAAAATTATGTCCGAAAAATGTCGGACTCTTTCGCTGGACAGACACAAAATTTTAGTTGGAATGAAAATCAGGTTGACGATATTTTAAATGTCTAACAACTTTAGAATTATATTTTGTTACATGGATGGTAACGTGATTATGTTTGGGTTTTGTTTTCCATACCTTTAGACTAAATGTTGGTATTCTACATCGACAATACATTAGCAGGAGTTGGATTTTGGTTACTAAACAACACAACTTAAAACAAACACAATGTTGACGTCATCAGTTGTCAGTATTGTATGTCAAATTGACGTTGGCATTAGACGTTGTCCTGACATTGACTTTTGGTCTCCTGACATCACAACCTAAATTCAACCAAATATCAACATCTAAAGATGTCGGTGGCCAGTTGTGTGCAGTTTCGCAGCTCTGGGCAATAAGATTCCTTAACTAGTCAGGTGTAGTCTAATTAACTGACCACAGTAATGTTTTTTTTCTATTTTTTTTTTTTTTACCATAATGCTTTTTGAACCAAGATCAAATTCTCATTTAATAGATAGATGTTCTATGTCCTTTGAGGGTGTAAGTTGGAAATTAAAGCTTTAGAACAACATGTCATCATTAATGAGTGCATAATTATCCAAATGAGAGAGAGAATAGCAATGACCATAGAGATAATATCATACATGAATAATTAAGGTCACGTGTGTCGTCTTTGTGCTCAGTAACTGTTTCATACATGTCATGTGGTGACGAAGGTGAGTCAGAGTTTCTCCTCACTTCTCAGAGATGTAAGGCCACTCCCTTCTGAGGAAGTCTATCATTACTTTTCTGTCATCCAGACATGCCTGTGCATTGACTGAATAGGTGAGGCCTGGTTAAATCTACTGGGAATGGAAGGGTGTGTCTGTGTCTCCTGTGAACACAAGCAGCTCCGCAGAACCTGACCAGATCGGTGTATGTTTTTACACAGCACAGGACAGACAGAGCCTCACTGTATCTCAAGGCCATGGTGCTCTATACTAACCAGGTCCAAAATTAAAATGTTAGTGAATGTTGTGTATCTTTAGAGTTATAAGGCTACTCTAAGGTGAAGTCACGCCAGAATTTACATCCCATAAATTTAGGTGAAGGTCCTGCTGTAAATAGGTCTGTCCTCATGTGCCATGAGATCACCCTAGTGAAAAAAAGGAGTATAAAGTATACTAAATGTTACTATGCTACAGCACACTGAAGTGTACTAGCAGTCAGACTAATAATCTAATAAACACTTTAAGTGTGTTAAAATGGGACAACTATTTTTGTACTTAATATATTGTAGTTGTAGAAAAGCTCAACTTTAAGTGGTTTAGTGTACGATACTGTACTAAAATGGGACTTTTTCAAGTATACTTAGGTATTCAGGTAGCAGTTAAAAACGTGCAGCCTGAGCCAACATGCTGCAGCTGAGTGTGAAAAACAGTTGTGTCAGTCAATTTGTTTAAATTACAGATATGAAGTTGAATTTCTGACTGAAATAAAAAGGACCTGAATAGCACACAACCCACTTGTTTATGTATGGTTTAACTTATTGACTAACCAATATAAATGTCTGACCTTATCAAAAAAAGCTTATTAATGCTCCTAAATGGGCCTCAATATATGTTAATCATGGGGGGATTGATACAGCACAGTATCGCAATACTTCTTGTGACAATGTTGTATCGATACCCAGCGTCAACGATTTTTTCAATAAAAAAACTAAAGTAAGAAACTTAAAACTTATCTGATTAGATAAAACAGATGGTGACAAAGTTTTCCTTTGTGGACACAATTTACAGCTGAAAATAGCTCATATATCACAATATATGTCATTGCAATACTCAGCATAAAGCTAAACTTTTAAAATTGTAATAATATTATATCATGACTTAAGTATTGTGATGATATCGTATCACAGGGCCTCTGGTGATTACCACCCTTATTTATTATATAAAGACTCTGCAACCAACAATGAAGCCTGTGTGAGGGTTGTTCATTCACTCATAAAGTGAGTGAGCAGCTGATGCTTGTCACATTATGCACACGTCATAATTATCAAGTAGCAACAGACACTAGAAAAGGCAACAATCAGTATGCACTGAACCAGGTCGAACAGGTCGGCCCCACCCTCTCTCTCCAAGCGGCAGGTCAAATTTCAGCCAGACTGAACAACAGGAGGGGAGATCTGCAGCAGGAAGTGAATGTGTCTCTTCCCCACCTACATGAACAGGTTGCAAAAGGTGACACCCCTTTTCTCAAGACTGTTTGGGTATATACAGAGGGTGCTCTTTATGTACCCATCTCTCATGTTTATTTTGTTCTTGTTAGAACAGGACACCTGCACCTTTCATTCTTTTGAGTGTATATGAGCTCCACCAACTTCCAACTGGGCACAGCCCTAATCAGCCAGAATAAATGGAAAAATCTGTGTGGGTTAATGAAAAACAGAGCCACTTGTGGCTGTTTGGGTGCCCAAAGTGCAATTGCTTTGTTGTGACTCCCCACCAAAAAACAAACAAAACAACAACAACAAATATATAAAGTAAGCCAAAGAAATATGGTTTCATTACTAATTTAGTTAATTTAATAAAATAATTAACTAAGAGCTAACCACGGAACAAGCACACACACACACACACACACACACACACACACACACACACACACACACACACACACACAAATGAACTGAGAATCTTTCACGTTTTATTGAAACTGAAACAGACATACAAAATAAACAGTAATGCAGTTTAAGTTTTAAAGGAATGAACTCAGGAACTAAATTACAGAAAGCTAAAAAAGATTATAGGTTAGAAAGAGGCCAAAATATGAATAATTATGTCAAATCTTTTGTTGTGGTAGATAAAACTTATGAAGACAGACAGGTATTGGCCCACACAAAATGACCATAAATCAAATAATCAAATCATAAAATAAACATTAAGCATCTGCTTTTTCCTGCAGATACAAAATTTGAGTTTTTCATATTTAATGAACTGTCAGTAAGTTGAAACCATATTGCATTTATTACTGTTTCTTTAGTAGTATTTTCTAGCATAAAATTCTGTTCTCAAATCATTCACTGGTATCAGCAGCATAGAAAAAGAAGTTTAGAAATGGATTCAAAATCACTGAGATCACTAAGATAGATGCTACACAGGCTGTGTTGGAGGCTGTATTGATATCAGTATCTGTTATTGGCCAAACGAGTTACATAATGGCATATTGGAAATTAGCAAAAAAAAAATCCAATATCGTACATCTCTAAGGTGGACCATAGATTAATCTGTCAAGTAAGGGTTCATTGTAAAGTAATTACATCTGTTGTGTTGCAGGCTGCTATTGTGGTGATCGCTAATTCTGCAGACAATCTGGTAAGAAAAAGAAGAGAATGGATCATCCCTCCAACACCACTGAAGGAAAATGTAGACTACACTGAAAGGGAATTTATTGCCAAGGTGAGTCAATGTTATTAAATTCACTTTAATTCTGCGCAGGCATGAATGTACAGGTTGCATGTGTTTCTCTTGTGGAAATATCAACTATTTTTATCTCTGGTGCAGTGCAACAATCAGGTTTTCTGCTTTGTGTTTCAGATTCGCTCAGATTATGAAAGTCAGTCGAAAATTCTGTACTCTCTGGAAGGCATTGGTGTAAATAAGGAGCCCTACAATGTGTTTGTAGTCGACCCTGAAACTGGATTCATTAGTGTGACCAAAGTGCTCGACAGGGAGAAGATTGATACATACAATGTGAGTGATACGTGACAGGTTCTCTTCTGTTCTATTGGTCTTTTTGACTTTGATACAACGTTTTCCTTCACGAGATTCAGCAGTTGATGCTTTTCTTTCTTTTCTATGCTTTTTGATATTTGGCAACCATTTGCTACAGATTAATGTATGTGCTAAATCAGATGATAAGCGCAACAACATTAAGGAAACATTTCTGTTTCAGCTGTCAGGTATTGCAAAGTTCCCAGATGGTCGCCTTGCAGAGAAAGACATTTTCATACGAATCAAGGTTGTAGATGAGAACGACAACGCTCCAGTGTTTGGAGTCATGGAAGCCGCAGCGGTGAAAGAGCTCAGTCCTACAAGTCAGTGTTTCTACTCCACATAATTCCAGTTCTAATATGTGATGCTTCTGTAGTAATCCTATATGACTGAATAGTATTTTGTATCTGCAAGATCTTAAGCAGCTCAGTAGAATGAGGTAATAAAATAGATGGTCACATTATATATATATGTTTAATCTAGTTACTGAGAGGCTCCAAGAAGGGTTGGCTTAAGATGCTACAACAATTTATCTTTATTTAGCTCAATACCAAGCCTCTTAGTTATTTCCAGAGGGAAATTTAACACACCATATGAGCTTACATTTTTTAAAATAAAATCTTATAAAGGTTATAAAAGTTCATATAGTGTGTAATTAGCTTTAAAACTGTTTGAACTGACATCACAAAGGTACTTAGCAGCTAGCAGCTCAGGGAAACAGTTTGACAACACTTGGGTTTTCAACCATGGGACAAGTTATGTATTCAGTAACAGCATTAAAGGGTAATTTTGGTATTATTCAGCCTGAACTATATAAACAAGAGTTTCTGAAAATGGTCCAGTATGGAGAGAGACTGCTGCAAGTGGCAGCTGCAAAACAGGCTGCAAGCTAGCCATGTGGGGAAAGTGTGGACTGTCAATTTACATCTGCTAAAAGTGCTTTTTTTTTCGGCAGACACAAATTGACAGTGCACTATTGCCCTGAGTGGTTACATTGCAGCCTGTTTTGCTGCTGCTGGCTGCAGCCCTGTCATCACTACAGGTCCAATTCCAAAAACTGTTGTCCCCATGAGTCACGCAGACACAAAAACGTCAGGAAAAAAAAACAAAACAAAGTCAGCCATAACGTGGCACTGTTTTCTAAGGTCAGTTTGCCTGTGTCTTCTCACCTGGCGCATCAGCCAGGGTGAACTTTAATGCATTTAGTTTGCTGTCATCAGAGCATACTAGACTGAAGAAAGTGGAACGTACATTAAGCTTAACATTTCTTTTAATTCTGTTTTTACAGGGACTTCAGTTATGAAAATAACTGCAACTGATGCTGATGAAGAAGGAAATGAGAACTCTCAGATTGCCTATTCCATCATAGATCAAAGTCCAGCTCATGACATGTTCTTCATTTCCAAAGATGGGACAGTGTATGTCAAAAATTCTGCCCTGGACCGAGAGGTACAGTATCAATAACATCCACAGGGACAGTGCCAATTCTAGAAAACTGAAATTCTGCACTGCATCAATGTCTGCTAATCCATTAACCAATTACATTCAGTCAAGATGGTGTTAACAAGTTAGTAAAAACAACATGGTGGATTCCTTCCCCTATAATAGTGTACTTGTTTCCATTCTTGCCCTCATGATTTTTATTGTTGTTAATTCTACCAATTACTTGATGACCTGTACATACTTAATATTAGACAACATTGGCAGCTGCAGGTGGACCATAAACTGTAAAAATAATTGAAGTAGCCAGCATGACATCACCAACTGGTTTGTGGACTCCTCTTTTGAAGCCTTGAGTTTGGCATTTCGACCATCACCATCTTGTGTTTTTTGGAGCCAGATGTGACCATATTTGGGCGAGAGGCTGGAACTGTGGAGAAGTGAGGAGGGGATCTGACTCAGAAGCTGGGGACACTATCAACAGACAGCCTCTCACTCAAAGTGGCCCTTCCTTAATTATGGGTAACTTTAAGATTTAATAAAAATGTAAATGGATAAGTTATATAAATATTCACCCCCTACACAGCTGTCATGAATGTTGAAATTAGCTATAGAGACCAAACCTGTTTTTTGTACCAGGCAGTAAACATGTTTATTATTACTGCTGTAAAGTTAGACATTTTAACACAGGGGTGTAAGGGAATTGACTGGCTTCTGGAGCCAGCCTCTAGTGGCCATTCAAAGAACTTCAGTTTTTGGCACTTTCATGTTAGCTGCAACACATTCCCATCCCAAGTCATCACATATTGCTGCTTTGTCAGTGGACTTTCATGTCTACATTTTAAGCACTAGGTACCCTCCTGCACCTGCTGTTGCCATTTCAGGACCCTCCAACCAACATCTTGATCTCAACAAAAGCACACGATTAGCTTTATAGAAAAACATCATGGTTTGGATCTACATTCAGATGGGAAGCAAAGACGGGCAGCAAACACCGGGCTACTGGGTGAAAGTCCAGGGTTTGTTGGACCCATCCAGTTTCCGCTCTAACTCTGAGTGGCTTTGGACAGCTTGTACATTTGTTCAGTGGTTGTGAATCCCATAACTGCTGAACATGACAGTTGTTACTCTGTTCTTATCCAAGATGCCCCTAAGCAGGGTACATTCATCATAGTTCACAAAGTTTACATCTTATTTCTAATTTTCTAATTTCAGAGAGCAGATAAGTACACCCTGAGAGTGAAAGGTCAAGACTTAAACGGCAAACCAGGGGGACACAGTGCAACCACCACTGTTACCATTAATGTCCTGGATGTGAATGACAACCCTCCCACTCTGGAACACGAGCAGGTAGTTTTCTTTCTCACATTCTTCTAAATCAACATGATACACTGTATGTTGGTGTGAGCAGGGGTTTAAGAGTTGAATTGTTTTAAAGTTTCAAAAGAAGATATGAAAATGTTAACATGCTCATGTCACAGATCACACATGAAAGTAAAAAAAAATATATTGTTAAAAAAATGTGGCAGAAATGAACCCTCTTCCCTTCATCTCATGATATGTTTTATGTGCAGTATCAGGGCAGCATTGAAGAGAACACACATGGTGTGGAGGTGATGAGGATCAAAGCAGAGGACCTGGACATGAAGGGCACAGAAAACTGGGAAGCTGTGTTTGACATTATCAAAGGCAATGAGGCTGGTTACTTCAGCATTAAGACAGACCCCAAGACCAACGAGGGCATCCTAATGCTCGACAATGTAAGGCAGTTTGAATTCATTACAGTCATATTTGTCAGTGTCCCAGTCTTCTGTGGGATGAACGTGTTAAGTGCAATCAGCGTGCTCCACACACAAAAAATGAAAAAAGTAACTTGCCTGTCATAAAAGGAGTAGGTGTAGACTCGACAAAAAAAAAAAAAATCATCTTTATTATTACAAAATCGCTTGACAAAAACAAAACAAACAAAAAAACAATTGGTTCACTGCTCCAACAATCACCAACTCTGGTTCAGTTGAAATAAACCCTTAATTCACTCAGTTAGATGTGAAAATATGCTGGTTCTATAAATGTTAAAATGACTGTTTATTTAAATGGTGTCTGATGGCTTTGGCGATGGTGATTTCGGTGCTGTTTCTGGTTAAACAAAAAGGATCTGAAACAAAGAAGTCTAGCTCTGTCAGGATACATCATAAAAGGAGTAGGTGTAGACACAACAAAAAAAAGAATGTTTATGTATGCAAACATGGTTTCACGAAGGAAAGTGACACCCACAGTTTAGAAGGATCATACAAATTTAATCACACCTGTGGGTGCAAAACTGTCAGTAATAACTTTGTGTCTGCCTTTTGACAGGCTGTGGATTATGAGGATGTGAAGGACCTTGAACTGGGACTGGCTGTGAGGAACAAAGTTCCACTGTATGATGGATCTGGACCAAATGCTGGAGCTGGTATAAGTTTCGGAGGGGAAGCAGGCGGAGGAGGCGGAGCAGGCGGGGGAGGCGGAGCAGGCGGAGCGGGCGGGGGAGGAGGTGCAGCGAGTGCAGGTGGTGCAGTTGGTTCAACTGGTGCTGGTGTAGGAAGTGGGACAGGAGGATCATGGTGGCAAAGTGGGACCTCAGTTAAAACCTATCCAATCAAAATCAAAGTGAAGAACCAGCCTGAGGGGCCAAAATTTGACCCCAAAGTCAAAGCTATTCCCATCTCAGAGGGAAGTAACTCCGTCAAGATTGATGATGTCATTGGCATCTACCCGGCAATCGATGAAGACACTGGGAAACCAGCTGAGAATGTCAGGTCAGTACACAAACACATATACATGGAAGCCTTTGCAGAAACAATGTCAGGTAAATGTTCTACACCTAATGATAATGACTGACACAGCATGTTTCTGTTGTAGGTATGCCAAGGGCTCAGACCCTGACAACTGGCTCACCATCGACCCAGAGACAGCTGAGATCAAACTGAACAAGATACCTGACAGAGAATCTCCATTCCTGGTCAATGGAACATATACTGCGAAAGTACTCTGCATCACAGATGGTAAATTTTTCCACTTTGTTTCTATTCCAGCTTCAGATGTTTTACATGTAATACTAGTTAGTATTTTGACTGTGAAAAGGTATGAAACATCCATATTTTTGCTAATCTCCAAGCCCTGCCAATCGTGAAGATGTAAAGTGTTAAGTTTGCACTGTGGATGCCTTTAGAAGAAATGTCAGCAACATTGTGAAAAAGTTCATGACAGTCTTCCCTTAAGATTATGAAATGTGTACAGTGTTGACATTTTCATCCAAGAGAGCTGCTAGATACAAGTAGGATGAGGATTCGTCCACCTGGCTGTTTGTGGAGAAAAAATATAGATGGTGCGAACAGTCCAGCAATTTACATTAATAACCAGCAGGTGGAGTGATGCATTTGTCTCTGAAGAATGAAAATAGGAACAGAAGAAATGCTGAATGATCTGTTTTTCTTTTTTTCCAACACAGACATGCCTGCTAAAACAGCCACTGGCACAGTAGCCATCCAGGTGGACGATTTTAACGACAACTGCCCCACCCTGACCAGTACCTTCCAGACTATGTGTACCACTAAAGATTCTGTTTATGTAAATGCTAAAGATGAGGATCTATTCCCTAACGGACCTCCTTTTGACTTTGTCATCATTCCCGAGGGCACTCAGGGCAAGTGGCAGGTGGAGCATTACAATGGTGAGGAGATACTGACAATTATTTAAAAGTTATGTAAATAAATATATAGAAACACACAAATGAATGTAAAATTAGAAATTACCCTGTGCCGACTTGAGCCGGTTTCTGCCACATATTCGTATCTTGGTTTTACAACTAGATGTTGCCAAAGTGACAGTGTTTCAAATTCTACATACCAGTTGCTTAAACCTTCACAAGTAACAGGTTATGACCTCAAGACGAGCACTAAAATTGTTTGACTAGGATGCTTGGCATGCATCGTAGAACAGCTGACTACCAAAATGTCTGAAACTTTGTTTTCCAACTAGAATGTTGAAACTTTAGAATTTTGTAAACTTTAAAGTATATTGACTTATTAAACTTGTCATATGTTTGTCTTGTTGCCGGCAGACACTGCAGCTATCCTGAGGAGCCACGAGACCACATGGCCTGGGCTCTACGAGGTGACTTTTGTGGTGAGGGACCAGCAGGGAGAGGCCTGTCCAGAACCACAGAAAGTGTTGGTCCAAGTTTGTACCTGTGAGGATGGAGTGGTGTGTGGAAGACTAGGTACCAATGGTCGGCCTGTCAAAGAAGCCAAGTTAGGACCTGCAGGCATCGGACTGCTATTCCTGGGCCTGTTGCTGTTACCACGTAAGTATGATGTGATGCTGATTCTGATGAAGGGTTGTGATCAAACACTCAAGACAGTCCTAAGACTGGCTGAGTTTAGTTTACTTCTAGTGTAGGCCATATATGTGTGCATAAGAATCCATATGTATGCTGGCTGACAAAGCCAAGGAATTCTCCATACCTCAGTAAAGCTTACCAAACTACACAGGCCATGTACAGGAAGTGGCTATCTATCTATCTATCTATCTATCTATCTATCTATCTATCTATCTATCTATCTATCTATCTATCTATCCGGCAAAAACAGAAGTGCGGCAGGGAATTCATTCAGGCACCCTTTACACTGTCTCACAGACAAGAGATTTTCAGCCCCTGTAAACCTGCCTTCAGATATGAAGTATTTCTCCACAACATATTAAATATTCATGACAAAATAAGCATCAACTAAAGTAAAGTACTTCTGAAGGCATTTTTAGTTACACTTAAAAAATCTTCCACTCTGTTTTTTAAATGACTACAATTGACGCTGATTGAAAAAAAATAAGCTTTCAGGTCCTTTTAAATACTCCAGCAACCACAGGGAGCCAGTAGTTGTGGTGGAAAAATGAATTCGATCACAGTCTCTAACAACCCCAGTTTTTTTTCAAGGTTAATTCCAAACAGCAAGCTTTGAGGCTGAGAAACAAAACAAATGCGGAAGTGCCATAAACTGCAGTTCATTAAACGGCCACCTGAGGCTGGCTGGCGTTTACAGCCTGGTACAAAAAATGGTTTTGGTCTCTATAGCTAATTTCCACATTCATGACAACTTTAGGAGGGGTGAATTTTTATAGAATTACCTGTTTACATTTTACTAAGGCTTAAAGTTATGCATGTTTAAGGGCGGGGCCACTTGATTGACAGACTTTCTGCGAGGCATCACTACAGCCTATCAGTCAGATCCACCCCTCACTCCCCAACATTGCTAGCCTCTCATCCAAAATATGGTGACTTCTGGCTCCAAAAACCCAAGATGGTGATAGCTGAAATGCCATCTCAAGGCTTTAAAATGGGAGTCAATAAACCAATTGGTGATGTCATAGTAGCTACGTCCATTATTTATACAGTCTGTGGATAATTCTGAACTCTTTACTTTTAGATGTGATTTTGGGTCTGTCCAGCAGGTGGCAGTGGCCAAATCTGACCTATACACTCAAGGGACCAAACTGTGAGACAAGTCAAAACATGTCGGACAAATTACAACATACAACTTAGGTCAGAATGTTTATAGAACCGCCTTGTATCTGTAATAAAGAACTACAGGGTTGCTTATTGTAAGAGGAAATTTAACCACATTGTGTTATGCCTTCTTTTTTGGAGAACCTGTGAGGACTACTGCAGTCCTCACACCACATTTAAGGAGCCATTAAGTTAAACTAAAACTTTGCTGCTCTTTTTTTTTTACAGTCCTTCTGCTGTTGCTGCTCTTCTGCCAATGTGGGGGAGCTGGGGGTCTGCCAGGGGGCTTTACTGAGATGCCTTTTGACACCAAATCACACCTCATTAACTACCGCACTGAAGGCCAGGGAGAGAACACAGTAAGACCAACATATTTACCTTTTAAACACTGGCCATCACTGCTGAGGGCAGGAATATTGGCAAACATATTGGTTGCTTGCTGTTGAAATAATGTTCACTTGAAAGCTGCAAAAGCCGAAAACCGTTTTTTGACTGCCAGGCAGCAGAATAACTGTTGACTCTGTTCTAACATTTGGGCCATTTACCTTTTATAGGACGTGCCACTATTGAACATGCCAACACAGGTGGATGGAAATATGGTCGCCATGGGTATGGCTAACAATACTTCAGCAATGGTGCCCGTGGCAGGTATGGAGTTCCAGAAATCTGTTACTTCAATGGACAGGATGAACGGGGCCATGTATGAAGACGGTTATGCAGGTGGCTACAGAGAGGAAAGATGGGGGATGACAAACCAGGAAATGGGAAATGGCCTCTACTCTGACTTTGAGGGCAGAGAGGCGAGAGCAGGTGGAGGAATGTATGATGGCATGGCTTTGCCAGACCACTTCCTGCGACAATACTACGCTCAGGTGAGGAAAAAGTCTAGTAACGCTACAATTTACTTTCTGTGGCTTGTTTTCGGGTTTAGTCACCCTGGATGTAATTATTTTAATTGTTTTTAATTGAAAACGAATCCACCTAGATAAACCAGTGAAGCTTGAACAGCTTAACTGCAAGTGTTTGTGCCATGACAAAAAATCCCACTGTGTACTTGTCCTGCCAGCTAAAGCAAAGGTTAAGTTTGGTCTGTTCCCTTAAAGGGACATTTTACCCCAAAACCAAAAAATTTCCCACCTGTTGTGCTGTTTATCAATCTAGATTTTTTTGGTGTGAGTAGCCAAGTGTTGGAGAGGTGAACTGTCCCTTTAAGAGCCTATTTCAAAGATTTAAGTGCAAAATAGAGTACTGCAGGTATGACATGGCAGTCAGTGTCGCCCTGGTCCCCTTGTCAAAAAGCCTATGGGATTATTGCAGAAAATAAGATCCATGGCAAACAAAAGTTTTTGATACTTACACATTTTTTCAGCAAGATAATCTTCACAAATGAACATCACTATGATTTTGGAAGCCTAAATTCAATCACTAGGAGCAAAAAGCTAATGTTAAACTATAAGCAAACTACACTGTGGTTGTATTACTTAAAATCTGTACCACATGGAAGCTGTAAAGCTGTGGTTGGTGTGATGAAGTTCTGTTGTCTCATTTAGCTACTCATTAGCAAACACCTTTTTACAGACAGACAAAAGCTTCAAAATTCACAGTTCAGTATTTACCGATGTCTCCTCAGCCCGTGTTAACCACAGAGCTTATTTCAGGCATTGAACCAAAAACCCAACAAAAAACCTCCAATTGACTTAAAGACGACAACTCATGGTGTGTTTATTAGACATGCTAAGAGCTTCTGAACACCAACTTAAAAGACTTTGAAGAAAATGCACTGGACACCACTATGGCTTTACACTAATGGCAGGCATTGGCTAAGTTGCATTTTTGTCTGAACATACACACACCAATGAGATTTTTGGTATTTTATTTAGGGTGACACTAGCAAATTAATGTTAAGTTAAATTAATACCAAAATTCCCTAAAATCCACTGGTCCATTCCAAAAGCTAACCCTGGTGATAATTTTTTTTTCCAACAGAAGGTGAGCAGTGGAAACGAGAACATGGCAGTGAAAGATGGTCTGCTGGTTTATGACTACGAGGGCCAGGGCTCTCCTGCTGGCTCAGTGGGCTGCTGCAGCCTCCTGGAGTCTGACAACGACCTGCAGTTCCTCGATGACCTCGGGCCAAAGTTCAAGACCCTGGCTGAGGTGTGCGGAGGCAAGAAGATCACAACTGAAGTCAAACCACTTGCCACTCCTCTGCCCAGTGCCTTCATCAATACTCAGACCTCAGTATCAAGTGTGATGACTGACCAGCAGCTGCCCCCTCTACCCAAGCTGCAGCCAACCCTTCCTCAGACTGTGCTCAGGGAGACATCCGAGCGATCTCAGATAGTGAAGGAGAGCACAGCCACAGTGAAAGAAGGAATGACCACAGTGAAGGAAGGGAGGACCACAGTGAAGGGTGGTGTGGCAAATCCAGGCCAGATGCTTGTGCTACAGCCGCAGCAGCAGCCCGTCTACTACACCACAACCCCTGTGCTGCAGCCAGTGCAGTACGTAGTCCAACCACAGGTTCAGAACACAGTGCTGCTCACTGAGGCACCAGCCACCAACCTGCAGGGCTTGGTGCTGGTTAACGGCACCCAGACTGCACCTGCTCAAGGCATGGTCGTACAGGGGCAGACAGTGATGTCCAGCGGACAAGCCCAGGGCCCCAATATGATGCTGGTGGAGAGGAGTGGAGTCCAGGGGGGCGGTACCAACTTGATCCGCACTGGCAACCTCCCTGGCTCCCAGACCATGATGGTGGTGGAGGGTAAGGTCCCTGTAGGGTCAGTGAAAGCGCTAAGCGGAAGCCAGACCCGCCTCGTGCAGGGGGGCACTCTGCAGTCAACAGGGCTCTCAGGATCTCAGAAGGTCCTAGTGGTCGGAGGGCAAACAAGCAACGGAGGGCAGCTGGTCCAGCAGGCAGGAGGCCTGTCCCAGAAGAGTGGCCTCTCTAGCTCTCAAGTCTTCCACAGCTCGGGGAGCACATCCGCCGGCTCTCAGAGCAACATATTGGGATCCTTTGCCACCACAGTGAGCACAACCCCCACCTACAAGAAGGTGGTGGTGCAAGAGACAAGAGAGATCATCAAATGAGAGACTATCAGGACAAGAGAGGACCTTTCCAGTAATATCAATAAAACTGTTCCTCTGGACTGGTCCAGGTGGTGATGGGATGCTTGTGGGACTCAAAAAATGCAAGACAGCTAACGGAAAGAGGGCAGGATCCCCATATTCCCTTCTTTACATTTGACAACACAGTTTAAAAAAGAGTTTGTCAATCCCAAATGAGCAGACTCCTGACAGAGGTCTGGGGCATCCCTAAGCAGAGGCAGCTTTACAGCACATGGTCAATACTCCAAACAGGGTAACAAATAAATAAAATGTTAACGATAAAGTGGAATAATAATGATAGCAAGCTGATCAGGTGGAACTATCCCAGCAGACATCTCTAATGACTTCAACTTTCTATTGTTATGGATGTGGCTTTTTTTTTTTACTTGTTCTCTTTCTACGCTTCTTCCTGCAGTGACACAGAATCATGTTCACTATACAATTAGTAAATCCTCGTGTTTTCTTTTATGTTCTCAATTGTCTGTTATTACATATTATATATTTTCTGTTGTTTTGTACCAATCAAATAAAAGATATAAAAACCTACTAGTCAAATATGGAATGTCTTAGCCAAAGAAGCTGAAAATGAACATATGCTGTTTTGAAATACTCTTAACTAGTGCAGTACCCGTAGGAAGTATGTATTTCTATAGAAAAGTGGAAGCGTAAGTAGATTTTTCATGTATGGCGAAATGAGGCTGTGTTTGATGGTTGGATGTACAAAGAGGTGTACATACTCTTACATAGTGTTAATAGAGAAACTGTACATTGGGTAAGACATGAACGTAACTTGAGATATGGAGAGACACGCAACATCATTAGGTTTCCTAGCTTTCCATAGGCGAACAATCTTGAAGTGGTAGCTAGCAAGCACGTGACTCTGCACGCCTGAAAGGAAAAACAAACGTTTCCGACTTAGCCATACTTTGGTATGGGAAGTTTAGGCAATGTTTTAGTCAGTCTAACCATGTTGTAGCCATGTCAGCAAACACCATGAACAGATGAGAACAGCATGGTGAAACTTAAGAAATACTACTTACCATGAGATTACTGAAACATGTCATGTTAATGCAAATTGCACCACTTCATCTATTCCTATATGGGGGAGGGACGAAAGGGAATGCCATAACCCCGGGTGAACACTGGATCCATCGCGTGCATGGTCTGGCCGTGGTCCGGCCGTGGCACGGACTCCTCCATCCTGTGCTGGGCGTCAATGTCCACTGGAAACGTATCTATAGCGGCGCGCACGCGAGCAGCTGGAATTGACGGATCGTGAGATCATGATGTCACGCGATCATTTGCGGAAACACTGTAGGTATAAAGACATCAACAAACAAAGAAAAGAGTTCTCTACCTGCCGGGGGCCACAAACTTTGACGTCATGTTGTAGCGATGTGAAATACGCTCCGGAGTGTTCACGGTGGTTTTTATTTTGAAAATTGACCGGATACTCTCGTCTTTTCTGCGCCTGACTTCCTGTTTGACTCATTTGGTCTGTGGAAATTGACACTTCGTCGCGCGGCGTCCGTCAAAAAATAGACCCGGTGCGTATTTTTAGCGGAGCGCCTATGAAGGTAGATTTGTGTCTTTATTATTCAATCAAAAAAAAAGTTGCTTTAATCCCAAAAAATATTTTCAATTAAAAAAAAAGTTGCTTTAATCCCAAAAAATATTTTCAATCAAAAAAAACTTCACTTCAATGGAAAAAAAAAAATTCAACCAAAGAAAAACAGTGTTTGAATGCAAAAAAAAAATTGAGACCCAAAAAATTGCATTTCATTCATATTTTTGTCATATTTTTTGTATTTGGGCGATATTATGGGTAGGATATTTGTGTCTTTATTATTCAATCCCAAAAAATACCATTTCAATAAAAAAAATATTTTCAATTAAAAAAAACTTTGCTTCAATAAAAAAAAAAAAAAAAAATCAATCAAAGAAAAAAGTGTTTGAATGCAAAAAAATATTTGAGACCCAAAAAATTGCATTTGAACACTTTTTTCTTTTGATTGAAGTGCAAAAAGTTTTGAAGTCGTTTTTTTTTTTTTTGATTAAATCATTTTGACACAAACATTCCGCTGTGGGCGGATGCTTCCCCATTGGTCAGACGTGTTTGAGTGACAAGTGTCTACACCAATGACGTTTGACATAGGGATCTCTTTGTAGAACAAGCAAGTCGCCATTTGCAATGTACAGCTATGCGGTGAAAATCCCATCTATCCATCCTATCGATACGCACAAACTTTTCAAACGACAGCATTTCTTCTCCACAGACAACATTAGATGCCTTTTGAAATGTACACCGAGGGGTTTGTTTACTTCAACGATGTGGACATGTTTGTAAAAGGAGTAATAAAAGTCAGCTGCAGCAAGGACTAGCTCGAATCGTGGCAGCGGCAGCAAGCAGTGGGTCTTCCCGTGGCAGCATGGACCTGTCGCAGCTAATGCCGCTGTCTGAGGCCGTTGTCACGGATCTGCCGGTCCGGGGCAGCTGTCACAGACTTGCTGCGGCCAATGCCGGTGTCTGAGGTAACAGCCTCGGTCGCGAGTGTTTTTTCCCCTATACATTTAGTGATGCAATGTGCTGCCACAGACACGCACACACACGTATGTGACTGCGGTCAAGCCGGCTGTCTGCTTGACCCGGGGCTCTGCATTGACCGCTTTCTGCTGCTGCTTCTTCTTCTCCTTAATTATTAATTTGGCGGTCGGCAAACAATGTAGTTGTGCATTACTGCCACCCTCTGACACTACGGCTTTAAAACATACCCCACGTGGGGGTGGTAGCGGGACGCTCATGTGATTGGCTGAAGAGGAAGGAGACATCTGATTGGCTACCTATATCCCCTTGGTAGAAAAAATGCATTTGTGGATCGGGTCATGTCAGGGGAGTCTCAAAAATATTCACACACAAATCTGCAGAGGTTCACAAAATAAAAGCATTTGTATATGAATGTATCAACATCCACATATGTTTTGATGAAAATTGCATATATTTAAAACAATAAATATTTGTGTGTGCATCAGAAATACATTTGTGAAACTTTTTTGGTTATTTGTGGATTTTTTTTTACATTTATATAAAATGCCAAATATATGTGTGTGCATTGAAAATATTTGTGTGGAGAGAGTCATTTATATATAAATCTTAACATGTATTTGTGAATCCTTCTGTGTGCATTTATTAATATTGAGACTAATCTAACTCCATACCGAGCCGCTTCTGGTGGAGCAGTTTACATTGACTTGAATGGCCGCGATAAACTCCAGCACCCGCGCCGTGGCTGAATCGCCCATGAGACGGATCCAGTGGACATCCGGGGTAAGCCTGTGCAAAGTTTTGGGTGAACCAGAGCGGTACAGCAGTAGGATACTTTGATCTTTTATTCCGTGAGGCGTGGCTACAGCTGCGAGCGAGAGTGCGATAGGCTGACTGGTTACACGGAGGTCTGTGGGATTTTAACTTTTAATTATAATGTTGTGAATATTAATCCAAAAAACTTCAAAATGACGGATGCACACCATCATGCCATGCGCAAGCCATATCCGAAAGCTCAGGTTGATCTGACAAATAGAGAGATATGCGAGCCACAGACACACTGACTGACAGACAGAGATTTCTTGCTTTATAGATAGATAAAACCAACCCTCATGTTTATCCATTGTTCAATGTTCCTGAGGTAGAAATTAGTTTCTGAGAGCTTCTGGTAAGAAATTACAGCTTAACCTCATGTGCTGCCCAAATATACAAATTTCAGAAAGAGAAACACAAAAAGACATTATGGTGCCTGAAAAATACAGTTATATACTACTTTGTATTACAGTCTCATTGCTAGTAGTGTTAGTAATTGCAGTGTTAGGCCCTGATCTCATAGAAAGTGTTTGCAGGTTGCAAAACATGAGGCGCACAGCAATTGAATCCCACAAGTAAAAAAAACACTATTCATTGTTGCCAAACAACCACCACATCACCCCCACCCTAACCTTGCTGTGTTATCAATCTACCATTTCTTTTATTTTTATTTATTTATTACACAGTAATTAGTATTTAGTTCCTAAAATAGACAGGCAGAAGACTTGCAGTAGTTCTGGTTGAGGGTGAGAGGCTGTCAGCAAGTAGTTTGCTGGGCACAGAGAAAGGGAGATATGTGTGGGTACATGAGACCTAAAAAAAAATATACCCAGCTCTTTTTCTGGATGTTTACAGTATTTCCACCTTTTAGCCAAAAAGCTACTTGAATATCAATGAGAGTATACTCACTTCCTCCTCAATAACCCACCCATCTACTTAGTAGTACACCTACCTCATCAACTATGACATCACTGCTCTTAAGCTTTTGTTAACCACAGAGCCTATTTCAGGCATCTAACCAAAAACTCATTCAAAAAACTCACTGACTTCCAGACAAGGGAACTGGGAGTGCTAAATTACTAACTCATTTACAGGTTTAGGACTCATTCCTGAAGCATTCATAGACCAGAGTGGCACATATACTTCACAAAACAAGGCTGAGCCCATTTGGGGGATAGAAACTGTAGATCCCGTACATATTATTGCAGTTTGATGAGTTTGGATTATAACTTAGACATATTTGTATGCATTTATTTCTTGTTAAACAAAACTTTGTTTTGTGGACATATCTAGTGATTATTTTGCTACTTTGCTCAAACCTTGAGCACATGCAATGCCTTAATAAATTAAGGTTGACTGCCATCATGTCACGTCAGTCTTTCCCTGTCCAAGTGGATCAATGATCCAACAAATGGGTCAGATATTGCCTATCTAGGCATACATGTATAGATACCTGGATGGTGACTGAATCAAATATTGGCTTGAATAACTAGGTGTTGTTGGACTAAGGGGTGGCACTGTGATGCAGTGGTTAACACTGTCGCCTCAGAGCTAAAGGGTTCCTGGTTCGGTCCCAGGAGTGCGGCGTTCGCATGTTCTCCCCGTGTCAGTGAGAACATGGGTAGTCTGGCTTCCTCCCACAGTCCAAAGCCATGCAGGTTGGGGATAGGTTAATTGGTGACTCTAAATTGCCCGTAGGTGTGAATGTGAGTGTGAATGGTTGTCTGTCTCTATGCATTAGCCCTGTGATAGTCTGGCGACCTGTCCGGGATGTATCCTGCCTCTCACCCAATGTCAGCTAGGATAGGCTCCAGCCCGCGCAACCCTCAAGCGGCTAAGTGGTTATGAAAATGTATGGATGGATGTTAGACTGCTGTCTTTAAATAAACCTGATCTAAAGTGATCTATAGGATGAGATTAAGCTGGAGAGGGCAGTGTGATACTGCTATGCTGTATGACTGTACTGCAGCAGCCTCCCACCCAAGATAATATTAGCCATCCATCAGTAGTAATTGTCACCAGCATCATTTAGCAATTTACCACACTGACAGTGAATAATAATGTATCCTGTGGCTGCAAATCTCAGTGTGAAAGCCTTGATTAACCTGTTACACATGATCTTTTTGGCATTTTCCTGTTTTTTCTTCTGATGTGACAGTGCATTTCTTTCCCCCCATAGGGGGCGCGGTCTTGGCAGTGACACAATACTGGTCTGGTCTACGTGTATCGTGTGCCACAACTGACATTTCAGGATAAGCTGTTACAGAAAATGAATGAATGAATGTTTTTCTTAATGTGCTGTTTTTATTGTAAAAGCACTTTGTAATTGTTTTAAAAAAGTGCAATAAAAATAGATTTTATTATTAATAATAGCCAAAACAATAGTTGTTTAAAACATTTCAGAAACATTATGTTCCAAACTATTTCCTGCCTGTGAAACTGTTTTTCTAATTTCATAACTTTTTTGGGAATTTCATGACCATGGGAACCCCGGATGAGATTTACATTTCTGAAGTACCTCTTGTTGTGGATTTAGTGCATGTCCTAATCATGAGCAAAAAAATTCAAGAAAACAAACATTGAAAATATACAAAAACTATTTATCACTTCCAAAAATGCAGAGTGTACAAAGATCAGTTGGTAAGTAGTTACATGAATGAAAAAGGAATATTGAGACATCTGATGGATGATTTAACAGTATCAGAGAATTTGAAAGAATGTTCACATTGTTGTATCTTATTTACTGAAGTGAGTGGAGGGAAACTGTTTCTGATTAAACACAGACAGAAATACCTCCACAGCTGTGGTCTCTGGCTGTAAACAACTAAACCACTATCATCTGGTATCTACTGCTCAATGTCCCAAACTACGACTGTGAACCAACTCAGCTGAACCTGAGTGAAGTGCTGCTGTTTCAGTGATGACAGTACTCTGCCCCAGGAGAAGATGCTGCTTTGTGGAGTTTTAGTTGTGCTGGGAGGCTTCCTGCATGATGACCGAACACAGACTCAACATCTGCAGGTACTCATTTGCACCATCTGACAGGCACTTACTCACAACCTGAACCAGAGAGGAAACATAAGCACAAATATTAGCTTCTACATGAGATATCAGAGTGTATTCTGGACACAATAAAATCAGTGAACCTGGACACTGCTCATCAAATGTTGCCTCTTACTACTGTTTGGTTGGACTAAATGAGTTGGATTGCCACCTTTTCGTGATATACGTTATAAAAAGCAATTATTTAGTGATGAAAAAGCCAGTAAGAGTATTGATAAAGCACCAAACCTATAAGGAATACTGATAAGAGCAGTAGTATCAATAAAATGTTAACAATACCCATCCCTAGTGATAGAGATGTGTTGAGCTGATCCTAATAATAGTTACTGGGCTCCATCCAGGTACATTTTAATGGATAAATATCGGCTAAAATAAATCTGATCAAAGGCAGATGCTTTTCTACTGCAGTGGTTCCCAACTGGTCCAGTCACGGGGTCCAGATTTCTCCTCAGTCATTAGAACGAGACAGTATTAAACTATGTGGACCCTGCATCATGTGTTTGGCCATGTTGTCGAGCTATCCTGCTGTCTCTGTAAAGAAGTTGTCTGTTATTCACTCACTCTACAGCAGGAAACAGTACTTCAAAATAAAAGCTCTATGCCAGAAATTTACTGTCCTTCAATAAAAAGTGTTTTTTTTTTCATAAACTTGACATGTTTGTAAGTCACTTGTGGTCCATTCAGAATGGACCCACGACCCACTTTTGGACCATGACCCACCAGTCGAGAGCCACTGCTTTACTGAACTCTGCTTTGTTTTGCCCACCTCAGCCTGCTAGTTAGGGCTGGGCGATATGGCCTAAAAAAAAAAAAAAAATTAGTTTTTTTCACAACAAATCCAATTCACGATTTAAATAGATTTCCCCGCCCCCTACTTAAAATCAATTTGCAGATGACAAAGAAATTATTCAAGTGCAAAAACAAGCCAAAAAGAATCATAAGCAGTGAAAATGTAACACTTTTCAGTAAGCTTTCTCTAGTTTCAAACTGACTGTAACACAATGCACCCTCAAACTAACTTAAAAAACATAAAATTATGTGACCCGTTTTTAACAAAACACTTACACAAGTTTTTAAACAAGTTTTGCTATTCAGTATATTTCCTCTATTGAGGTTGATAAAGTAAAGTGCAAACATAACTTTCTGTTACCTTAACATGTTTTGCATAATAAAAAGGTGCCTGTGATATACAAAAACAATTTGGTCACTATTTTGATTCCCTGAATCATGTAAACACAATTAAACATCTGCATTCACTGCATAATCAACAGCATCGAATAGTAGCCTTCCGTTGTAAACAGTGAAAATGTAACTTTTCAGAAAGCTTTTCTCGTTTCAAACTGACAGTGACACAATGCAACACATAAAATGTATGTGACCCTGTTTTGATTGGGCACCATATCTCTTGCAATATACATCACGAATGCATCCATGATCGCTTTCCACCGGGCCCCTTTCTTATCATACAGGATACAGTTTGTAAATGTTTCCGAGACAGCGGTGCTGGGGCTGCCGTGGTCTTGCTCATTTCGTACGGAGCAACATCTCCCCCACTCGGCAGCATGCCTCTGTTTGAGGTGCTGCAGTAAATTGGTAGTACTGCTACCTTTGGTTGCGACAGCCTTCAAACACACTTTGCAGTGGGGTGCTGTTTGTTCTGTTTCTGATGCTACAAAACCGAACTAATTCCAAATAACTGAAGACACGCTCGCTGCCATGTTTGTGTATCAAGTGCGCGGGGGGGGAGCCCACTCTGAACTACAGGAGCCCAGCGGGGAGCGTCGGTGGCGGATGTTAAAGAGAAACTGGATTTTCATTAAAACAAATCGACTTAAACTACGAATTCGAATTAATCAATAAAATCGATTTATTGCCCAGCCCTACTGCTAATGTTGCAAAAGAGCTCTCATTTATGTATGAGCATTTCAGGTGTATATGCGAGTGAAAATTATTTGGATGCACTGGTGCAAGAGATTCTGAACAAACACCCACAAACATCTAATTCTCTCTTTCTTATTAGCAAAAAGCAGTGTTCAAAACCTTCCAGCTGCAGCTTTTTACTTTTAGCTGGCACTGACCGTCACTTTGAATAAAATGGCAAATGTCACCAGCAGCAGATCATATCAGATGTCATCACATTGACCCAGTACGTAATTTGTTGTCAGGTTTGTGTGCTGTCTGTACTTGGCCAAATGCAGAGAAAATCAAGCTGAAATACCTCAGTATAACAGGTTTTGTTGTCAATTTCAACAGCTCCAACAGACTGATAGCTGATCATGTCACATCAATTTCAGGACTCATATTCTCCTAGCAAAAGTTAAATTGTCTGTCCAGCACTCCTTTTACATCAGTTGTGCGGCTTTGATTCTCAAGTCATCAGAGTGAATGTCTGATTCAGCTGCAGTTTAGCTGTGGTTCTCCTGAATTTAATAAATGTGTAGTAACTGTTTATCATCACTCATTTACAAGCTTAACTGACAAAAAAACACAAAGGTCAACGGGAGAATCCCCTGAATTCTACCAGAACCATCACATCACTTACTGCCATCTTCTCTGTGATGGCTGACTTCTGCTTGTCACTCAGGTCCTGTTCAATGATAGACTCATGAAGCTGACTCAGGATCTGTGTGGCTGCATAGCCTTCATCCACCATGTTCTGACAGAGGAGACATTAAACAAGTGAGAATGTGACATTCAGTGAGTGAAAGAATGCTGATAAATTACACATTCACTGCAAACACAACAGTTGGTGTTTGACCTTTTGGATATAAAATGTCATCACATCATTATTTTTATCCTATCAGAGATTTTTGTAAAGTTTTGTCACAGTTAGCACATGAATTCTTGAGTTATGGCCAAAAACATGTTTTATGAGGTCACAGTGAACCTGACCACCAAATTCTTATCAGTTCATTCTTGAGTCCGAGTGGACGTTTGGGCCAAATTTGAGAAAACTCCCTCAAGGTCGTCTTGAGATAACGCAATCGCGAGAATGAGACATACACAAGCACGCAGTGATCTTGACCTTTGACCAACAAAATCTACTAGGGCTGCCAGAGCTAATGATTGTGCTAACTGGCTAATGGGTATGTAGCTATTTTCATGTTTCGGAGGATAAGTCACGTTTGGCGTCGATAAATGATTGCATTGTTTACATATTACCTTGGGTTTGACCTTCACCTTCTAAAAATGATCCCACACTTTAGATTTCCTGCCCGACATGTTATTAAGTAGCCTGTGTAAAAACAGCAGGTACCAGCCCTGTAAATTAGGGGCCGTACACATGCTGCATCTTTAGCCGCCTGGAAAACATGACGTCAGGCACTGAGCGCTACTCTTGCGCCTTTTTTGAGCCAGCCTTCAAGAGCGTGGCAGCAGGTTGCGTCTGAGGTTGCTAAGCACCGGGACAAGCACGGTATCATAGCCTATTTACCTGCAGTCCTGAGTGCTCTTCTTCAAGGTGCTGTTTGTAAGTGTGTAGGCCTATCATCGGGTGAGACAGCTCTGGTTAGCCCTGAACTGAAAAGATGAACTTTTCCGTATTTATCAGACTGAATATTTACAGAGCAAGGGCAAGCTATCTGTCAGCTGTGATTGGTTTGTAAAGTGACTCCTGTCTGACTGCTGGGCGTGTGTGCCCTCTTCCTATGTCTGTCCTTTCAAATTGAAATCCCACATGATCCAGCATTATAGGTGTTAATTTATTTTGACCAGATGAAGCTCTTGATAGAGTTTCACTTTTGCTTGTTTTTTTTTTCCTTCTGCGACTAAGCAACCAATAAAATTTTGTTGACGAATATCCTTTCTAGTAGACTAACATTTGGTCCACTATTAGGAGGCAGCCCTAAAATCTATTCTCCCCCTAATTCCCGCAAGGTGTTTTTGAGATATAGTGTTCACAAGAAGGGGATAGACCGACAATCCAAAAACATAATGCCTCCGGCAATAAATGTATGTCACACTAAACAAAGTGCTGAAATTTTAGGACACAAACACAGGGACAAAGCAGCGACATGTCGGAACACCTACCCTCACGGCAACCTCTAGTTTCTCAAATGTTCTTGTGAAACAGATCTGGATCAAGTTGTCAATCATCTTGGCAGGGATGACCTACAGTATAAGAGAGCACAACAGCAGAGTTACATGAGTGGCAAAGAAAATTTTAAGTGTGCAGGTCATTTTAAACACAGTTAATAAATCATCAGTTCCTTCGGTCTTCCATATGACACAAAGAAGATGATCTCACCCCAGCTATTTCAATCACAGCGTGCTCTGTGATTTCCTTGTTGATGTTTAGACGTGCAGCACTCTGGAGGAAGGTTATAGCTTTCCGCAGGTCTCCCTCAGACACCTTCACCAGTGCTGCTATACCCTAGATGAGCACAAACAGTCACACCTTTAATACACCAGCTGTACAGTCAAGGAGATGCAGATCTCTGCCAGAGCTGAAACCCTAAAAGATTCTTCAGGCTGCAGTTGTATGAATGAAGTGTGTGCTGGTACATGGCTGGTGTAGACAGCAGGAATAGTTGAAATGGACGTGTATCTGATCTGTCAAAAATATGTCAATGCCCAAACACTGTTTCATTGGACTTAAAAATCAAATCAACTTAACTACGTAAATTCACTTTAAAAAACATATCTTACAGGAAGGCTAGTATCTTTTTGATTGTATTGAATCTTGTTTTAAGACACGTTTCCACCAGACACTCTTGGTATGGTACCTTTACTGTGCTCTCTTAAGGGAGCAGAGATAACATGCTTTCAATATAAGGTGGCATCAGAACATATTGGGCTCGTTGTAGAGCCAAAACAATTAATCCATGATTTCCACTATTTGTTCTTAAGTGGGACATCTGACTAACTTTCATCACTACCTGACATAGTGAAAGTTAATTTCAGTAATTTTTTTTGTCTGCCACTTTTGAAATCTATGCGCTTAATCAACTCTCTGAGACCCACATAAACCCATTTCTGTCTGATTTTGAGGGAGAACAGGGGATCTTAAGGGGGAGACAGCAGGTTAGCAGTATATGACACACAGAGATGGTATACAACCAGAGTAATTCAAGATGCAGCTCAGCACTGTGTCAACTTTTTCTAGTCATAAATCTGTTTTAAATAGGAATGCAGGATATTGTTTTTTTTGCAGATGTCCAATATAATTGATATTGATATGGATATATCTACTGTTTTCCCCACCTAATATTAGTGATCATCAAGTCTGCTCTGTAGTAGAATTAACATCATATTATGCATGCATGCATACTCTCATCCTGACGGCCCACCAGCAGATGGAGACGTGAAGTAGAATACTTTTCAATGTATGTAATATTCATTCATTGAGACAAAAAAGCATGTTGGCCAATTCTAATAGTTCATTTTTAAGCCGATATGGGCCGATACCTATGATGTAACGACATCATCAGCATGTTGGCCTGGTGTATCAGCCAATGCCGATAACTTGCCAGTATTAATGTGCATCCCTGGTAATACACACTATGTTTTGGTTAGTTCACAGTGTACACAACAATTCAGAACATTATGATGGAAGTACATGGTGGCCATTCCCATGCTCAGTTATGTCTCATAAGTTTTCTGCAGCAATTTTTGGGTTGATATCATTTTTAAGCAGATTTGGTACCAAATTTAAGCTTTTTCTTTTACAACTTGAGAATTAATAGCAATAGTCAAAAATCCCTCCAAAATGCCACACCAAGACCTTGAGAAACACCATAGAAAAATCCATGCTGTAATTTCTCATCAAAAGCTTTGACATTTAGAGATTTTTTTAAGAACTGCATTTTTCCAGCAGATGGTGAACACTTCTGTTCTGGAAACTGCGGAGAAACCCCCTTATTGTCAATAAACCTATGAGAGCAATCCATCCTCCGAATGCTCGAGGTCTCTAGTTTATAGTTGTAAAGTTTCATGAGGCTGTGATGATCCTAGAGGTCTCACTACAATGAAATGGCTACTTTGGCTAACATCATCACAAATAAAAAAAAATTGGGCCCACTGAATCCACAACAGCCTCAGCTTTACAGTAAGACTCCAGTAGGTAATACTAGCTTTAAAACTCAACCCACTCCAGCCTCTTTAAGACAGGTATGTCAGCAGGGATTTATAGTGGCCCGGCAGGTCACAGAGGATTATGAAATAACATTGAGATCATGTAGACATAATTTAATTCAAAGAGTAATGTCATTCGATGTTCTAAGAAACGGCATACATGGTAAATCCCAGTACTGAAATGCAACTATGAATATTTACTCAAGTACTGTACTTGACAGGTTTGAGGTACTTGTACTTTACTTGAATATTTCTATTTTATGGTACTTGATACTTCCAAGACGAACCAAGCTCAATCTGAAGTGTCATGCAAAAGCAAATGAGGCATTTCACTTTTACTGAACTTGTAAATTCACCAGGTAGGGGAGTTTGCCCCCTGGTGGCCTCTCCCTGCAATACAAGCTTTACGTAGTTACAGTTAACATGTTTCAGTATCTTAAAGACATGTATCCTTCCTACCTCACAAATGCCCTCTGATAAATGTTGGCCTTCCCAAACATCAGGCAATAATGGCTCCAAAATTCTCCAACTCCAAATTCTTACGGTGCTTTTCCAACAAACCTGTCCAGTATGAATTCACACAAACTCACATTTGTTTGCCTGTTTGGTTCAGTTTGTTTGGGCTGATGTGAAAGCTGTAAATTTAACTCTGGTGTGGACCAATACTGGGCCAAGACCACCTGACAACACATCTTTTTTTGTGATCAAATTTTAACAAAGTTTGACAAAAAAGTCAAAAAGAAGCATGCCAAGACTTTTAGGGATTCAACATTACAGCACACAGTCTCACTTTTCACAGTAGGCATACAGTGGGTCCAAGACAAAGGAACGGTGGTGTCATGGGACACCACAGAACACAGCTGTAGTATCATTATTAATTATAAAATAAAATAAGAAAAAGGATAATTGCCCAAAGAGACAACAGTGAGGAATAGAAAAAGAAATAGTTAACCTGAAAAATAAAGAATAGAAATAAGGTGCATACATAAGGTACAAATATACACACACATAGACAGACACAGACACACACCCACATGACACACACAAAAACACACAAAACAAAACAGAGGGAACCTGACATCCAGGGACATAGGAATGAGAGAGCTGGTGGTAGAAAAATAAATAAAAAATCTTACAGCATATCCTTCAGAGAATCAGCAGTACTACGCCAGGCATTTAAGAGTGCTCTCATTAGCACTATTAATTCACATTTAGTGCAATAATTACACGCTTCTGCATGTGCAACTGAGTGTACTGGGCCTCGTGCAATACAAACTGGCACTTTAAACTGATGTGTACTTTAGGGCTTTGTGTAATTTCACCTGGCATCGTGCAATACAATCTGGCACTCATGCACTTTAGCACTTGTCACTTTATCCAGCACCTATGCACTTTACTCCTCAAAATGAAACTCTTATGGTCTCCCTACCTGTGGGCTAGCTCTCCACCCACAGTCAATCTGTATTGAAATTTGTCTGTCTGTCTGTATATTATGGTTTGTGTTTTTCAATGTGTTTTTCACTGTTAGTGCTTATTTTATTGCTATTGCTCCTTTTTTTTTTTTTTCCTTTTCTCACTGTGAAATGTTGTACTGTCTTAATTTGTTTTTATGTTAATTGGGACTACGGATGGAAATTAGCGTCATGCTACAATCCGGCATCTTTACATGTATTAACATGTTCATCAATGTGCACTGTCCCATTTCAAATAAATAAATAAATAAAATCGGGCTGTTGAAAGTTCCATATATACGACATCCAGAAAAGAAAGAGTCCAAGATTTTATAGTGAGAGAATGAGGTGGCTTCCAGCAAGTAGCAATCATTTTCTTGGCTGCTGTCAGTCTGGGAAAAATTACACGCTTTTTGAGCTTGGAAATATTAAGAGTTGACAGGTCATTCAAAACCAACACACACATATTAACAGGTACTGTTTCTTGTCTTGTCTCGAATCAGATAATTTGGATGCAACATTGCTCCACAGTTGTCCAACAGGAGGGCATTCCCAAAACGTGAGTAAACGTGCCCTGAGCTTTTAAAGAGCACAGGTTGCAAAAAGAATCATTAATAATTTTCATGTGATAAAGTTTGACAGGGGTAAGGTATGTTCTGTGTAAAAAATTAAAATGACTTTGCTGATGGTCTGGGTTGTGTGATGCTTCACGAATGCTGGACCATACTTCATCCCAATCAAAATCTTGGGTTAGATCTGGGCAATCTCTTCTCCAGACCCTCTCAATCGGAAGTGTGGGAATGTCTGTTACCAGCAAAAAATTGTATAATTTGGATACCATACCCGTAGTTTTAGCCTGCTTAGCAAATAGTTCTTGGAGTGGATGAACAGGTAAAGAACACTGCCACGGAAAGCAATGTGCTTTAAGCGCTGACCTCAGCTGTAAATAAAAGAAAAAGAGGAACCTGGCAGATTGAATGCATCCTTAACATCAGTAAAAGGGAGCAGGCCAAAGTTGTTATAAATGTATATGTAAATATAAATTTTAAGTAGTGGACACCCCTCTGCTCCCACTGAGGAGCCAAGATAGGTCTTCCACCAATCAGAAGTGCTTTGTTATTGAATATTGGAGAGAGGGTGTGCCACTTGCAGGAAAGATGACAATGTGTTTCAGCTGATCTCCATGTTAGTACAAGATGGGAAATAATGGGGCCAAAACGCAGCTGACATTGTTTTTTTTAGACAAGTCGACAAAAAGGACATCATTGAGCATCCATGGGTTTACTATGTTGCTTTCTAATGTGAGCCAAGAGACAGCGGAGCGTGAACCAAACCAGGAAAGCAAAGGTCTGAGCACAAACGACCAAGAATAAAGTTCAAAATTAGGAACGGCCATGCCACCATTCTCCCTCCTCCTCTGTGGGGTAGACATTTTCAAACGTGGCCGCTTTCGGTTCCAAATGAATTTGGAAGTTGCAGATTGACGTTTGCTCCAGTAGTCAGGTGGAGGGGGAAGGGGGACCACAGCGCTGACAAAATTAATCCTAGGCAAGACATTCATTTTTATAATAAAGACACAGGCCCGAATAGACAGGGTGTCTGCAGGTTGGAACAAGTGCAATTTTAGACCATTTTAGACCTTTTTTAGACCATCGTGGATTAAATTTAAGACCTTCACAAAGTTTTAAAAATAAGAAAAAACAGACCCAGATTGCATTCAAATGACAACATTTATTGTCATTGAAACAAACACGGAGCCAAGAGACTACAGCACGCAACATTTTCAGTTATTTTTTTTCAAAATAATGCCTCTCTACTTCAAATGCTGAACATTGAACATTGAAACAAACCACATTTATACACATTTTATATATTGAGATGGGGAGAACGAGAGAGAGCCCAAGAGTGATTGTGTGTGTGTGTGTGTGTGTGTGTGCGTGTGTGCGTGCAGACATATGTTCAGAGTATATAAATAAATTATGGTGGGCAGAGTCAGCTGGGATAGGCTCCAGCCCCCCGCGACCCTCACGGATAAGCGGTTACAGAAAATGAATGAATGAATGGTGGGCAATAGTTATGTGCAGCTTACATAAATTATTCTAATATAAAAACATTACTTACTTTGACCTCCTTCATCAAGTCATTTGCTGTGGCATGGCCCATGAACTGAGACCCAAGGTACCTGGAGTGTACCTGGCCGTCATCCCAGTACCGTACGTGAAGGTCCAGTTGTTTCTTTTTTGTCGCACAGTTGAAACTTTCGTCAAACATGATCACAAATGGCCCAGACACCTTTGCGATTAGATCCTTTTTGACGAACTGGGCCACTCCAAATCGGATGATATAGGCGGTCTTGTCTCTTCCGCACTGGAATGTTTTGGCGATCGTCGAGTCGGGAAACATTACTTTGAACAGTTCCCCGATGTTGTCGTTAGCTCTGTACGACTGGTGTTTCGCCACGGTGTTCAGTGCCCACAAAACTTCTGCCTTCATCGTTTGTGTCGAGCCCACTAGGTTGCGTATATCATTTGAAGCATCATTTGTGGATGTGCCTGCCACCGGACAGAACTGGGCAATTCCACGAGACTCACGTGCTGCTTTCAGAGAGGCCTGGTGTTTATTGGATTTAACGTGGGAATCGAGTGCCTTCACTCCCAGGGTCCCGAGCTTCAGTGCTCTTTTGCACAACGTGAAGTACGCCTCAGTGTCATCGTCAGGAGCACATTTGAGCCAGTCTGCAAAATCCTGTCGTTCGAGCCAGCAATTATTAAATCTGCACTTGCCCATTTCTTGTGTTTTGTCCAGCTGCCATTCGTCTCGGGTACATTACTTGACAACTATTCGCGCCTCACTCCAATATCTTGTGACGACCTACGCACTTCCGCTTCACATCTGTAGTTTTATTGTGCATTCCGCTAACAGTGAGTTCCGCTAACAGAACTACAAGGACCATAAGCCACCGTAACAAAAAAACTGAACGGCGTGGGTAATGGACGGGAAATGGACGCAAGAATAATCGTTTTTACATTTATCCTACATCGATATTTTGCACTGTAACCTAGGTCTTAAATTACCCAAATGAGATTTTAGACTTACAGTGCAAAATATATCTGCATTTTAGACTTTTTTAGGCCTAAAATTGAAAATGTCTATTTTTAGACTTTTTTAGACTCCGCGGACACCCTGGAATAGAAATAGGAAGACCAATCCACTGGTCCATGTCCCTCAGGACCTTGTTCAGAGCAAAAGAATAATTATATTTAACAATCTGATTCAGAGAAGAAAAAAATCTCAATTCCCAGATATTTAAACTGTTGCACTACAGGGATATTAACAGGAAGGACCGATGTTTTGGCAGACTCATTCAGATGTAGGAGAGCAGACTTAGACCAATTGATTTTAAAACCTGACATATTTCCAAACTCCTCACAGATGGACAAGAGATGCGATATAGACTGAGCAAGATTTTCTAGAAATACTAATACGTCGTCTGCATATAAAGATAACTGGTGTAGTGTGTTACGGATAGTGATGGGTGAGACCAGACTGGACTGACGAATCGATTGAGCTAACGGCTCCAAGGAGAGCACAAATAGTGCAGGACTTAATGGGCAGCCCTGGCGCGAGGACCTGGAAACCGGGAAGAGAGCGGAGAGAGTTTGACCAGTTAGCACCTGTGCTGAGGGGTTTGAATATAATGTTTTGACTAACCCAATAAAAGTGTTACCAAAGCCCATTGCCTCCAGAACAGACCACAAATATGACCACTCTAATCGGTCGAAGGCTTTCATGGCATCAAGTGAAAGCACAGACATGGGTGTATCGTTGTCTGTTGCCGCATCGATGACATGAAGAAGGCGTTTGACATTATCCGTTGCCAGTCGTGATTTTATAAAGACTGTCTGATCGGAATTGACTAATGATGGCATGTAACGTTCAAGGCGAGGAGTTTTGCAAAAATCTTCAAGTCAGAATTAAGAAGGCTAAGAGGACAGTAACTAGAACAATCAGTGGGGTCCTTATCTCTTTTCAACAGCAGTGAAATGAAGGCTGTGTTAACATCCCTTGAGAATCTGCCTTTTTCAATCCAAAAAATAATCATATCCAGAAGAAATGGGCCCAGCTGTTCCCAAAAACTGACATAAAATTCAGGAAGGATCCCATCAATACCTGGCAATTTACCTGTATGCATGGCCTGCGCTGCATCTCTCACTTCGTCAAGCATGATTGGTTTATCTAGATCGGCTGAATCTGTTCTTGAAAGTTGGGGCAAACGCAATTGATTCAAAAATCGGTCACACCGGTTTTTGTCTGAGGGCACCTCTGACTTATAGTACAGGCCAAAAGTTTGGACACACCTTCTCATTCAATGCGTTTTCTTTATTTTCATGACTATTTACATTGTAGATTCTCACTGAAGGCATCAAAACTATGAATGAACACAGGTGGAGTTATGTACTTAACAAAAAAAGGTGAAATAACTGAAAACATGTTTTATATTCTAGTTTCTTCAAAATAGCCACCCTTTGCTCTGATTACTGCTTTGCACACTCTTGGCATTCTCTCCATGAGCTTCAAGAGGTAGTCACCTGAAATGGTTTTCACTTCACAGGTGTGCCTTTTCAGGGTTAATTAGTGGAATTTCTTGCTTTATCAATGGGGTTGGACCATCAGTTGTGTTGTGCAGAAGTCAGGTTAATACACAGCCAACAGCCCTATTGGACAACTGTTAAAATTCACATGAGGACCGACCCAGGAAAGGAAGACCAAGAGTCACCTGTGCTTCTGAGGATAAGTTCATCCGAGTCACCAGCCTCAGAAATCGCAAGTTAACAGCAGCTCAGATCAGAGACCAGATGAATGCCACACAGAGTTCTAGCAGCAGACCCATCTCTAGAACAACTGTTAAGAGGAGACTGCGCGAGTCAGGCCTTCATGGTCAAATAGCTGCTAGGAAACCACTGCTAAGGAGAGGCAACAAGCAGAAGAGATTTGTTTGGGCCAAGAAACAAGGAATGGACATTAGACCAGTGGAAATCTGTGCTTTGGTCTGATGAGTCCAAAGTTGAGATCTTTGGTTCCAACCGCCGTGTCTTTGTGAGACGCAGAAAAGGTGAACGGATGGATTCCACATGCCTGGTTCCCACTGTGAAGCATGGAGGAGGAGGTGTGATGGTGTGGGGGTGTTTTGCTGGTGACACTGTTGGGGACTTATTCAAAATTGAAGGCACACTGAACCAGCATGGCTACCACAGCATCCTGCAGCGACATGCCATCCCATCCGGTTTGCGTTTAGATGGACGATCATTTATTTTTCAACAGGACAATGACCCCAAACACACCTCCAGGCTGTGTAAGGGCTATTTGACCAAGAAGGAGAGTGATGGAGTGCTGCGGCAGATGACCTGGCCTCCACAGTCACCGGACCTGAGCCCAATCGAGATGGTTTGGGGTGAGCTGGACCGCAGAGTGAAGGCAAAGGGGCCAACAAGTGCTAAACACCTCTGGGAACTCCTTCAAGACTGTTGGAAAACCATTTCAGGTGACTACCTCTTGAAGCTCATGGAGAGAATGCCAAGAGTGTGCAAAGCAGTAATCAGAGCAAAGGGTGGCTATTTTGAAGAAACTAGAATATAAAACATGTTTTCAGTTATTTCACCTTTTTTTGTTAAGTACGTAACTCCACATGTGTTCATTCATAGTTTTGATGCCTTCAGTGAGAATCTACAATGTAAATAGTCATGAAAATAAAGAAAACGCATTGAATGAGAAGGTGTGTCCAAACTTTTGGCCTGTACTGTAAATCACAATAAAACGTTTGGAACGTCACATTTATCTGTTTGAGGTCAGTACTGATATTACCATCCATAGATTTAATTGCTGGGATGTCTGAAAAATTTTCACTGGTCCTAATCCTCATAGCCAAAAGATGGGACGGTCTGGCACCATGAAAATAGTACTGTTGTCAGGTCCTGTAAATTTGAAATTCAGACTGTTGCTTCATAATGTTGTTAATTTCCTTCTTGACTAGTGTGCGCTGCAGTGCCACTTCTTCTGCAAAATTATGTCGTAAAATAGAATCCGACCTAGTAAATTTGGCTTCAAGATCTTGCAACTGAAGGGATCTGGTTTTACGTAAATTAGAGCTAAATAATATTGTATTGCTCCTAATGAAGCCCTTTATTGCATCCCAAAGGACTCTGGGGTCCTCCACAGAACCAGCATCAAAACTGACAAATTCCCTGAATCCTACAATGAATTAACGAATAAATGCTTCATTTTTTAACAGCGAGATATTGAAACGCCATCTGGCCGCACGCTTAGATAGTCGGCCCAGAGTAGCAGAGCAGAAAACCCCTTTATGGTCTGATAGAGCTATCAGAAGTAAAGCTGCTGTATTAATAAAATGGAAAAGCTGGGGGGAAGCGAAAAGAAAGTCTATCCTAGAAAAAGACTTATGTCTACTGGAGAAAAAGGTAAAGTCTTTGATAGAAGGGTTGATTAATCGCCATATGTCTATAAGTCCAGAATTGCTGGCCCAGGATTTTAGAGCATCTGTGGCCAGGCCCTGCTCCCTCGAGGATGTTGCATTTGACCGGATCCCACACTGCATTGAAATCAGCACCCACAATAAAAGAAAAGTCTGTGAGTTCTAACATTTTAGTTGTGAGTAAATTGTAGAAATTGCCGTCAAAAACATCAGGAGCATATGCTGCAATGAGAGCTATTTTCCTGGCATTAAATTCTATATTAGCAGTCACAATTCTACCCATGTCATCTGCCCAAGATGTCAGTGCTCTAAGTGGAAGACTGCGTCTCACTACAACGGCCACACCTTTAGTTTTTGTGTCTGCAGAGGAGAATGCTATAGTATGGAAAAATTTGTTAGCAAGACGACCGGCGTCTGCTTTTAGCAAATGTGTCTCCTGCAATAACACAATGTCAACATTTTTTCTTTTCAGCAAACCAAGAGTACTAGTGCGTTTGTGAGGAGCATTCAATCCGCCACAGTTCCAAACTAAAATCTTAAATTAACCCATAATCTAACAGAATTGTTCCAAGTGTATTCACACAAAAAATATTACCATAGCCCTCTGTTTGGATAAACTCCGGTACAAGTACACCCCAAGTAAAGTCCCTCATTACACAACACACACAAAACGCAAAAGCAACACATAAAACAGGTGAAAAAGGAGAAATAAAGAACATTAACATATAAATGAATTGAAAACAGTAAATTAGGTCTGTGATCATCGATGGATATGGGACAGCCAGGGAAAAAAGGCCAGCCCAGCACTGTACCAGTAACATTAATCTTGGCTGGAATAATCTAGGTTAATAGTAACGCGGTTAACACCCAACATGTGTGTTTAACTGTACGATTTTTCATAACCCGGTTGGATATCACAATGCCCACAAAACATAAAACAATCAGTGTGCTAATTATGGGCTTAAATATACACTGAAGAAAAATATAAACACAGCACTTGTTTTTGCTCCCATTTTTCATGAGCTGAACTCAAAGATCTAAAACATTTTTTATATACACAAAAGACTATTTTTCTCAAATATTGTTCACAAATCTGTCTAAATCTGTGTTAGTGAGCACTTCTCCTTTGCTGAGATAATCCATCCCACCTCACAGGTGTGGCATAACAAGATGCTGATTAGACAGCATGATTATTGCACAGGTGTGCCTTAGGCTGGCCACAATATAAGGCCACTCTGAAATGTGCAGTTTTGCTTTATTGGGGCCACCATGGGCCACTTGATCCACAACGTCGACATCAGCAAACCGCTCACCCACACGACGTCTGCCATCTGCCCTGAACAGTGAAAACCGGGATTCATCCATGAAGAGAACACCTCTCCAACGTGCCAGACGCCATCGAATGTGAGCATTTGCCCACTCAAGTCTGTTACGACGATGAACTGCAGTCAGGTCGAGACCCCGATGAGGACGATGAGCATGCAGATGAGCTTCCCTGAGACGGTTTCTGACAGTCAGTGCAGAAATTCTTTGGTTATGCAGATGAGCTTCCCTGAGACGGTTTCTGACAGTCTGTGCAAAAATTCTTTGGTTATGCAAACCAAGCAGCAGCCGTCCGGGTGGCTGGTCTCAGACGATCTTGGAAGTGAACATGTTCGATGTGGAGGTCCTGGGCTGGTGTGGTTACACGTGGTCTGCGGTTGTGAGGCTGGTTGGATGTACTACCAAATTGTCTGAAACGCCTTTGGAGACGGCTTATGGTAGAGAAATTAACATTCAATTCACGGGCAACAGCTCTGGTGGACATTCCTGCAGTCAGCATGCCAATTGCACACTCCCTCAAAACTTGCGACATCTGTGGCATTGTGCTGTGTGATAAAACTGAACATTTCAGAGTGGCCTTTTATTGTGGCCAGCCTAAGGCACACCTGTGCAATAATCATGCTGTCTAATCAGCATCTTGATATGCCACACCTGTGAGGTGGGATGGATTATCTCGGCAAAGGAGAAGTGCTCACTAACACAGATTTCGACAGATTTGTGAACAATATTTGAGAGAAATGGTCTTTTGTGTATATAAAAAAAATGTTTTAGATCTTTGAGTTCAGCTCATGAAAAATGGGAGCAAAAACAAAAGTGTTGCGTTTATATTTTTGTTTAGTGTAGCTACACTTAAACATAGTGATAACCCATGCAAAACATATAAATCCAGAACAGGCCGATTGACAGCTTACCGGCTGAAAAGTCTCAAGCAGTTAGTGCATCAGGAGTTCAGGGTTAGTCCTTTATGTTGAGTAGCAGCAGGAGAAAAAAAACCTGTCTTGTAACTAAACAATTTGAGATGTATCAGCAGCTCACACACATAAAGTCTCTAGTCCAACAGGCGTTTAGCTGGAAAAGTGCCATACCAAGGTTGATTCCAGCAGCAGCAGCGTCCGATACGCATTTATAGTCAAGGCGGGGGCGCATTATCGTCATCCCCCGTGGGGGACTCCGGGCGCGGGGTCGGCACAGACACCAGGAAATCCTCCGCTTCTCCGGGAGAGGTGAAGGCAGGTGAGCACCGTCCTTGATTTTCAAAGTGGCAGGATACAGTAAAAAAAAATCCAGACCTTTAGCTCGAGCTGTATCCATGGCCCTGTGGAAGGCTTGGCGGTGTTTGACCGTGAAACTGCTGTAATCCAGAGAGAAACGGATCCTCCGACCGTTAATGGAGAGAGGGTCCTTCCTAGCAGCACGCAAAATGGCCTGGCGGGTTGGGTAGCGAAGCACATTGAAGATCAAGGTGCGGCTAACTCCTCGGTTACGGGCGGTGTCGTTATAGATCCGGTGTGCTCTCATAATCTCAACCTGGAGGCAACCAAAAGCAGGGAACCATTTGGGCAGAGAGTGTGCGAGAAACTGAGTAGCACTGGAGCCTTCAAGCCCCTCTTTTAGGCCAGGGACGCAAATGTTGCTCCTTCAGTTCCTATCTTCCATGTTGGCTAGCTTGTGCTCCATAGCATGCAGAACTTGACCGTGGCTGTCCAGTGTACTGATGTTGCTTCTGACCGCGGTTTTCAGTGCACTTACGTCGGACTTAATGACCCAGAGACCCGCCGTCAATGTTGCTAGCTCCGCCTGGATAGCACTTAACTTCTCATCGTTGTCTTTCCCCAACTGTTGAATCTGGGCGAGGTGCGGCTCAAAGTAGGCTTGCTGCTTCTCCAGCACAGAGTCAGCAATGGTGTCAACATCCTGCCGGCTGCTTTTGGCTTTCATAGACATCATTATCAGCTATCTTTTAACAACAAAAATCGCCAATGTAGAAAATGATAGCACAAGAAAATCTACAATTTGGTGAGGCTGGGCCGGGAGCTGAAAGCCTAGGCTGCCATGTTGTCCAGCTGATCACGAGACTCACCTGACAACACATCTGAAGCTTAAAAAGTGTTTACCAAAAGCAGAGTAACTTAAGTCACTCTTAGAAATGAACACAGATTTACCAGTGCCTCCTACTTGCTCAAAGAGAGCTAAAAACATCTTAAGGAGCGCTGAAATCTGCGAGAGGAACTGTAAACCTAAGTTCTCATAAGTTCTTTATGTTTGTTTTTGATCATTTTTAGGTCCAGGCCTTGTTCTCAAGGTCTGCTTTGGGAAATGACTGCAGCTTTACAGCCCCCTCTAGTGATGTTCAGTCTTAATTTTCAGCAATTTCATTATTTTCAAATTACTATTCTTCTTCTACATCAACACATCAGTTAGTGAATCAACAGTTTGAGATCCAGTCAGTGCGTTTACATGACATTAGAGAAAATGGATTCATTGTGTTAGTCAAACTAAAACCTGACTTTCAAAATACATGTAAACATGTTAGTTTGACTGAAATAGTACTAAATTGAATTTCTCAAATTCAGACTAACACGCAAATAATGCAATTCAGAGTCAATTACTCCTGTACTTATACAGTCAATCGAACCCAAGCTGGCCTAGGCAATCTGCGCGTGCTCCACAATTTCCGCCCCAGGCTTTGACCCAGAAGTCGTATATGCCTGCAGAAGAAGAAGCTGGTAACAACATGCCAATATCTACATCCAGAGCCGTGCATTTTTGGACAGACAAAATGGACAGAGTAAAGTTGTCCACCATGGTACCAGACACTAGCTAACTGTGGCTAACTTGTGTGTCGATTGTTCAGTCTGTCTGTGATGTAATAGGTCAACTGGAAAAAGGGCTAATACTAACAAGCTGAAAGGGGACATATCGCCACCTATCGTAGCGGAGTCGGTCATACTTCAGTCAATAAATGGATTCCCCTTCCTTGCTTCTATACTGGCACAAGGACAGCGGTCCAATTATATGGCCTAGTCGAGCTGTAACTGTAGCTTGACTTAATTGTGTATGTAAACATACTGACTGCTATAAACTTTTATGATGGAGCATTATTAGGGCCCGAGCACCTAGCGGTGCGAGGACCCTATTGAAATTGCAGGAATTATTATTATTATGACAAAAGTAAATCGCTTATTTGGAGGCCTGAACATATTCCAAAACACGCCAATTTTGGCATGCGCATCAGTCGTGGTGTAAATTTAGGTATTTTAGGGTTCGTGGAGGTGGGCGGGTCAAAATGGTTAGGCCACGCCCCTTAAAGAGCACCCTACTCGGCAGGTTTCACGGATCTGCACGAAAATCGGTACGCATGTAGATCATGCTGAGACGCACAAAAAAGGTCACAGGGACACATAGGCTAAACCCAACAGGAAGTGAGATATTTGGCGTTGAACGGCCATTTTTGGCGTTTTCCACGTGTTGTATTTTAACGAACTCCTCCTACAGGAATAATCAGAACGGCGTCAAAATTGCTGTGCACCAACTAGACTAGTTTGTGATCAAAAGTTATTAACGGATTACATAAACTCCAAACAACCTGACCTGGGCGTGGCGGCGAAGTTTGATGTCTCGCCATGAAAAATGAGATTGCTATAACTTTGGCATTAATAGTCCGAACGGTACCAAACTCCCCAGGATTCATAATAGTCCCGCCCTGAAGACGTCTACATGCAGAAATATTGAAATTTGCATAGCGCCCCCTGCTGGTGACAGAAAAAGCGATGTTTTAGACTTTGAGGTCCAGCTCTGAGCACGTTCAGCAAATCCAGCTCAAATTTGGTCAGAAAGGCCTCAACATGTTGGTAATGCTCCATGATGAAGAATTTTGACTGTCGTCAAACGGCGTTCCATCCGGGGGGCGGCGAAGTCGACCCTTCGCCAAAATGCATAAAAATGGCCTTAACTTTGGTGTTTTTGATGATATCCACCTGAAACTTCATATGTGTGTCAACAGTCCAGCCCTGAATATGTGATATGAATTTCGTCAATGGGCGTGGCCATATGGCTTGGCCACGCCCATTCATATGAATTACTTCCATAGGACGTCTCACCGATATGCACAAAAATTGGTACACATCTCCATCACCCCCAGACAAACAAAAAAGTCTCTTGGACCTCTAGGCTAAATTCAACAGGAAGTCGGCCATTTTGAATGTCATGGTCATTTTTGGTGTCGCGCACGCATCGTATTTTAACGAACTCCTCCTACAGAATTCATCAGAACGGCTTCAAAATTACCGATTACCATCTAGAACACTTCCTGATCAAAAGTTATTAAAAGGTCTCGCAGAATCTAAAGGGCACGCCAGTTGTGGGAGGTTGAATTTTGACGTCTCGCCATGAAACAGGAAGTGGCAATAACTTCACTGTACTTGGTCAGATCTGTGTGAAACTTCACAGGTATATTGACAGTCCAACCCAGAACATATGTTATGAATTTCGTTAATAGGCGTGGCTAAATGGATTGGCCACGCCCATTCACACAAATAACCACCATAGGACGTCTCACTGATATGCACGAAACTTGGTAGACACATGTATAACATCCACACGCACAAAAAAGCCTCTTGCACGGATAGGCCACACCCAACAGGAAGTCGGCCATTTTGAAATTTACAGTCATTTTTGGCGTTTTCCACCTGGCGTATTTTAATGATCTCCTCCTCCAGAAATGATCCAATTCACTCCAAAACTGCTGTGTACCATCTACACCAGTGTGTGATCAAAAGATATTGAGAGAATTGCTCAACATGGAACGGTGTGGCTGTGACATGGCGTCGACACTTGATGTCTCACCATGAAACACGATATTGCTATAACATGGGATCTAATGGTCGAATCTGCTCCAAACTTCACATGTATGATAATAGTCCTGGCATGAACACACCCACATGACGCTCAGGAGTCAGAGTCATAGCGCCACCCAGTGGAGACGGGAAGTCGCAACGCATTGGTTCCTACACTGTCCGAAGGAGGCGAACATTCAGCGCCTCGTCTACCGGTCGAACTCTTGCGACACGGTGGCAGCCGCGCCAGGCCCCGAGTTGCGTGGGGTGCGAGGGCCCGTTCAACGCTGCTTGCAGCTTTAATTAGGGCCCGAGCACCGAGGCGCGCACCGTGAAACGGTGCGCACCGAACACGGTGCGAGGCCCCTATTGTTTTCCTTAGGATTATTAGGGCCCGAGCACCTAGCGGTGCGAGGACCCTATTGAAATGCAAGGAATTATTATTATTCTTTTTCTTAACTAAAATGAATTGCCTTTTTGGGGACCTTAACATTCTCAAAAACTCATGAAACTTCACAGACTCATCAGAAGTGCGAAAACTGGGCAAGTTTTGGGGTTTCATGATAATCTGCAAAGGAATGGCTCAGTAGCGCCCCCTAAAAATATTCTACGGAACAGCCCCTGAAGGTAGTTTAACCTACGTGTCTGAAACTTGGTAGGCATATGTAACACACCAAGACGTACAAAAAAGCCTCTTGAGCCCATGCCCTAAACCCAACAGGAAGTCGGCCATTTTGAACTGAATGTGCAATTTTCATGCATTTTTGGCCATTTGCAGGGCTCGTAAATGGACGATCTCCTCCTAGAGATTTTGTCCGATCGACTTCAAACTTGGTCTGTCCCACCTACATAAGTTGAAGACCAAAAGTTATCCAAAAAATTGACTTTTCGTCACACCGTGTGACCGTTGTGGGACCTCAAACTTCGCTACAAACAGGAAGTAGTATTATAACACAGGAAGTAGTTTATAACTCTAGCATACATTGTCCAATCTTCCCCAAACTTCACAGGATTGATGACAGTCCCACTCCGAAGAGATCTACATGTCAATAATTTGTGATTAATATAGCGCCCCCTCCTGGTAATAGAAAATGTCATGTTTTACACTTTGAAGCACATCTCCTCCAAAGTTGACCACATCAACGTCAAACTTGGGGAAATTATCCATAAGGCCTTAATGATGCTTTCTATTGAATACTGTGAGTTTTCGTCAAAGGGCGTGACCATGGCGTGGCGGGGAACTTTGATGTTTCGCCATGATGACAAAAGTAGCTGTAACTTGACTCTACGTGGACATATCTTTCCAAAACTTCACACATATGATAACAGTCCAGCCCTGAAAACATCTACAGAGGAAATTTGAATCAGCATCATAGCGCCACCTACTGGCGGCAGAAAGTTACTTTTTTCATTCTTTCATGTCCTTCTTCTACCAGGTTCACCCGACCCACCTCAATTTTGCGGATCCATAGTCCCAAGACCTTGGTGATGATCAAACCAGAACCTTTTGAGGTTTCGTACAACGCTGTCACCGTGGCGCCACCTCATTCGCCATAAAACACGAGGTTCTTTTTGAGGGGCAAGGCATACTTGAAAACTCACGAAACTTGGCACACCCATCACAAGGCCCAAATTGTGTTGTCTGCTATGCTTTTTGTGTTTTGATGTGCCAAGATGCCTCAACAGCGCCCCCTACAATTTTTCGATGAAGCAGCCCCCGGAGCTGGTTTCACCTACATGTATGAAACTTGGTAGGCATATGTAACACTCCAAGACGTACAAAAAAGCCTCTTGGAGTTATGCTCCAAACCCAACCGTAAGTCCGCCATTTTGAATTTACTTGTGCCACTTTTGTGCATTTTGGGTGATTTCCAGTAGACGTAAATGAACGAACTTGTCCTAGAGTTTTTATCCAATCCACTTCAAACTCGGTCTGTCCCACCCCAAGACCGTGAAGACGAAAAGTTATCAAACGTTTCAGGTTTTCGTCAAACGCTGTCTCCGTGGCCCTGCCTTCTTCGCCATAAATCACGAAATTGTAACTACTCCTACAGATTTTATCCCATCAACTTCTTACTTGGTCTGTCCCACCTCCAGACATTGATCAAGAAAAGTTATCAAAAACTGGACTTGTTGTCACACCATGTGACCGTGGCAGGGCCTCAAACTTTGGGGACTCGCCACAAAACAGGAAGTTGTGTATGACTCCATCATCCATGGTCCAATCTTCCCCAAACTTCACAGGATTGATGACAGTCCTGCTCTGAAGAGACCTCCATGTGAATAATTTGTGATAAATATAGCGCCCCCTACTGGTAAGAGAAAATTTCATGTTTTATATTTTGAAGTATAACTCCCACAACTTGGCCAGATCCACCTCAATCTTGGTCAGTCTATCCGTCACATGTAGAAGATGTTTTATTGTGAACACTGTAAGTTTGCATCAAAGGGCGTGGCCATGACGTGGCGGCAAACTTTGATGTTTCGCCATGATAACAAAAGTTGTGTAGCTTGACTCTACATAGACATATCTTTCCAAAACTTCACACATATGATAAAAGTCCAGCCCTGAAAACATCTACAGAGAAATTTTTAATCAGCCTCATAGCGCCACCTAGTGGCGTCTGTAAGTTACTGCTTTCATTCTTTCATGTCTGTCTTCTACCAAGTTAACCACAACCACCTCAATTTTGCTGAGACATAGTCCCAGACCTTGATGATGATCACACCAGAAGCTTTTGAGTTTTTGTCAAACACTGTCACTGTGGCAACGCCTTATTCGCCATAAAACACAAAGTTGTTTTTGAGGGGTAAGGGATGCTTGTAATGTCATGAAACTTGGTACACATACAAGAAGTTCCGATGTGTGTTGTGTGATGTGATTTATCTGCTTTGATGTGCCAACATGGCTCAACGGCGCCCCCTACAATTTTTCAAAAAAGCAGCCCCCGACGCTGGTTTGACCTACATCTATGAAACTTGGTACGTACATGCATCACTGAAACACGTACAAAAAAGGCTCTTGCAACCATGTGCCAAACCCAACAGGAAGTCCGCCATTTTGAATTTGCTTGTAAGTGGTTCACAACTTCACCATACATGTTCCAATCTTCCCCAAACTTCACAGGATTGATGACAGTCCTGCCCTGAACACATCTATACGCCAATACTTGGTTATTAGTACGGCGCCACCTACTGGCAAAATAACATGTCCTCGTATGATTTGAGGGATATGACATGTAAGTTCTGCATGAAGGGTCTGCAGTCGACAGGAATGAAGGGCGGCATGAGCCGGCGTCCTGCCAGTGCCCTCGAGTTGCGTGAAGGTGCGAGGGCCCGTTCAATGCTGCTTGCAGCTTTAATTGTAAATGGGATTCAGAACAAAAAGTAGACACTGGGACAAAAGCCTGGTATTAAACAGGCCCCCGAGCTAAATGATTAAAGACCGTAGTATTGATAAGCTTTGGTGTTATTGGTTCTTTTATTGGTACTTTTTTCGTTTTCGTATGATCGATTACAACACTGCAGCCTTTCCCCTGCTCCATATAATAAGGGGTCCTGCACACACACACACACACACGCACACACGCACGCACACACACGCACACACACACACACTCACACAAACACACACACACACACACACACACACACACACACACACACACACAGTGAAGTCACTGAACAGCAGAGCAGAGGGGCTGGGGAAGGGACAGTGAAGATAACTGGAAATGTACTCAAGTCAAAATCTACGCTTGTTACTGTAAGTATGTGGAATAAAACCTTCACCAGTAAAAAGCCTAATCTTTCTAAATACAAATTTAACAAGCATCAACATGTGGAAAGGAATATGTTAGTCTGCTCTGTCTGCATTTTCCACACAATAACAGTGCACAAGCTCAGCTAATAGCTTATTGTTACATACAAGCTTAAACAAAAACTGTATGTAGTCTAACCGTTTAACTTAGTTTGCCATGTATCTTAAAATTTGGCAAATTCTTGTAAACATTTAGCCCCTCCACCCTCTACCAGCAGCAACTTAGCTGAATGCAATTATTTAGTAATGGAAAAGAACCAATAACAGTACCAATAAGCATTAAAGTGATACGAATTATCAATAGAGTACTAGTATCAACAAAATCCTAATGATATCCATCCGTAACGAAAAGGCTAGGCCATACTGTCATATTCTTTCTCTTTTACCTCTTTGGTGTACTTGAGGTTCTCCTTCTCACAGATTTCCAGCAGCCGCTCTTCTTGGATCTGATTGGCTAGAGGTTTGAAACGAAATTTGGAACATCTGGAAGTCAGAGGCTCAATAATCCTAGATAACACACAGACACATAGCAGGATCAAGATCAGTCACACAGAGAATGTTTGTGCCCTCATGATTGGGATAAGTCAGCTGACCTGCTGATGTAATTACAGATGAGGCAGAAGCGGGTGGTGCGGGACTCCTTCTCCATGGTCCGCCTTAGAGCAGCCTGAGCTGGTGCTGTCATGGAGTCCGCCTCATCCAGGATTATGATCTTAAAAGGAGGGCATGGCTTCCCACTACAAATACAGTATAATACAGTCTGTGAATGTTTTGGCAGTAGTTTAGAATTCACTGAGAGAGATACCTCTGAAACCATTCATCCCAACACAAAAGGTATTTAAAAAAATTAAGGTAAGTTCAGATGGTTGTTAAAGAGCATGAATCAGTGCTGACTCACTCTGGGCGAGTCCCGGCCACAGTGAGCTGAGCAAAGTTTTTGACCTTCTCTCTGATCACCTGGATGCCTCGTTCATCGGAGGCATTGAGCTCCAGCACTCTCTGTCTGTACAGCTGTGGGCTGGAGGAAAGACAGTAGAGTAGAGTGGAAGTCATACAAGAGAAAACAGGTGAATGATCAAATAAAACAAAAAAGATAACGGACAAAACTTCCTGGAGATGCAAAGAGTTGAAATGACTGCTTCCTACACACATACTATTAACAGTTTACTCACCCATAAAGTTCTCTGGCAGCAGCTAAGATGGTGGAGGTCTTTCCTGTTCCAGGAGGGCCATAGAAGAGCAAGTTGGGAAGCTGCAAGTAAAACAATAACACAAGTGAGACCGAGCTTTCCTGGCTTTGTAGGATGACACAGAAAGACTGATTGATTTAGCTGATGTTTGTCTTTGTTTGTGTACTGTGAATGTGAGCACTGATTTTATTTTGTGTGTTTAATTATTAGGGGTGGGTATCGCCAGAGGACCCACAATACAATATTATCACAACACTTGGGTCACGATACAATATTATTGTGACATGCTGAATATTGTGATAAAATGTACTGCAATGTATTGGGATTTATTACCTTTTTTTCCAACTGCAGATTATTTCCCCCAAAGGAAAACTTAGTCAACATCAGACTTTGACATTAACTGACAGTTTTACCTCATAAGATTAAAGTTTTCAGTCTGTTTATCTGACTTAAGTCATTTTTATTGCAGCAAAATGTGATGCAAAGCAGGCAGATTGACCAACGCTGTCATAAAACCTGTCAGAAATGCTGCATACACCTGACAAACTGAACTGTTGGCTGATTTAACACCCTCTACAAGGCCAGATTAAGCACGTTAGTCAAACACTTCACATGCAGGTATCCTGAATAGCAACACCCATGTTAGAGGTGTTGTCTGTTACAACCACAATTCCCCATTGTTGTGCTTCATTTTGAAGGAGGTCTGCAGTGTTTGCTCCAGTGTGACTTGTGTGTACTGCTCTAGTTTAGAGAATGTGAGACAGCAGTCGCCAGTTCTCTGTGAGAAACTGTGCCGTTATGGTCACATATGAATCCACTGACCTTGAAGTCCAGGCATCGTAAGTTAATGCCACCCTTTCTGCTGGACTCAAAGATTACTCAACTTTATGCTTCACTTCTCTATAGAGCTTGGGTACGGCTGTGTCAGTGAGAAAACGTCGGGATGGAGTCACATACCTGGCTTCCAGTGTTTTTAGCATGTAACAAAGCCTTTGTTTTAAACAACACTGTATGGATGCAGATTTTGCACATGAAGTAGGTGATGGACTGTTATTTTCTCAGCACTCTTAGAGTTGGATGGTTGTTTTGTCAAGCTAAGTGTGTCCAGGGTTAAGGGTTAGCTTGGCTGTCAGCGGCTAACGCTTGGTGGATTGTGAGGTGAGCCCTCATGTTTGTGGAATTCCCAGAGTATTTTGTACTCACACAACACTGCTTGCAAATCGCATGTGTCATATCTAAGAACTCCTTTCCTTCTGTGTTAATTTTTTTTTTTTTTAAAAAGTCCAGACATTTGATTTAAACGCAGATGGTGTTCTGATTTTTTTCTCTGGTGCCTCCATCTTTATTTTGATTAACTTCCTGCCAAAAGCTGCTGACTGAGACCTCTGCTGATCTCAGCAGGAAAAAAACATCAGCACCATCTAGAGGACCATTAAAGCAATTGATTTTATTATTCTTGTACCAACAGTTGTATTAAAATGTGTATTTGCAAAAATTAATATTGTATATAATAAAAGCTTGAAACTTGGCGTGCGTGTATCGATACAATATTTGCATGCAAAATATTAAGATATGATGCAGTATTGAAGCATAACACTCTTCTTTTATTCTTCTCTGACTCTTTTCTGACAAAGGAGAAAGTTGAGGAGGCAGTTAGCTGGGTAGGAGGAGTCCTTTAAAATCGTAACGCCTTTCTTTTGTTGCCTGGCCTGGCCATACCCACTGATGTTTGGCTGTTGGCACTGCATGCAAACTGGTGAGGGCCCTGGCTGGCTGGGATGTTGTTCTTGATGCGCTGGAGAGCCAGTGTCTTTAACCACTTAATCAGAATGGTGGTGAGTGCCAGTTAGACTAGACACAGCAGACTTTTTAGGTAGAGGGACAATAGTGGCTGTCTTTGAGCAAGTGGGAACACTTTCCTGTGACAGTGTTATGTTAAAAATGTCAGTGATGACATCAACAAGCTCACTGGCACATGTTCTTAGTACATAGCCGGGGATCAGACCTAGCAGCTTTACTCATTATCACTCTCATCAGGGTTTTCTTACATTTGTGGATACTGACAGTGGCTGGTCCTCTGGTGGCAGGGCAGACTTGACAGCTGACTCTTTGTTAATGGGATCAAAGCGTCCATAAAAGGTGTTATGATAATCTGGCGATGTGGCCTCACACATGATGGCAGTGCTCCTACTTTTGTAGCCTGTGATATTCTGGATCGCCTGCCACATTTGTTTGGTGTTTAGGGCTGTCCTTGACACTAAGTCGACTGAGACTGCCTTAAGTCGAGCAGTCAGTTTTTGTTTATTTTTGCTAGTCTGTGTGCTGTGCAGTGTACTTCTGGGGATGTTTTGGTCCCCAGATTTTGCTGCAGAATGAGCTCTCTTGACTTTCATGCTTCTCTTTGGTACAGGGAGCTACAGACGTGATGCAGTGGCACAGAAGGGGAGAGGCCCTGCACTGTAAGGCTCTGAAATAACACTATCTTCTCTCTTCTGCATAGAAATGGTAAATTTATCGCTCCCAGATATTTGATGTGACACAGGCTCTGGTTTTTGTTTAACATCTAGTGTCAGCAAAAAAAACTTTTCAGATCCGTCATTCGCACCATTAGCTTGTTTACTATATTACATGAATGTCACTGTCACACTGAGCGGCCCATTGAGCCCCATTCAAACTTTAAAACATTACATGGCCACAAAAAAAACCCCCCACTGTCAGTCATCCAATATTCATATCAAACAGCCAAATCTGATTCGACTGACATAATTCTCAATCAGGTATAGCCCTAGCTCGTGTTGTTGGTGTTAAGGGCTCTCTCCAGTCTCTCCTGATGCCTTTGCTTGACCTCTTTGATGCCAGCTCTCAGTCTCACTCTGGTAGTGTTGTATGCTTCTTTCTCACCTGACCAAAAGGCAGGTGACACCAGCCTTATCCTTTTTTTTTAACCATTAACACGAGACAGGTGTGAAATCAACTCATAAAACAACACAGTAATCATCATCAAAGCCATTATAAGAGCCTGATACTTACATCTGCTCCTTCCAAACACTTCTTCAGCACTGCTACCACCTCCTCTTGAAAGGCCACCTCATCGACGCACTTTGGCCTGCTGGGATATGCAAAATTACAGCCTGTTAATATATATTTAACATGATAGCACACATCAAAAAACCATTAAAGACAGGTGCTGGACCAATAAAAGACAGCAATATACAACTGGGGATGCACGATTTGGATTTTTTGCCAATATCTGATATGTGATATCACAAGTTATTTGGTCGATAACTGATACCAATATCCATAAATCCACTTTTTTCCCCCACCTAATTTTAGTGATCATCAATTCCATTCTGTAGTGGATTAACGTCATATCATGGCCCACCAGCAGATAGAGACATGAAACAGAATTAATTTCATGTATTTGATATTGTGCAAAATTAGAAAAAGCATGTTGGCTGACTCTGATAGTTCATTTTAAAGCCAATATTAGCCGATACTGATATTGTACCAATATTATCAGCATTGTTGGCCAATAGCAATAGTTCATTTTAAAGCCAATATGAATACTGAAGACGGGCCGATATTATCGTACATCCATATAAACAACATGGAGAAAGGTCCACAGACTTGGCTGTATACAGCTGTGTCCAGACGTTCCATTGTGTTGTTTTTTGTTCTGACTGTTTGGCCACTGATCAGATGATGCAAAACTGACGAGACAATTTCTCCATGTGCTGCTAAAGTGCAGGACAAAATACTGTCTGACTGGTTGGCAAGACTGAACGCACCTATGTCAGTCGGAGTAGCGAGTGCCAGTTATATGCGGGGGGATTGCCACTGTAAAGCTGTAGCAGGGCAAGTTATAATTCAACTTGTGCTTTTCATCTGATAATGATACAATTAAATCTAAAGTGAAATAAGTTTGAGTACAACCTATCAACCACCCCCATCTGCTGGATCTGGCCAACACCAGGAAAATGGACCATATCACACCTGTCCTTAAATCACTGCACTGGCTCCCTGTGTGTAAAAGGATAGATTTCAAAATCCTGTTATTGGTCTACAAGTCACTGAATGGTCTTGGGCCTAAATACATCTCAGAGCTTCTTGTTGGGTATGAAGCATCCAGACCTCTCAGGTCATCAGGGACAGGTTTACTCAGTGTTCCCAGGGTCAGAACCAAGCAGGGTGAAGCAGCATTTAGCTTCCATGCTCATCACCTATGGAATAAACTCCCTGAACACCTGAGGTGTGCACAAACTGTTGGCTCATTATTGTTCACTGCAGCTTTCCCGTAAAACTTCTTTTAAGCACTGTAACTTTTAGCTATTTTATCTGCTTGTTTTATTGTTTTTAAATTAGACTTTTACTGTTTCTTTTCTATTTTAATTTCAATTCTAATTCCAATTTTTAATGACATGTTTAAATTTTAATGTTTTGATTTGTAATGTATTTCTCTGCTTCTGTAAAGCACTCTGAATTGCCTTGCGTACGAATGGTGCTATACAAATAAACTTGCCTTGTCTTGCCTTGCCTTGTAGTAAATGTAACACTTTTAGGGAGGGACAGACTGAAAAAGGACTGCACGATGGTCTGAACTCTTGGTTTGTATGCTGGAAAAGAGCAGTGTGCAGTATTTAGTCAATCAGTCAGACAGTATTTTGTCTGCACTTTAGCAGCACATATAGAAATTGTCTCGTCAGTTTTGCATCATCTGATCAGTGGCCAAACAGTCAGAACAAAAAACAACACAATGGAACGTCTGGACACAGCTGTATACAGCCAAGTCTGTGGACCTTTCTCCATGTTGTTTATAGGGATGTACGATAATATTGGCCCGTCTTCAGTATTCATATTGGCTTTAAAATGAACTATTGCTACTGGCCAACAATGCTGATAATATTGGTACAATATCAGTATCGGCTAATATTGGCTTTAAAATGAACTATCAGAGTCAGCCAACATGCTTTTTCTAATTTTGCACAATATCAAATACATGAAATTAATTCTGTTTCATGTCTCCATCTGCTGGTGGGCCATGATATGACGTTAATTCCACTACAGAATGGAATTGATGATCACTAAAATTAGGTGGGGGAAAAAAGTGGATTTATGGATATTGGTATCAGTTATCGACCAAATAACTTGTGATATCACATATCAGATATTGGCAAAAAATCCAAATCGTGCATCCCCAGTTGTATATTGCTGTCTTTTATTGGTCCAGCACCTGTCTTTAATGATTTTTTGATGTGCGTGACTACGCTGTTTTTTGTGTCGATGGAGCACCCTTAGAAACAACCCTTATATGTGGAAATAACACCACAGTTTTCAGAAATGCAATACTTTTTTGTTGACACTGCATAGACAGGTTTCTTAATGATGTTTACACATTGAGGTCATAGTTAGTGGGATGTTGTCCTGCTCTGCATTGCAGTTAAGGTTTTCTAATTTTCTGGCCACCTTATCTATGTAAATGGGAAGGACAACATAGTGTAGGCCAGTCCTACATCCTTAACTATGACCTTGGTAATAAATGTGTAATTGAATGTACCATCTTTAACAGTGTCACCAAAAACTGACCAAAATGATATTTGTTGTATTGGACTGCATAACAGTGCACAAGTGTAGCCAGTGAAGTTGCTAGTGAGTTTATGTGACCTGTGTGGATGATAAATAATATCCTTGCAACAAGATAATAAATTATTCTTACTAAATATCAGTCAATCACTACATTTATCATTTATCACATGAAATCATACCGACTACTGCCGTCTGCTGGTGAGGAGAGTTATTTCCTCTCACACAGCCGCATAATGTACATAGTGGCAGGCCGTCAGCTGTATACTTTGCTGCGAGTTTATGTGCAACTTTTTGCTGAGACACAGGTGATGTGAGGCAACGCAGCAGGTGACTTTTGTCCCTGATTTTTGATTTTTTTTTTATTTTTGATGTTGGTTTGGTGTGTCTGGGTCTTCAAGATTCTTCAGTACTGAGCACTTGTGATTCAGGTGGACTTGGGCTACAAGAGCAGTACTGTACACATTTGTGGTTCACACTTACTATTTTTCTACCCAGGGAATAGCCTTGGCTTTCTTCTCTGTGCTGGGCCCTGCTGCTGCCTTGTCTTTCTGAGGTCTGGTAGACTGAACAGCCGCTCCTTTCAAAAAAGCCTGCATGACTCCTCCTGATTTTGGTAAAAGCAGACAGAAACACCAAGGGATGAACAACATGCAGATGCAAAAACAGACAAACACATAAGCAAAATATTACTTAAAAACACAGTAACAGCACAAAGCTTCCCTTAGATACAAGATACAATATATCCATAATATCTGGTGGATGATGGTAGTTTAGAGGGGTCCACTTATTGTACCACCAGGGACTAAACAATACCCTTGTTGCACTTATTAAAATCGAGCGCAAGTACTGCAGACTGCTGATGATTGCCTCATCTGTCAAAGTGATTAAACAAACTGACATGAGAATCCGAGAATACAGTCAAAATGTCGCACAATTCAACTCAAATTTATTTATAAAGCACATTTAAAAACAACTCATGTTGATCAAAGTGCTGTACAAAAGGAATAAAATGCTAAAAACGTACACATAAGAGGCAACATAACTAGCAGGTACACAGCTCACACATTTAGAGACACAGCACACACACAGGCACACATGAGGGAAAACCACATCAGGGGGACTCAAAAGCAAATGAATAAAAACAGGATTTGAGCCTGGACTTAAACGAGTTAATGGAAGGGGCAGATCTGATTGGGAGGGGGATGCTGTTCCACAGTTTGGGAGCAGACACAGCAAAGGCACGATCACCCCTCGAGCTGAAGTCTGGAACGTGGGACAGCCAGATAATGTTAGGTGTCTGAGCACTTTAATAGAGTGCTTCACTGCTATTAAGAAATTGATTACTTGTAATTTTCTGCAGCTAAACTCAGAGAAGCCAGAAGTAATGATCTTTGGTCCTGATCACCATGCAAGCAAGCAAATTACAACTGTTTATTGGTCCTCTGGCAACTAATATAAAATCTACAGTGAAAATTTTATTTTTATTATTACTTTTGATCCTCAATTTAACTTTGAACCACATGTCAATAATTTCATTAAATCACCTAAGAAATATTATCAAAATTAAATCATCTGCGTCTTTACCTGACCTAGAAAGACTTATTCATGCTTTTGCAATCTTGCGCGTCAACTACTGTAATGCACTACAACAGGGGACACATCGTAGGTAACATATCTCCGAAATTTTCGCCTCCCTCCATCGGTTGCCAGTTAACTTCAGTATTGATTTTCAGATTCTTTTAATAACTTTTAAGGCTCAACATGGTTTAGCCCCTATATACATAGCTGAGCTTCTGACTATCAATGCTCCAAGTTGTGACCTGAGATCCTCAAGCGCATCCTCATTAGTCGTCCCTAGGTCGCGGCTGGTAACTAAAGGTAACTGAAGCCTTTTGCTATCAAGGCTCTGGAATTCTCTGCCTGAGTAAATCAAGCTTGCTAGCACATTATCTGTTTTAAATCATTGCTTAAAACATATTTTTATAGAAAAGCTTTTCTTTTTAATGACTGATTTTGTACTTTTGTGATTTGTTTTATTTCCTTTTTTCCTCTGTACACACTATTTTTTCTTAGCTCTTAATTTAAAAAAAAATTTTGTACTTTTGATTGTTATTTTAATGTACTTTGAAACCTTGTTCAGATAAATAGTATACAAATAAAGTTATTACTATTATTATTATTAATATTATCATTATTAATAGTGTCAAAAACCGCAAAACTCAACATTACGATGTCAATTTGATGTAGCTCTATTGTAACAACTTTAATTTTACAACAGATGCTACAATTACCTCGGTCGTTATTCAGAGAGTAATTTTAGTGGCACAGAAGTGGCTATACACTCATAAGTGTGTAGGCACGTCAGTTGAAAGAACAATAAAAATTAACAGTTTCTGAACGAACTGTCAGGCACTGCTATCCCTCCATACAGAGAATGGAAGTTTAAATGTTATTATGTAGCCTACCGTTGTCCTCTATCGTTGAAATGACAAGTATTTAGATAGCCTCGATATCTTTACGGGTTGCAATGGAATCAATTATAGCGAACATTACCCACAATAGTAACGAACACAGCAGCCAGAACTCGCTTGCTACGTTAGTTTACTATTAGCTAACAGTATTAGCACACTGTTGGCTAACTCTATTAGCACACTGTTAGCTGTTTATTCTGCAAAGACACATCGCACTCACCTATATATCAATCCCCGTTCAGACTAACTCTGACTTGAATATCTCCCAATCGTAGTACCAAGTACCAAGGCCTAACTATGATATATATTTTGTCATGTGGTTGTCTCAACTAATGTATAATCCGGCTGTTGACATACGTACAGCGGCAGCACCTTCCCGCTCGCAATTCTTTTTCCTGAGGGTGGCGGAAACATGTCCCGCCCTACTCAGCCTCTAATTGGCTTATTCTGAAATTCTACCCTATCCATAACCAATGTCACTCCCCGTGCCTTAACCAAGCCAATCCAACTAATGAAGGTAACGACTACTAGCCAATCAGAGGGAGAGTAGGGAGGGTCTATATCTCGCTTCCCGCTCTGGCAGAGACAACCATAGACATATGGGAGACAACAACTTCCGCCGACGGCATGACGTGACTTCCAATCAGATCCACAGGATGCTGAGTTGGTCCTTCCCCTCCTTTTCCCACTCACGTCTCCTCCCATCCCTCCCTTTTCTTTTATCTCCTTGTGTTTCCCCCGCTCCTCTGTCCTCCCCTCTCCACATATTTGTTACCCCCTCATCCTGTTTAGTCTCTGATTATATTTCAAACAGTTGCATTTTATTATAACTATGAAAAAATTATATTTATGAATTAGGAATACACGCACACACACGCACGCACGCACACACACACACACACACACACACACACACACACACACACACACACACACACACAACAAATTCACTTTTCTTTAGTCAGCAATGTTGCACATAAGAGCAAAAATAATCAACATACAGCATACATTGCCTAGGATTATGCTCTGCTTTGTCTGCCTGCTGCTGTGCCATGGATGCTGCATGTTTGTGTTGTTTGAAAGCCTTCAAGAGGGCGTGTAATTGGCTGGCAGAGTAAAGATAAGCGAGCAGGGCGAGGATGAGTGCAGATGTCCCTGGCTAATGGACGTCTCCCAGGCAATCTCAACAGTCCCAGAAGACGGAGACTCATGGAGAGATGCTAATGTCCCTGCCTGGCATTGTTGGCTTAAATCAAAATGTGGAGCAGGATCAGCACAGTGGCCTCTGGCAGCACTGAATGAACCTAGGCAGCCAAAACATGAATGATGAATGATGGGTGGAGGCTATTGATTTGTTTTGTTTTAAGCCCCTGTGAGCTAATGATGGTGAAATGTTAGTCAGGATAATGTCTTTCAGGAGACACAAAACAATTGTATATGTTATTTCCCCAACATCCAATGATATTGAAAAATACTTCAGTTTGATGATCATTCAGTGTTCCATTAGCTCCAGTCCATGCACTTCCAGGCACCAGGATTTCTATCCTGGACCTATTAACCCCTACCCTATCTCTCCACCCTCCCCCTGCCCATGTGTCTCTCCCTCCGCCCTGCAGGCAGGTATAGCAGCCCTCTGATTCGTTTTCCCTCTTTGTGACTCAGCTTCTTTATTAGAGCAAACAGAACATCATCAAAGCAGCAGCAGCAGCAGCAGCAGTAGTGCTTTCCCACCCAGAACCTGAGCAGTATCCCTGTAAGTGGAGTGGACTTAATGTTTTCCCCACTTCCCGAGGAGCATCCCTTCATTTTTCCTGGTTTGGCATGTTGCAAACATTTTTTGGTGTGACATTTCCCCTTTTTTTCCCTGTGAGGATTATTATGTTTTGATCTGGAGGCTTCTTCTTACTTTTTGGATATGTTTGCCAGCATCATGAAAACGGCAGTTTTGCTCCCTAACTTACAAATTTACTGACAAACTGGTTCTTTTCTTTAATAATTTTCTGGCTGTTTTTTACTGACTGCCTAGTTTGCTGGCAGAGAAACCAGTTTTCTCTTTTGTTCACTGAATGACTGAGTGGCTGTGGTGTTTATTATCAAGGCTGACAAATTGCTATTTGGTTCATTGAACACAGGCTAACTGCTTATGTTATTAACTGACAGGCTGACTGAGCTACTTGCTATTTTATTCCCTGACTGGCTGCCTTTGTTATTTCACCTGTGTCTGCTGCATAGCTGATTATTTCATACGCAGGCTTACTATTTTGCTGACTGGCTGGGAGTGGCATCATCATTGTCACTCTCTGGCTCTGTGATTGTTTGGATTTGGAGGACGTGTGATAGAAAAGTGGAGAGGCTCAACATAAGAAAATTCAAAGAAGGAAAGAGCTAGGAACAGGGAGCAGAAGAGAGAAAAGAGGAGGAAGAAACCTTACAGGAGAAAATTGGATTTTGGGAGCAAAAGGAAGGGAAATTGTCTGGGAAGGAAGGGTGACGAGAGGAGGCGTGGCAGCAGAGAAAGAGAGAGAGAGAGAGAGAGAGAGAGAGAGAGAGAGAGACAGAGCAGTGAGAGAGAGAAGGGGAGGAGAGTGGATGCGACCCACACCCTGAGATGCTGTGCTGGCTGAGAGAAGACGAGATGTCGGTCCAGGAGCTGCTACAGAGGGTGCAGTGTGTCATCACTCATGTTGGTAAGTCGTCACATTTCCTCATCATCCTCTTCATATTTCACACTTTCAGATGGTTAGTATAAGAAGAGCTTTTGTCGCTACTTTAGGAAAATGAATGTGAAAGCCTGCCTCTCGTGGAGTACCCCCCTGTTGCTACAGTTAGTGTATGGTGAAGGATGTGTTATGAGCTTGTATCTTTTTCTGGTAATCCTTAAATTGGTCAAACATGTGAAGAGAAGCAGAGCAGATGAAAGCGAGGCTGGGCATCTCCATCCTCTCATCAGGACCACTGAGTGTAGAAAGATGCAGAGGGATGCTCTGCACATGGGCAGAGGAGAAAGTGTGTCAGCAGGATACAACAGAGGAGTCATTGATGTTGATTTTTCTGTGGTTATGAACATATTCAAAGTGCTATTTTACTGTGTTGTGATTGTGCTGTGATCAGGTGATTCTCTATTTTGCAGCATACATTAACTTAATGAGATTGGCTTGTCTAGATGTTTGATTAGGGTAAGTGAATATTTTGCTGAGAACAGGATCTAATTTTCTGTCATTTACTTTGAATAATTTACAAGAGTACAACTACAGCAAACATCCAGTACATTTAGTGTGATAGGGCCTACAGTACTCATCGGTAAAATTGTGTCTAAACATTTAAGCTGGTGAATAATTAGCACTCTTGTTAGTGCTATTTTTTTAATTTACAAGATCTACAAGATCAATATTTTATAGACTTACAATCTTGCATTACTATTATTATTCTCTACCTTTCTCTTCCTTTTAGCCTCCTCCTTCCATCTCTCATCCCTCTTTTTGATTTTTTCCTAGTCACCTCTCTCCCTTGCTCATTATTCCATCCCCTCTGCATTTCCACCAGTCCCCCCGTCCATTGCTTCTGTCCTTTCATTTTGTCTCCCTTCCCTCCCCTCTCTTCCCTGTCCTCCCCTTCTTATGTCCTTTTCCTCCTCCACCTCTCCCATTGTGCATCCGGGTCATTTCCTTGACTGGTTGGGAAGTAGGTTAATGTGCCACGCTGGAGACTATTGTACAGCATCCTCCATCACTGCACTTCCTGCATCGCATAGCTGTGGGAAAGGGGGGGGGTGGGGGGGGGGGGGTGCAGAGTGTTACTATGGAAACTGAGCTAGCTTCTGCCTGCAAGGGGCCCTGAAATGATTTACCAATGTGTGCGGCAATGGTGACAAGGTGTTAATTAAACTGATTTTTTTTTTTGTCTTGCTGTGGATTTGTAGATTTGCGCCACCGTATCTGCTGTTTTCATGTTCCCAATATCTACCCAGAATTATATTTACAATGAGCACAGCTAATGTAAACTGCAATGCACATGGTAAAACCCTTACACTGAAGTACACACAAACACTTCACACTTTACACACCTCACACACACACACACACACACACACACACACACACACACGCATATATATATATACATATCTTCAGATAGTTGAAAAGAAAATCTCGCCACCCAGTCCATTGTACAGTTGTACAAGGTATGCCATATTGCATTTCACTATTTCAACACTGCATACACACGTGTGTGTTACTGGCTTCCCAGTTTGTCTTGCTTCTGGCTGTGTGTGGTGTATTATTTCCTCTGCATGCGTCTTCTGCAAAGATGAGCTAAGAATAACAGCTGCAATGATGGTTGTGTAAACCTGAACTCTTGGATTGTATTTCAAATGTGTGCCATAGCCTAATCAGTTTTAGTGCAAAAAACATGAATCAGTCTCTTTTTCTCATACTCACTCACTCACTTGCAGAGTAGACTTTGTGCGCATATGGAAACCTAGAATGTTGCAGGTGTTACGGTACTTGTGTGTATAAAGTAGAGTCCTAATAGTACCACGGCACAGTTCCATTATGTTTTGTGGACATTTTAGTTAGTTAACTAAGAAGGTACATTTTTGTTACTGCTTCATTTGGCTGAACTTTCAGTGCATTAAGCACTTTTTTCTGCAAAGCTTTCCCACTCTCAAAGCAGCCTAATTAAGCTTAACAGCCTGATCAGAAACCTGGATAAAGAAAGAAGCATGTACAAGGAACTTAAATATAATTTTCTGAATATGATCAAAACCAGGTTAGGATTAATAACTAGGAGTTTACTAGGGCTTTTGCATTCAAAGATACCTCATCTTGCACATTATCATTGTTGCAGAATCAGAGTACATTATGTTCTGGCTCTCTATCTTTTTGTCTGTTTCTGTTTTTCTTTCCTTCCCAATAAGACAGTGTTGTTCACTCACCAGCAGGGAGCTCACTCATCCCAAGCTGAACCACATTGCTGTTTGCAAGACCACAGCTTCAAGCAGTGCTTATAATACGTAGGATGACCACATACTGTAAATGCATACCTTTTACCATGTTGACCATACACTTACATCCTTTCAGAATGTAAATCACAGTACAAGGGATCTCTTCCTCCCCTTCTTGATTTTTAAGCAATGATAGTTCATCCCCTTCTCTCTAATTTCCTTGTTTAGTCCCTTTGAAGACAGCCTGCTGTCTGATTGTCATGTTAGCCCACCACTAGTGTCATGTGGAACAGACAAAGGAGGAGGAGGAGCAAATGGCTCAAACGATGGGACATAATTTATCTAAGTTGACCTTAGGTCTCCTCACAGTGTGTTAAATCACTCAAGATTGATCATGGGAAGCTCTCTCTATGTCGTATGATTGTCACAGTGCATAGTCGTCTGATGCTCCTACTATAACCACTGAATTTAGCTTATTAGTTCCTGACAGTTTTGGTTAGCTGTGGCTTCTTGATTTAAAGGACTAACTAATTATTTGGCTGGCTAATTTGTCAAGAGATTAGTGCCATAACCCAACTGTTGTTGTTTTTTTTTTACATTTCTGTAACTAGACAAACATTAAGATTGATATTCTCATCTCATTCTCAGATAGAAAGTGTATTTTCCAAACTGTTGCACTGAATTTGTTTATTCCCAATGAGAAATAGTCATGGTAAAATAGTCAATGCACATGAAATAAAAATAAATAGGGCACTTGAGGATGTAGGAAAGACACAAGATACAATAAAACACCATGACAGTTATCTACTGTAAAATGAAATAAAGTCTAAGAATGCAAAATAAACTAAATACTAATACCTCATTCCAGTGTTAATATGTTGTTACCACATGAGTGCATATGTAGTATTCTGTGCATAAGTAGTGTAAGAAGACTATGCATCAGGCTCAAATATTATTTTTCAGTAAGCTCTGTAAAGTGTATTTTGAGACTTGATGACTTGCTAGTTGTGTGCTCAAGTCAATTGTTAGAATATGTGGAATCATCATACTTTGCTAGCTATTCCAGTAGCTTCATGAGAAAAACATTTTGTCTATCTAGCTAACTACAATAGGTAACATAAGCCTTATATCACCAAGTTATGTTCATCCATTTCGCAATTTGAAGGAACAGTTAAACTTATATGACCTTCTGCTAAATATCGCACTGAATTAGCAGCTGCACAATTTCAGAACTTAATAACTACTGGTCTGATGATGATAGAGTGCTCCAGGGATGATGTTTTTCTGTTGGTCGATGCAGAAGTTAGTGTCGCCCTGGTTCCCCTGTCAAAAAGCCTATGGGATTTTTCCATAGGATTTTGATTTATTGCAGAAAATAATTTCTGTGGTAAACAAATGTTTATGATACTTACATTTTGTTCTGCAAGATCATCGTCACAAATCAACACCATTTTGAGGGATGAGGGAACTGGGAGTGCTAAAATGCTAACTCATAGGTTTTAGGACTCCTTTCTTGGGCACTCTATAGAGCCTCTAGGGGCAACGGCGAATATTTTGGGAGTTCTGATGTAGCCAGTGGCTATCTGGGTGAACACTTCCTTTTGCATACGCTGCTCATTGAGACAGATTCAGACAACATTTTGGCCAAATCTCTAGCCTATAAATAGATATCTGCATATGAATGCAGATAAATTAGCAAGAAGCTATGAAAAAGCTAAATTGTGGTCAGAGGATAGTCTGTGGAGTCTGAGATTGCATTTCTGCCAGTTTAAAGAACAAACATGAGACAGAACATTGTGGGCAGATATGTGCAGTTCTGAAGAGAGGTTTTATTAACTGATAGATATCAACTCTGTGATAGTGCTGAGCAGGCATGGAGCTCATTGAAATTAAATTCTGAGTTACTTAGTTGATAAAAAGATGACTGGTTGGATATCAGTCTCACATCTATGCATTAAGTACAGATGTGGAACTGCAATGTGGCTAGCTACTGTAGCCCTGGATGTGGCTAGTTTGGCTTAGTATAAAGACTGTAAAAAATAAATAGTTTCAAGTACTTCCCCCTAAAATTCTAAATTGTTTTACATTAAATTGGTTTTTACATTTACATTAATTTGTTTTTAAATTTACATTAATCTTAAGTGATCTTTAGAGGTGCTGGTTGGCACTGTGTTTTCATTATGCCTCCGCGCTGGCGATAGCCATAGTTTTCAGGTTGTCCATCTGAACGTCCCATTCTCATGAATGTGTTATTTCAAGAATGCCTTGAGGGAATTTCTTCAAATTTGGCACAAATATCTCTTTTGACTCAACAATGAACTGATTGGATGAATGTTATAGTGGTCATAGGTCAAAGGTCAAGGTCACTGTGACCTTGACGGTGTCATTCTTGTGAATGCGATATCTCAAGAATACCTTGGGGTCATTTTTTTTTTCAAATTTGGCACAAAGGTTCACTTGGACTCAACAATAAACTGATTCTATTTTGGTAGTCGTAGGTTAAGGTTAGTGTGACCTTGCATCTGTCTCATTCTTGTGAACACAATATTTGCAGAACACCTTGGGGGAATTTCTTCAAATTTGACACAAACATCTACCAGGACTGAAGAATACAATAATCAGAATTTGGTGGTTGAAGGTCGAAGGTCACTGAGCTCTCACAAAACATTTTTGGCCATAACTCAAGAATTCTCATACCATTTATGACAAAACTTCACACAAATGTCTAATAAGATGAATTGATGAAGTACTAACATTTTATAATCAAACGGTCAAAGGTCAGTTTCACTGTGATATCACAATGTTCTGCAAAACCCCTTTTCTGGCCATTATTCAACTTCATACCTCAGGAACATAAGGGGAGACATTTGGTCAGATACTAAATTGGTGACTCCGATCTTGGGTGTCCACCTTGAAACTGTGCTGATTATATAGATCTTCTTTGCTGTTGCTTTGCTGTGAAGCATCCATCTTTTGACAAACATGGATGTAAACTCTAAGAGAAACTTGACTGTTGTACAGAGGCATACAAAATATATAATATATTTTTTGTTTTCATTGTCAGAGGATGGTTAGTAGTTTCCTCCTGCTTCTGGTCTTTATGTGAAGTTAGGCTAACAGCATTCTGACCCCAACTCTGTACTTAACCAGTGGTCTAGGTGTGAAGTATTAATTCATCTTAACTATGTGATTCTGATATATGTATAATATATAGATACATACATAAATCAGAAACAGCCCTGAGGCTCAAAAAAGGACATGTAAAATTTACATTTTAATATGTGAAATGTATGTTTTCGTATGTTTAATGTCTGAAACCCACATCTTTGTATATTCATCATTTGTGAAAATGGGGTCCGTGCATGATATATGCAATAACTTTATCTTAACATGTGATGTCTTACATTTATATTTATATTTTGTGAAAATCACGTCTATATCATGTAAATTTATCACGTTAAATGTCTGAAAATCCAATTTGCCAACAGTGTATATTTTCACATGCAGTGGTGTTGCACATGTAGTAAATATGTTAAATGCATATATTTTCCTGTAAAATGGCAGACATCATATGGAAATAACATTTACCGGAAATATAAGTACACTGTATGTATTGGGATGACGCTAATCAGTGGTGCTTGGCGAGGTTTCTGGTGACTTACACTTAGCTAAAAGTATTTTTTAAAAGAACTAGTAGAGTGCCCTGTGGAAGCTTAAGTAGATTTTTCATGTATGGCCAAATGAGGCTGTGTTTGATGGTTGGATGTACAAAGAGGTGTACATACTCTTACATAGTGTTAATAGAGAAACTGTACATTGGGTAAGACATGAACGTACATTGAGATATGAAGAGACACGCAACATCATTAGGTTTCCTAGCTTTCCGTAGGCGAACAATCTTGAAATGGTAGCTAGCAAGCACGTAGCCCTGCACGCCTGAAAGGAAAAACAAACGTTTCCGACCTAGCCATACTTTGGTATGGGAAGTTTAGGCAATGTTTTAGTCAATCTAACCATGTTGTAGCCATGTCAGCAAACACCATGAGCAGATGAGAACAGCTTGGTGAAACTTAAGAAATACTACTTACCATGAGATTACTGAAACATGTCATGTTAATGCAAACTGCACCACTTCATCTATTCCTATATGGGGGAGGGACGAAAGGGAATGCCATAACCCCGGGTGTAGACTGGATCCGTCGCATGCGTGGTCTGGCCGTGGCACGGACTCCTCCGTCCTGTGCCGGGCGTCAATGTCCACTGGAAGCGTATCTATAGCGGCGCGCACGCGAGCAGCTGGAATCGACGGATCGCGAGATCATGATGTCACGCGATAATTTGCGGAAACACTGGAGGTATAAAGACATCAACAAACAAAGAAAAGAGTTCTCTACCTGCCGGGGGCCACAAACTTTGACATCATGTTGTTGCAGCAATGTGAAATATGCTCCGGAGTTTTCATGGGTGTTTTTATTTTGAAAATTGACCGGATACTCTCGTCTTTTCTGCGCCTGACTTCCTGTTTGACTCATTTGGTCTGTGGAAATTGATGCATCATCGCGCGGCGTCTGGCCCGGCGCGTATTTTTAGCGGAGCGGAGTGCCGAGCCGCTTCTGGTGGAGCAGTTTACATTGACTTGAATGGCTGCGATTAGCTCCAGCACCCGCGCCATGGCTGAATCGCCCACTTGATGGATCCAGTGGACATCCGGGGTAAGCCTGTGCAAAGTTTTGGGTGACCCAGAGCGGTATAGCAGTAGGATACTTTGATCTTTTATTCCGTGAGGCGTGGCTACAGCTGCGAGCGAGAGCGCGATAGGCTGACTTGTTACACGGAGGTCTATGGGATTTTAACTTTTAATGATAACGTTGTGAATATTAATCCCAAAAACTTCAAAATGAAGGCTGCACACCATCGTGCCATGTGCAAGCCATATCCGAAAGCTCAGGTTGATCTAACAAACAGTCAGAGAGATAGGCGAGCCACAGACACACAGACACACAGAAACACACTCAGACATTTCTTGCTTTATAGACTAGTACAGTGCCCGTAGGAAGTATGTTTTTCTATCGAAAAGTGGAAGCTTAAGTAGATTTTTCATGTATGACCAAATGAGGCTGTGTTCGATGGTTGGATGTACAAAGAGGTGTACATACTCTTACATAGTGTTAATAGAGAAACTGTACATTGGGTAAGACATGAATGTACATTGAGATATGGAGAGACACGCAACATCATTAGGTTTCCTAGCTTTCCGTAGGCGAACAATCTTGAAATGGTAGCTAGCAAGCATGTAACCTGCACGCCTGACAGGAAAAACAAACGTTTCCGACCTAGCCATACTTTGGTATGGGAAGTTTAGGCAATGTTTTAGTCAGTCTAACCATGTTGTAGCCATGACAGCAAACACCATGAGCAGATGAGAACAGCGTGGTGAAACTTAAGAAATACTACTTACCGATGAGATTACTGAAACATGTCATGTTAATGCAAACTGCACCACTTCATCTATTCCTATATGGGGGAGGGACAAAAGGGAATGCCATAACCCCGTGTGTACACTGGATCTGTCGCGTGCGTGGTCTGGCCGTGGCACGGACTCCTCCGTCCTGTGCCAGGCAATGTCCACTGGAAGCGTATCTATAGCGGCGCGCACGTGAGCGGCTGGAATTGATCGCGAGATCATGATGTCACACGATAACTTGCGGAAACACTGGAGGTATAAAGACATCAACAAACAAAGAAAAGATTTGTCTATGTGCCGGGGGCCACAAACTTTGACATCATGTTGTTGTAGCGATATGCTCCGGAGTTTTCATGGGTGGTTTTATTTTGAAAATTGACCGGATACTCTCGTCTTTTCTGCACCTGGCTTCCTGTTTGACTCATTTGGTCTGTGGAAATTGACGCTTGGTCGCGCAGCGTCCGTCAAAAAAATAGACCTGGCGCGTATTTTTAGCGGAGTGCTGAGCCGCTTCTGGTGGAGCAGTTTACATAGACTTGAATGGCCGCGATTAGCTACAGCACCTTACCTGTCAAGTTTTGGATTTGAAAATAAGGGAAATTTTCCGGCGCTCGCTGCAAGCCGTCCCACCACCCCAACCAAGCTCCAGTATCCCATACATTTTAAGACAGGTGTACAAGATATCTAAAAACAACTTGTCAACCGCTTACTAACTACAATTAGGTGATCAGAATCTGATAGGCCAACCTTTGTTGACATTGAAATGCTGTGAACATTCCTACGTTATAATACAGCCTAAATGAAAACACAAAGGGTGTATGAAGCACATTTATTTATGGTTTATGAAACGGGTGCTTCCCATCCTTAAATGTGATTGGCTGAGCCGCGTTCCATGCCGTTGTAAAATCAGTGTAACCCACTGGTAGACCGCAGTGTCTGTGTTGCTTGGCAACCATTCTGTCCACTGGATCTTGCTCGGTGGACGAATGAATAGTACTCAGTTTTATTGTTGCATTATTACCAATAAATTGTTGATTTTTTTTTTGTGTGTGTTTATTTTATGGGCTATATGTAGGGTAACCGTTTTATAAAAGCAATAAGCCTCCAGAAGCCGTGAGTTACAGTGATTTTACAACGGCGGAGGGGCCCTGAACGCCCCTCCGCCGTTGTAAAATCACTGTAACCCACGGCTTCTCGGGGCTTATTGCTTAAACATATTTTCAGTTCATAATGTGCCCATCCTGCTCCTCTGTAGGAAAGTAAATTCGCTGTCCCATTTTTCGAGATATTTACAGGACTTCTTTGTTTTTTTGGCAGGAATGCCTTCTCCTTCGTCACATCCATCCATCTCTCTCTTTTGTTGTTCCGGGTTTGTTCCCGCAGTCGGCACTAACCTCGCGACAACTGCCACCCAGGCTACTGCAGGTGGCAGCTCTCGCGAGGCTAGTGACAGTTCAGTTTTGAGGGGTAGAGGAATGTTGTTTTTTTTTTATTATAATACGGGAGATTTACGGGAGAATACTAATACGGGAGGACGGCGGGAAAGAGGGGTGAAATACGGTAGTTTCCCGGCCAAAACGGGAGACTTGACAGCTATGTCCGGCACCCGCGCCGTGGATGAATCGCCCACTTGACGGATCCAGTGGACATCCGGGGTAAGCGTGTGCAAAGTTTTGGGTGACCCAGAGCGGTATAGTGGTAGGTAATTAGGGCCCGAGCACGTACCATGCGACAGGTGTGGCAGGGGATCCAGCACGTCACAAACTACAAATCGAACCTCACCGCCGACGGGGACCCTTCGCTGGCAGAGGAGCTTAACAACTTCTTTGCCCGCTTCGAGGAGGAACCACCAGAGGCAGCTGTACTTTGGCCACCAGCTCAGGGTGGCCCCTCCCTCACGGTGGCGGAGCATGAGGTGCAGCGCACACTAAGGGCAGTGAACCCAAAGAAGGCTGCTGGGCCCGACGGTGTAAGTGGACGCGTGCTGAAGGACTGTGCTGACCAGCTCACTGGAGTCCTTACCAACATATTCAACCGGTCCCTACTCCAGTCCACTGTTCCACCCTGCCTAAAGTCCTCCATCATAGTTCCCCTGCCTAAAAAGCCCAACATCAGCACCCTCAACGACTACAGACCTGTGGCACTAACTCCTATTGTTATGAAGTGCCTGGAGAAGCTGGTCCGGAGCCACATCGTGTCCTGTCTTCCACCAACATTAGACAGACACCAGTTTGCATACAGAGCAAATAGGTCCACAGAGGATGCAGTAGCCACCACCCTCCACGCCGCCCTGTCCCATCTGGAGCAGCCGGGGACTTATGTGAGACTGCTGTTTGTGGATTTTTCCTCTGCATTCAACACCATACTCCCACACAAGCTGGTGCATAAGCTCACAGGCCTCGGACTACCAAACTCCATCTGCAGTTGGATTCTTGACTTTTTGTCAGACCGCTCCCAGAGGGTCAGGGTAGGCACCCACGTCTCTACAGCCCTCAGCCTCAGCACTGGTTCCCCACAGGGCTGTGTGCTGAGCCCCCTGCTCTTCACCCTGTACACGCATGACTGCAGCCCCTCCCACTCCGGCAATGCCATCATTAAATTCGCGGACGACACCACCGTGGTTGGGCTAATATCCAGAGGGGATGAGTCTGCCTACCGGGACGAGGTGGAGAGGCTGTTTGGGTGGTGCAGGGACAACAACCTTGTCCTCAACACCACCAACACCAAGGAGGTCATAGTGGACTACAGGAGGTGCAGAACAGAAATTCAGCCCCTGTCCATCAGCGGGGACTGTGTGGAGAGGGTGGCCAACTTCAAGTTTCTGGGCGTCACCATTGAGGAGGACCTAACCTGGGGCGCTAACACCACAGCACTGGTTAAGAAGGCTCAGCAGAGACTGTATTTCCTCACACTGCTCAGGAAACAACAACTCCCTGTGAAGGTGCTGGTAGCCTTCTACCACTGCTCGGTAGAGAGCATCATAACATACTGCATCTGTGTGTGGTTTGCCAGCTGCACAGTCGCAGAGAGGAAAGCGCTCCAGAGAATCATCACCTCTGCCCAGAAGATCATTGGCTGCCCTCTCCCCTCACTGGAAGAACTGTATAGCTCCCGCTGCCTCAAAAAAGCTAAAAACATTCTGAAGGACCCATCCCACCCTGGTCACACACTGTTTGAACGCCTGCCATCAGGCAGGAGATACAGAACTCTTAAAGCAAGAACAAACAGGCTTAAAAACAGTTTTTATCCCAGAGCCGTTGCTGCCTTGAATGCTGTTTAAACTAAATCTAACTTATGTGCAACACATGAAGCTGTGGGCCAAGTGACATTCATTCTTTTAAGTGCAATACATGGAGCAAACATTATTTATTATTTATTATTAATTTATTATTATTTACAATGTGTTTTTATCTTTTCATCTCTTTTACTTATGCACCAAAGGATTGCATTCAATTTCGTTGTACTTGTACAATGACAATAAAGATTCTATTCTATTCTACCGTGCGAGGACCCTATTGAAATTGAAGGAATTATTATTATTTTTCTTCCTCCTAATAAATCGCATTTTTGGGAGCTTTAACATACTCACCAAATTAGGCACACGTGTCAGTTGTGGTGGAAATTTACATGTGATATGGGTTTTGGCGATGGTCCTTAAACAGCAGCCCCTGCGGCACGTTTCACCGACATGCATGAAAATCGGTACACATATGTATCCCACCCAGGCGCACAAAAAAGTCTTTTGGAACCATAAGCCAAACCCAACAAGAAGTCGGCCATTTTGAATTTAGCGGCCATTTTTGGTGTTTTCCACGTTTTGTATTTTAACGAACTCCTCCTACAGGATTAATCAGAACGGCTTCAAAATCGCTGTGTATCATCTACACTACTTTGTGATCAAAAGTTATTAAAAGATCAGTTACCCGTTGAGGGGGGAATCGGCTTTTTGGTGGCGAAGTTTGACGTCTCGCTATGAAAAACAAAATTGCTATAACTTTGGGGTAAATGGTCCGATCTGCACCAAATTTCACAGGATATATAATAGTCCCGCCCTGAACACGTCTACATGCAGACAATTTGTAATTTTCATAGCACCCCCTGCTGGTGACAGGAAAAGCGATGTTTTACACTTTGAGGTCCAGCTCTGAGCACGTTCAGCAAATCCAGCTCAAATTTGGTCAGAGAGGCCTCAAGACCTTGGTAATGGTATATTATGAAGATCGTGATGTATCGTCAAATGGCGTTCCGACCAGAGAGCGACGAAGTCAATGTTTCGCCAAAATGCAGGAAAGTGGCCTTAACTTCAGTGTCCTTTGTCATATCTGCCTGAAACTTCACGTGTGTTAACAGTCCAGGCCTGAACATGTGATATGAGTTTCGTTGATGGGCGTGGCCAAATGGCTTGACCATGCCCTTTAAACATCAGCCCCTGCCGCATGTTTCACCGACATGCACGAAAATCAGTACACACATGTATGACACCCAGACGCACAAAAAAGTCTCTTGGACCCATTGGCCACACCCAACAGGAAGTTGGCCATTTTGAATTTCATGGTCATTTTTGCCGTTTTGCACGTGTTGTATTTTAACGAGCTCCTCCTACAGGACTAATCAGAACAACTTCAAAATCACTGTGTGCCATCTAGACAACGTTGTGATCAAAAGTTATCAAAAGATTAGTAGATTGTTAAACGGTTTGGCCGTCAGGTTGCGGCAAAGTTTGATGTCTCGCCATGAAAAACAAAATTACTATAACTTTGGGGTAAATGGTCCGATCTGCACCAAACTTCACTGAATATATAATAGTCCGTCCCTGAAAATTTTGTATTTGTCATAGCGCCCCCTGCTGGAAACAGAAAAAGCCATGTTTTAGACTTTGAGGTGCAGCTCTGAGCACGTTCAGCATATCCAACTCAAATTTGGTCAGAGAGGCCTCAAGACCTTGGTAATGCTTTATTATGAAGATTGTGACGTACCTTCAAATGGCATTGCGCCCAGAGCGCGGCAAAATCGATGTTTCGCCAAAACTCGTAAAAGAGGTCTTAACTTCAGTGTCCTTGGTCATATCTGCCTGAAACTTTATATGTGTGTTAACGGTCCAGCCCTGAACATGTGATATGAGTTCCGTTGATGGGCTTGACCTGGTCATGGCCATTCATAAGTAATCCCCATAGGACGTTCACGGATATGCACGAAAATCAGTACATACATGTATCACACCCAGACGCACAAAAAAGCCTCATGCACCATTAGACCAAACCCAACAGGAAGTCAGCCATTTTGAATTTTGAGGCCAGTTTTGGCTTTTTGCATGTGTTGTATTTTAACAAACTCCTCCCATAGGATTAATCAGAGCGACTTCAAAATCACTGTGTGCCATCTAGACAACGTTGTGATCAAAAGTTATCAAAAGATTAGTAGATCGTTAAAGGGTTTGGCTGTCGGGTGGCGGCAAACTTTGATGTTTCACCATGATTACAAAAGTTGTGTAACTTGACTCACTGTGGACATATCTTTCCAAAACTTTATACAGATGATAACAGTCCAGCCCTGAAAACATTGACAGCAGAATTTTTCATCACCGTCATAGCGCCGCCCACTGGTTGCAGAAAGTTACTGCTTGCATTCTTTCATGTCTCTCTTCTACAAGGTTAATATCAACCACCTCAATTTGGTGAGACATAGTCCCAAGAGAAGCTTTTGAGTTTTCCTCAGCTGTCACTGTGGCAACGCCTTATTCGCCAATAAAACACAAAGTTGTTTTTGAGGGGTAAGGGATGCTTGTAAAGTCATGAAACTTGGCTCACATATGATAGGACCCGATTTGTGTTGTCTGATGTCATTTTTGTGTTTTGATGTGCCAACATGGCTCAACAGCGCCCCCTACAAATATTCAACAAAGCAGCCCCCGAAGCTGCTTTCACCTACATGTAGGAAACTTGGGAGGCACATGTATCACTGAAAGACGTACAAAACAACCCTGCTGCAGCCATGTGCCAAACCCAACAGGACGTCCGCCATTTTGAATTTGCTTGTAACTGCTTCACAACTTGACCGTACAAGTTCCAATCTTCCCCAAACTTCACAGGATTGATGACAGTCCTGCCCTGAACATATCTATATGCCAATACTTGGTTATTAGTACGGCGCCACCTAGTGGCCAAATGACATGTCTTTGTATGATAACTCCTGTGTGAGGGGTCTGCCTTCGACAGGAATGAACGGTGCTGCCAGCCGACGTCATGCCACTGCCCTCGAGTTGTGTGAAGGTGCGAGGGCCCGTTCAACGCTGCTTGCAGCTTTAATTTGATCTTGTATTCCGTGAGGCATGGCTACAGCTGCGTCAGAGAGCGCGACAGGCTGACTGGTTACACGGAGGTGTATGGGATTTAAACCTTTAATGATAACGTTGTGAATATCAATCCAAAAAACTTCAAAATGACGGATGCACAACATCGTGCCATGCGCAAGCCATATCCGAAAGCTCAGGTTGATCTGACAAATAGTCAGAGAGATATGCGAGCCACAGACACACAGACTGACAGACAGAGATTTCTTGCTTTATAGATAGATGATGTCATAATACTGTACTCCACCACCTATGCACATCCACATCTATAAAATGCCTTTTTGTCATTGCTGATAAACCACGTAGCAGCATGACTCACAGCAAAGTCCCCTGTTGGTGGTCGATGACATCACAGCAGCACCATAATATGTCATTTACCCTTGTTCCCTCATGCATATTTCATGACCGCACATGGATGCCTGATCTAAAATGGCTACTCCCATCTCACTGAAGCATGCTGTCAGGATGATTAGTGCCGAGGCCTGCAGATTACAGCTTACAGCTCAGACAGACAATCATATTCTTGTTCAATTTAAAGCTCCCTTGAACCAAACCCCCTGCCCCCTCCAGCCCTGCTCGCCCTGTCAGCCCTTCCAAAACTGGTGGTTTGTCAAAGGAGGATGTGTTACATAGACCTCATGAATGACCTTCAGAGTGTCCACTAAAAAAGGTCAGGCTGTAGGGAGGGATGATGCTGAATGTTGCTGTGTTTTGTTGCTCTGGGTAACTGAGAGTGTAGAAAGGAGAACAATATCTCTTTGAGTGTGCAGGGAAATTCCCGTCCTTAGATACTGAAACTAAAAAAATGGATCATTTTACACATAAGGCTGGATTCTTGGAGACTTGCACAAGGTAGAGTAAGTCTGTAGCATACTTGTAGCACATGGAGAAAGACTGCTGATTGATTCTGATACAATTTCTCTCTCTCAGAACTTACTTTAGGATTTCAGATTGCAACCAGCTGAAGGTTCTCTGGGCTAGAATTCCTTCAGTGTTCATCATGAGCTGAATGATCCAAAGAGGTCTCTTCCTCTCCAAAACAAACAGACTAGCTGATTTAAACTGGTAAAAACACTGAATAAAGCAGTTTCACATTGCACATGAGTGTTCCTTTGACGCTGTTTTACATATCAGAGGTGAGTGGCTTGCTCACCACATGCTAATGTGTGCTCACCTGTTTTCTCTAACTTGAGATCCAGACGTTAAGGAGGCCTTAGCCAGGAGCTGAATTATCCACAGAGGTCTTTTCCTCTCCAAAACAAAGTGACCAGGTGATTTAAATTGGTAAAAACACTGAATCAAGCACTGTCATCTTATGAATCTGTGTTTTTCTGACACTGTTCATCACAGATGGACTGCTAACAATAACAGCTGATTCACAACGTTGATCTAGTGCCAGTGTTTGGTTTGTCCATTCTGGACTACTGTACAAACATGGCGGTGCAATGTGGCCATCTCCACTGACAAGGACCTGCTCCCTATGTGGATATAAATGACTCATTCTAAGGTGACAAAAAAATGCAGTTCTTATTGTCAGGTGATCATACACTAAAGAAAACATACTTATTATATTTAACTTCTGTCAATATAGCTCTCTATATACTACACACTAGACCTTTAATAGACAATTTCAGTTTCATACAACAGAGTTCTAATTGTTATGATTTTGCCGTAATTCCTTTCAGCAATAATGAATGACACAGTTTTCATCAAATTACCTGCTGATATCTGAGAGCATGGCAACATCAATAAAAACAATGGCACTATGAAAACACTATTCCCCAAAATTATTGCTTATATAATCACTGAAAACACTGAAAAATAAATAAATAAAACAGGGGTAAATTAATGATATCTTAAGGGATTCTTATTCAGTATTAAGGTATACAGTACATTTACTACAAAGTTAGGGTACATTACATTACAAACATGATGTTAAGAGATAATTAAGTGGTTAAAAACACAATAATTGAAGACAAGGCACATTAAGCACAAAATGTACATAACAGTCCATGTTCCCCTCCCCCTTGTGTCTTTAAATGGCCTTAATTTGTAACTCCAAATTCAGGTTTAATTAATGGCTACATTGATAGATTACAACATAGTAAATAGTTTTAATGGATTTTTTCCATATTCTAAGTTCTTTTAAATCTTTTGAACCCCATTAACATTTCCCAAATAGGTTGAAAGTTAATTCTGAGTCACCTTAATTGGAAAATGAAGGCTCTAAAGTGGGACTTAACAAATTACATTTGTGCTGTTTGGTAAATTTCGAGGGATTTCAGGTGATAAATTCCAGAGTTACTAGTGTAGTTAATGGCATTTCAAGGAAAGAAAATGGAGGGATTCAGACTTTAGACTAAAGACTTAAATTATAATGACGTGGACTTATCCTTTAAACTGTTTGGAATTGGAAGCGCACTGCCTCCTTGCATTGCAGTATGCATGGAGTAACCTTGTTGAGTACAGTCATCTGTTGGTAATGCTAAGAGGATTAGCATGACAGCCACAACTGACTGAATGTGAATGGAATTACTGGGGCAAAAATCTTAAATGGACAACTTGATATTCTTTTTCTTTACATGTTTGACCAAATAGTAAAATACTTTGTAAAGAGCATGTGTGAGAAAAAGAAAGAGGGGCGTAAAGAGAAGGGATGATAAAAGAGCTGGGTAACCATGTCTGGGTAATGGCTACAATATGTTGGCTTCAAAGGCTACAAGTGCTAAACATACTTCTCACAGATGTGTAGAAGCCGTTGTTGACAGGAAAGAGCAGCACTGTCTGTGCTTGTCTGGATGATGGGAGTTCTTTACTCTGATGGACTGTTGCCAGGATCAGATGACATCTTGGGGTGTCGTGATATTAAGGCTGACTCATGCACTGACTCACATTGTGGGACTGAAAGATACTGCTAACTGTATGATGATGATGTCCTTGATAGGGCAGACTGCCCAGCTACCTCTGTGGAACCTTGGGTAATAAACTGCATAACTGTCACCGGCTGGTTAATCTCTCAGCTGCCATTACCGCAGGGCTACCAAGAGAGGCCTCTAGAAAAAGCAGTTCACAGGTTGTACATATTTGAATAAACCAAGAAGTAGAGACAAAATATAAGAAATTTTAAAATTCAAACTGTTGTAGAGAGGCAATAATTCAACAACCCAATCTGTCAAAGGCAGGCACGTTGTTAGTAAATGTCAGCGTTAGACATAGTCACACAGAGGCGGTATGATGTGCAGGCGGCATCACTTTGTAACACCTGTCTGCATCAGATTGTAATGCCACTGGCAACTGCCATAATATAACGAGCAAAAAGGCAGGAGGGGAAGTGGATTGTGGCCTGTGGGAGCTTGCTGTTGCAAACCATGATGTTTTTTTCTAAACCTAACCATGCAGTTTTGTTGCTTAAACCTAAGGAAGTAAACCTAAAAGTAAAGTGTTTGACCTGCGTTGTAAGTACATGTTGAAAAAGACTGTTTGCATGTAACGAGCAGAAACTGTAAATTTCCTGTGAAAAGGGAAGTGTATTTTGCAAAGGTACAATGCATGTAACAAGTGTACATTGATGAGCTGGCCTGAAAGTCGAAAACCGAAACAGGAGGCTACCTAGTGCATTGTCTTTTTACTCTTTATCTTGGAAAAGGGCTGTTGGGCTGAAACAGCAGATATAAAATATGATTGAGATATGATAGAGCTTGAGAATTTAACACATTTTTTTCATTTTTCCCTGCAGATTTGCTTGTGATTTAGTTCACAATAATTTTGGTTTGCTGTGTCTCCTTTCAAAATAACATAAGCACATTCTCAGTTAGATATTGATAAGCATTACCATTTACCACTGAATATGTTATGACTAGAGTGCACTGAAACCCAATAAAAATCAAACCAAGCACCAACTGACTTAAGATTGGACCACTAATGGGGTTCCGGTGACGTCATCATCCTGAATGGCACCCTAAAGTAACAGCTCCCTCGCGAATATAGTTAATTCGCCCCATTTAGACCGTCAAATATCAGATCTTCAGTTATTACTTGAACAGACAAGAGGGGCAAGAATGGGAAAGCCGCGTGCAAATAAAGAAAACACCGCTGCAGATCCTGCAAGTACAGAAAACCCGGAGAACAGCTCTCCTACACAGGGACAAGATGGCGGAGCTAATGCTAATCTTCATTCAAGTGAGGCCGCAAGTCTGACCAAAGTTTTGGAGGAGATTCGGGACTTCCGAAAAGACACAAAAGAACAACTAAACGATATCAAATCAGAGATTACTAACGTTAACCAAAAAATAGCGGAGGCAGAGGTACGAATTGAAAAAGTGGAAGACCGCGTTCAAAACCTGGAGCAGGTGCTGAAGAAGGTGATAAAAGTCATGCATCAGCAGGAAAACAAGCTACTCAACCACGAAGGGAGATCTTGACGGGAGAACTTAAGGATATATAATGTTCCTGAAGGAGCCGAGGGGTCGTCTATGAAGGAGTTTGTGGAAAAACTATTGTGGGACACGCTGGAAATACCCCCGACCGTAGAGCTTGACATTGAGAGGGCGCACCGCGCACTGGTACCAAGACCCGCCGGAGACACGGAAGGCAAACCGCGGTCAATAATAGTCAAATTCCTCTGCTATAAGACTAAAAAAGAGATTCCGCGCAGGGCTTGGGGAAAGAAGAAGGTTTTTCTGAACGGGAGGCTAATATACTTTGACCAGGATTACCCTCCAGCAGTCCTGCAGAAGAGGAAGGAATACGCTGAGGCGAAGAGAGTGTTAAAGCAAAGAAATATTCGCTTCCACACTCCGTTCCCGGCCAAAGTACGGGTGTTTTATGAGGATGGAACACGACTGTATCAGACAGCGGAGGAGGCGACCACAGACATGAAGGACAGAGGGTTGCCAGTCAGCGTGATTACGTCGAGGGAGAGTCTGGCTGAGCAGCTGTCCCGCTCCGCCTGGGAAACAGCGAGAGGACCGAGCCGGCGAGGGACAGGCGAGGAGCGAGAGAAAAACATCAGGGAGAGACTGCGAGCCTTTAGAAGACAGGTCTCACCCTCTTCAGAGGAGTTATAAGTACTAATTGACTTTTAAAGTGATGGAAAGCTAAACAGAACTAAAACAGGCGGTGTTACATTCACCTCAGTATATTTGCATTTATACCTTTACCCCAGTTGGATAAGAATATATATAAGCGGGGGATGCATAATGACACACTTTCTGTGTAATGAACAGAGACCTTTTTCTGCTTTTTTCTGAGTGCCATGGTGGGGGCCCTCAGCCCGCAGGTGGGAGAGGTTTTCCCCCACAGCTAGATGTCCTATCTAGCTCAGCCCAGGGTCATCTATTAGAGACCCCAGCCTTGGAATCACAATTTTCTTCCTTTACTTTTTACTTATGTTCGGTGTTCTTGTTTGTTCGGGGAGTAGATCTGTTAAGTCTCATTTTGTTTAGTTTGTTGATACACAGTGAATATGCATGACTAGTGACAAAGTAAAATTCATTTCGTTTAATGTCAATGGGCTGTTGAATCCAATTAAACGTAGCAAAATCTTATCTAAAGTGAGGGCAGAACAAGCCCATATAGTTTACTTACAGGAGACCCACCTGACAGATAAGGAGCATGTAAAATTAAAGAGAATGGGCTTCACTAATCTGTTTTTTTCTTCATACAAATCAGGACATAGAAGAGGAGTTGCAACCCTCATTTCAAGCAAACTAAATTTCGAAAAAGTATTCGAAATGGGTGATAAGGAGGGCAGATTTATTTTAGTAAGGGGAAAGATAGATGGGAATCCAATCACCCTTTTTAATGTGTATGCACCGCCAGGGAGTGATATTAGTTTCTTCCAAAAAATCACTAATATTATGGTAACGGAAACAGAAGGCCTTTTGATTTGTGGAGGGAATTTAAATATACATTTACAGCCAAAGTTAGACTCGTCTAGTAGAAAAACTCATGATGTGAAGTCCCTATATAAGAAAGTAAATACACTTTTCAAGGAGGTAGGCTTAATTGATATATGGCGAGACCTTTTCCCTAATAGAAGGGATTACACTCACTATTCTGCTCCTCACTCTTTCTATACAAGAATAGATTATTTCATAACATTTGGCCAGGATAAAGATAAAATACATACTTGTGGAATCAGGACAATAGATCTAAGTGACCATGCACCAATATACTTATCCGTTGATCTTAATCTGCCGTTAAAAAATAATACATGGAAACTGAACTCAAGTTTGTTAAATGATCCGTCTTTTAAGGCACAAATTAAATCAGAAATTAGTCTCTTCTTAGAGTTCAATGATACTGGGGAGGTCTCACCTCCCATGTTATGGGATACTTTGAAGGCTGTACTAAGAGGGAAAATTATAGCAATATCCTCATTCAAGAAAAAAAATAGGTATAGACAATTAGAGGACTTAAAAAACAAGCTAAAGGAACTAGAAAGAAAACATAAACTGGATTTGGCACAGGATACATTAAGAGAAATTTAAAGTATCAGGAATGAAATTAATAGTCTGGCCACTCAAGAAATCAAGAAAAACCTAATGTTTCTGAAACAGAGACACTATGAAAGTGGCTCTAAATCTACGAAAATATTGGCGTGGAAACTGAAAAAAAAGATAGCAGAAAATACAATTCATAAAATTAGAGATCCAAGAACAAAAGTGATAAAAAATAAACTAAATGAAATTCAGGAAGCTTTTGAAGTGTTCTATAAAACCCTATATTCTGATGTCCCTGGTGGAAGTGTAACTCAAATTGACAGCTTCCTGAATCCCCTAGACCTACCCACTCTAGATGAAGAACAAAACCAAATAATGACTGCGGATATAACTGAAGAAGAACTAAAAGCTGCAATTAGTAGGCTTAAATTAAGCAAGTCACCAGGATCTGACGGTTACACAGCAGAGTGGTACAAGGAATTTAAAAAAGAACTAATACCTGTTCTACTTCCCACACTGAATTGGGCTTTAAAAAAGGCACAAACGCCACCCAGCTGGAAGGAGGCAATAGTTTCAGCCATACTAAAAGAAGGCAAGGATAAAATGGAGTGTGGATCTTTTAGGCCAATTTCCGTTCTTAATGTGGACTATAAATATGGATGGACATTACAATGGACATTTATAAAATGGAGAAGATAACAGCTTTTGTTAACCACAAATTGGAGAAATTCACTTCATACTGGGAAAACTGGGTCAAATATGTCACACCCTATAGACCTGATTTTATTTTTACAAACTAGTGACTATGATGTATGAGAAAGATCACTCCCTATTTTGGTTGTTGTTGTTGTTATGGTTGTTTATTTTTCTTTTCATTGCTTGGATATATTATTTCGGCATTTAGGGCAGACAACAGATGCAAGATGTATGCTCACATGATGTATAGGTTGTGAATGTCTGTTTCTGAATGTCAATAAAAAATAAATTACAAAAAAAAAGATTGGACCACTAATAATTTTCAGCCATATACTGGAACATTCCTTGCTCTGTTCCTAAACTAACTACCTGCCAGTAAAGATATGAGCTAACAAAATCATAAGTAATGCCACAGTAACCTTAAAGCTCAAGTGTGTAAGATTTAGGGGGATATATTGGCAAGAATTGCATACCGTAATAAATATGTTTTCTTTAGTACATAATCATCTGAAAATAAGAATCATGGTACAGAATGTTTTCATTTATTTAGAAAGGGATGTTTAAAGAGAGGGTCCTCATTTATGGAGATCACCATGTTGCACTCCCATGTTACTACAGTATCCCAGAATGGACAACCCAAACAGTGGCTGCAGGTAGGGTTACTTGCTTTTTTTTTTCCCACGTCAACCACCGCAGTTAGAAGCCCATCTGCAAAGAACAGCGTCAGAAAAACATATGTATGTGCTGCTTCCTGTGTTTTTAAGGTGGCTTGGCTGTAAACTGCCTGGGGTCCAGGCAACATTGGTAATAACACTGTCTTTCAATCAAATGTTATTCAGTTAAACTTATCCACTACAAAATAGAAGAACAAAAGATATAAAAGACCTTGGAAAGACTGTGGCAGAACTGTTACTTGACAGTTTTCTTTTGGGTACAGGGTTTTACTTGTGTCCTTCAGCTGAAGTCAGCTGAGGTAATGGCTACTAGCTGCAGGCCTGTCATGTTTTCCTGCTGCTGGTGATTGCTGGAATGGCTTTGCTACCATACCATATGATATTATCAGGTAACTGCAGAGCCAGAAGATAAAAAATAAGTGCCTAAGGCAGAGAATGTCAAGATGTTTGTCTGAGCAGTAATGCTGCTAAAGTTTAAGGTCTGTAGCAAAGTGCAGGCTCTGTGGGATCACATGCATGTGTTAAAAGCCTATGAATGTGTGAATCTTTTCTTGTTTTTGGTAATGAGAAAAATCACACACAAAGTAAACCTAACATTTCAGTCACTCAGAGTAGCCAAAGATTAAACCTACCCCAGTCTATAGTGACATAAAACAGATCCTGTCACAAACTGAAATAGCTCCAGATGTGACAAACAGTAGCTAAGGCAAGATGTCTGGATTTTCTTGTCCATGGAAGGAAACATTTGACACAAAACAGCCAAAGGACACTGAAGAGCTACAGGTAGACTCTGCTCAGTCTCAGTCATACAGAGATTAAGACATTGTGGCCTGAAACAAAGAAAGGTGAAGAGCTTGTTCCCCAGAGTGGGAAGCTCAGAGGTTGCAGCTGAGACGGGTGGTTTCTTTTTTTTAATATGGTTTCCTGGTTTGCTGGTTACATTATAATGAAGGAAATTTTATTCTTTAACAACAGCAGCAGAGGTGTAACTAGACAATGCTCATTTGCAATGAATAACACTGGATGGTGCGCAAACCTCATGGTTAACAAGACCTAAAGATTAGGACTTTTCTATTCTTGGAGTTGTACTTATCATTACGGTTAAAAATGTAATGTTCATCCCTGGATTGTGCTAGACTCCAGCACAACCCTAGGGATAAACACTAAATGACACCAATGACCTTCCCCCTAGCAGCCAAAGAAAAGGTCACCAGGGTCATTAAAATCAAGTGGGTCATTCACTTAAGTATCATATCAATCTGCAAGTTATTTTATCATATTATGAGGTATCGTGTGCAAAATTGACATTTTGGAAAGGATTTAACCTCTGAAGAGTATGCATGTGCTCGTGGAATTTCCACAACTTTACTTTTTTGGTTCAGTCTTACTGCTCTTATTAGCTTAATGTCCAGCAGCCAGCGAGCTCTGATAAACCCACTGTACACCAACCCAGCACCAAACACAGACTGATACATTTAGTGACTATCTGGTAAACATAGTGGAGCATTTTGAAACTAAAGAGTAAGGTTGTGTTCGAATCAGAATTCAGAAGTGAATATTTTAAGTTCTCCCTGAGCCAACATTTATCAGTAAGACATTTAGTAATTGCTCAGTCCCCCCAGGATTTTTCAGGCTGTTTTGGGGCGCCCCAAAATGTCTGATTTAACAGTAGATTTTCTAAAAAGTTGTAATGCGTGTTACAGTGTTTTTAGGTGGTTTTTTTTTTTGCAATGACATTTGGGGGCAAGTGAAAATTGCAAAAATGGTTTTGATGCTGTCACAGATTTGGAGCCTTTTATTATGAGCATTCAGTGTTTTCCTCAGAATTATAATGTATTTGTGATGATTGAGGGGGTGGGGGGTAGGGTGCAGCAACAGTTGATCACCACCTATCAGCTGTAACTGCCGTTTGACTGAGGGACCGTCCCCGTGAGCTGACTGTCCCTGTGAGCTGCCTTCCTCCTGCTCTCTCTGCCCAGAGTGATCTCATAGTGATATTTTGCTTCTTGGGCAGAAGCCTCACCACAGTAATCAACATCTGACACTGAGCAATTAATCTCACATCGAAACAGCACAACTCTGTCATCAAACCTGTTCAATAATGTTAGTTTTGCGATGCTAACAGTTAGCCTTGTCACTGTGTGCACGACTCTAGGTGTTTCTCAAAGTCAAGGATCCTTCCTTGGGAGGACAGGTCCTCCCAAGGAAAGTTCCTGCAGAGGCAAGGCAAGAGTCCTTCCTATCATTCTGTGAACAATCATTGGAACAGGCTAACAGGTGTTCCCAGGTGATCATCATTAACCCTCAGCAGACTGAGGGGGTTTCGGGGTACTGTGGTAATTTTCTCTGATGTTGTTGTACAGTTTGAACAAATATAAGTGTCATTTTCAGAGTCATGTGACTTTTAGGGAAAATATATTTCTGGATAGTACTTAAAGAAAAAAACAGGTCGGCTAAATTACATTTTTATAAAAGGTGGTTTCAGAATTCCTCTACAATGTATAAAAACTGACCCTACCCATTGTGCTGAATTTTTAGGTCAGTTGATGTGTTTCTGTAAAGTCTTAGGAACGTATGAAGCATTAACACTTTCTTTTTTTTTCTCTGTTCTTTTTTTTTGTCTGCATTTATTCTCATCGTATAACACCACAAAAGGGGTGTCAACTTTTTATGACATTGATGCATATTTTAGTCTTGCAACAAAATATATTTATACTTTGTGCATGTGTGTGACCTTCACCGGCCCCCCCTGGAAGCTAAGCTGTCATTCTTTATTGGATTGTCCTAATATGTGCCAGAGGGGGCAGTGCTGCACCACAGTGAATAGGGGGGGGGGGAAAATGCCAGGCAGGGTGAGATAAGACAAACGGGAGAGGGGAAAGACAGGCAGTGCTATAAGGAATGTAGGCTGCTGTGTTGTACTCAACAACCAATATCCCATCTAAAACCACAAACAAAGAATCGCAATTGAAGACCTGAATTGTGGGAGTCCTGATGGTAAAGAGTAGGCCGCCAGAGGACATGAGTGAAGGAGGAATGCATAGAGGGCGTGATTTAAGTGAGAAGTCGGGAAAGTGACTCAGCGCATTCTGGCGGGTTCCCACATCGCTCAACAGTGGAACTTGACAGGAGCTGGCAAGCCCTGAACTAACATGCATGTGCGATGGACACCGAAGCCCAGAGCAGCCACAATGACCCAGCAGAGCCAGGCTGGCCAAGTGCCCCACCATGGGACGCGGGAGCCCCAGGAGGCATCCCCCAGAGAGCCACAAGGGCCACGGACAGACACATAGACCCAGAGGCCAAGAGGGGGCAGCAACCGATGACCCCGGAGCACCCCAGACCAGCCCAGGAGGCACGGGGCAGGAGAGCACACCTGCACACCTGACGAGGAAATGTTCTCCCTACACCGTGTATAAGTGAAACCCTAAGTATAATGTGGTGCAGTAAAAGTTGGGAGGGCGGGTGAGGCGGCCAGGGCCAGGCCGGAGGGCTGCTGGGGAAGGGTACTCTGCAGCCTACACCAACCTAAGGACCCTGAACCACCCCAGCCCCCCCCCCTCCCCCAAGGTGTGAGTGTGTGTGCAGCATTAAAATGGTGGAGCAGGAGAGGCAAGTAGGAGGGAGGATGGGGGGGACACAATGCCGTAAAGCATTGCAATCCGCCCCACCCCAGAGCCCCCCGTTCTCACCCCCACCTGTCCACAGGGCCCTAGTTGTCGTGTCCCTATATATGCCTATGATTAACTACCGTGAGGTGTGAGATGTGTGACGAATCCAGCATCGATACGACATGGGACCCTCAAAACCACTGCATTCATTCCATCCAATGAGAACCCATCCACACACGGACGACCGCCGCTGCACATTCCAACAAACCACCGTGACGGCGCCAACGAGCAAACACAGATGAGGCCCACAACCCCAGGACAGAAAGCCCAGACCAGGAATAGGAGTGGCTCCAAATGTCGACATCCATTCACAGAACGCAGGCCAAAACGCGTCAGCAGCCCAACCCTCTCCCCAACAGTCCACCACACACCCACAATAGCCGGTAAACCCACCACAGCGCCATATATGCCAGCAATACCGTGGATTCCAAATCCACTGAATGACCAGATGCCACGCAACCCAGTGTTAACCTTTCCTGCTTCAGCGTCCAGACCGTGATCGGGAAGCACAAGGGAGACTTCTTTACTGCTCCAGGGCCGAAGTTACCGCTAACTCCGGGGTTAACTCCCTCCACTCTTATCACCAGGTAGCAAGCAGGAAACAGGAACTCAGCTTCAATCTTGAGGAGTTGCATCATTTATTCACTGTCAGGACAGCTCACACTGGACATACACTGGGTTATAGTGTCACAGCTCAACTGCTAACTGCTAACTTAACTTTCTCTGCTCCGGTCACCGCTAACACAGCCACACACGCTCGCTCTTCCCCTCTCGCTCAACCACCCCCACACGTCATGCGCACTTCCTACGCACAGGGCTGTTTCTTAAAGAGACTATGCCACTTGTATAACACTACCCCCACTCTGGATGGTATTACCACCTAATTCCACTCCAGCACAATGACACACAACACATTTTACAGGATAGCGTAATAAACTGGAAAAAGGCATCAGTAACATTTACTACACAGGCACGAACTTATCTGAACCCTAACTAGGCAACCGGGAGCATATGGAACTAACTTCACTGCATTAAAGGTGTTCATTTAATAGAAAAATACAGTCATATCACAGTGGATAATTGTTATCTAACAAATACTCCTCAAGTTTTCTTCTTTTATAGATGTAGTTAACGTATAAAATAACAATAAGCTCCAACAGTAGCAAACAGTACAAAACATTTCCTCTCAGTCTTCTTCTCTTAACACTGGGAACTGACCTTTAACCCCCGGAACTGTCCATCAACTCCTGAACTTAATGAGCCACTCACTCACCATACTTGGCCGGGGGCTTACGTTGGCGGCTTGGTCTTCGAGGACGACGACCCTGATGAGGTAACCCCACCTCCCCACCCCCACTATCCTGAAAGTCCTTGGGGGAAGAAAAGTCCAGGTGAGGAAGGTTTGAGAGGGGGGAGGTAGCAGTTGCAGGGGTGTGCCCTGTTGGACCTGGTGGAATGTTGCCGGAGGTTTCCTCCATGTCTGTGCTGAAGAGGCCAGAGAGCTCCAGGTCCGGGTCTGCAGGATCCGTGTCCAAGGCTGGAGGTGACACCTCCACCGGCGCCCAGCCTTGAGCCTGCTCCATGGCCCAGGTGTTGTCCATCAGCTCGCGGCTACGATAGGGCTTCAGCTGATCATGGTGAACCACTTTCACTTTGGTTCTTGGGCCTTTCTGGATGCGATACTCTAGATCATCCAGCTGCCCTAGGATGAAGAAGGGACCTTCATATGACAGGAGGAACTTCCTAACCTTGTTCTTGGCCTACTTTGTGCCCTTGATGAGGTACCACACAGCATCTCCGACCTGATACTGTGTGCGGCAGCAGTTCCTGTCATACTGTCTCTTTGCACGTTTCACAGATTCACCGAGTGCATCCCTGGCAATTTGATGCGCCAGCTCCAGTCGCTCACGGAGGCGTTGAACATACTCAGGACCAGAAGGAGCGGTTTCAGAGTCAGGGGGCAAACCGGTTACCAGGTCTACCGGCTCACTCACTTCCCGGCCAAACATCATGAAGTTGGGGGTGAAACTGGTGGAACTGTGTCTTGTCGCTCTGTAGGCCATGACAGCATAGGGGATCATGAGGTCCCAGTCCCAGTGACAGCGCTCCGCTGTTGTGGCCAGAATCTTTTGCAGGGTGGCATTAAACCTTTCTACTTGGCCGTCAGACTGAGGTCGGAAGAGCACACTCTTTGGTATTGAGTTTTCTCAATACCAAAGAGTGTGCACATTTTCTGGAACACTTCTGATTCAAAGTTCCGACCCTGATCACTGTGCAACATCTGTGGTGCCCCATAGCGACACACCCACTCAGAGGCCAGCACTTCAGCCACAGTTACTGCCTGGTCATTGGGTAAGGGGAAGGCTTCCACCCATTTCGTGAAATAGTCCTGTATCACGAGCACATAACGGTTCCTGCGCTCTGTCTCATTCAGTGGCCCCATAATATCCAAGGCGACGGGCTCCATTAGGGCTCCCACCCTGACGGTTCCCATGGGGGCCTGGCTTTGGACGCACAGCTGGTGCACGTGTGGCACCAGAGGGCAACATCCTCTCTCATTCGGTACCAGTAGTATCGAGTCTGCAGCCGTGCCACAGTGCGCTCCACACCGAAATATCCACCAACTGGTCCCTCATGCATCTGCCTCATGACGTCAGGCTGGAAGGCATGTGGCAACACCACCTGTGGATAGTACTGGGTGTCATCCAGACAATAGAACCGCCTGACTAGTATTCCATCTCGGATGTAGAGCCTCTTCCATTGGCTCCAATAAGCCTTTGTGGCTGGACTGTGTGAGGAGACTGTATTCCATGAGGGACGTTCTCCACTGGCCTCCCTCCATGCCCTGATAGGCGCAATGTCTGGGTCAGCCTCCTGGGCCTGTCGCAGCTCTTCCAGGGACCACCCAGAAAACAATGCAGTCTCCCTGGTCCTAGTGAGATAGATTTGCTCAGGGGGCTTAAAATTGTCTGTATCTGTGTGTAGGGTTCTCTCTACCCCCACTGGACTCCGCACCACCTGGTTGATGTCCGAGTCCAACTCACACTGCACAGCTTGGTGCCTGATGTTCACTGAAGGAGGGGTGGGGCCTGGCAGTTTACATGGACAGTTCTGGTGACATGGCTTCCTGGAGAGGCTGTCTGCGTTGTTGTGCAGCCGGCCAGGGCGATGGATGATCTCAAAGTCGTACTCACCGAGTCTCTTCAGCCATCTGGCAAGCTGTCCTTCAGGCTCCTTCATTTTTGTCAGCCACCCGGAGGCTGCTATGGTCAGTGTGCACGATGAAAGGACGCCCCAGGAGGTACTGCCGGAAATGTGACGTGAACTCAACCACGGCTAGTAGTTCTCGCCGTGTGGTACAGTAGTTCTGTTCAGTTTTAGACAGTTTGCGACTCCCATAGGCCAGCACGCGCTCCCTGCCCTGCAGGACTTGTGACAGAACGGCACCGATGCCAACATCGCTTGCATCAGTGTCCAGTTTCATGCTGCCCTGGTCTAATGGGTAACCCAGGACTGGTGCGGTGGTTAGCAGGTGCTTGAGTCTGTCGAACGCCTCCTGGCATTCAGTTGTCCACTGGAAACGGGCGTACTTCTTGGTCAGGGCATGAAGGGGCTCTGCCACAGTAGCAAAGTCTTTTACAAATCGGCGATAGTATAACGCCAGGCCAATGAACTGACGAATCTCCTGGATGGACTTTGGTGTGGGCCACTCTTGAACCTTCTGGACTTTGGAGGGGTCGGTGACAACACCATCTGCCGAGACGATGTGACCCAGGTAGGCTACTTGGTGGCGGAAGAGGCAGCATTTAGCAGGTTTGAGTTTCAGGTTAGCCTGGTGCAGCCTTTGGAAAACCTGGCCAAGTCGCTGCAACATTTCTGGCACATCCCGGCCCAGCACAATGATGTCGTCCAGGTAGACCAGGCAGGTCTCCCACTGCATACTGGCTAGGACACGGTCCATCAGCCGTTGGAATGTTGCCGGAGTGTTGCACAGTCCAAACGGCATGACATTCCATTCAAAGAGTCCACTCCTAGTGCAGAAAGCTGCCGCCCGGCGAGCTCTGGGGGTCAGTTCTACTTGCCAGTAGCCAGAGGCAAGATCCAGCGTGCTGAACCATCTGGCAGTGGAGAGGGTGTCGAGGGTGTCTTGGATGCGGGGCAGTGGGTAAGCATCTTTAATGGTGCAGTCATTTAGGGCCCTGTAGTCTATGCAGAGGCGGTATGTTCCATCCTTCTTACGTACCATCACTATGGGTGAAGCCCAGCTGCTGTGGCTACGGCGGGCCACTCCGGCCTCCAGGCTCTGCTGTATTTGTTGGCCAGCATCCTGTTGTTTCTCCCCTGCCATCCGGCGTGGCGGCTGCTTAACTGGGACGCCTGGCCGTGTCACAATGTCATGCTGCACCAGGGCCGTGCGGCCAAGGTCACTGGGTCCAGTTGAGAACACACTGCCATAGGTGCACAGGAGCTGAGCTAGCTGGAGTTGCTCCTCTTTGTTGAGCTCAGCTGAACTCTGGTTGTAAAGCTCCTGCAGGTGCTGGGGAACAGTGGGAAGCTCTGGCTGCTCCGGCTTGGCTGTGGTGGTGTCGGGCCGCAGGGCTTCTGCAGGTTGGAGGAACCCTGCGATGGCCCCCTTTTTGAGGGTTACAGCTGTATTGCCCGGATTAAAGATGCGGAGGGGTACAGCTTTAAAGGGGTGTGACTCCACCAGGACACGGGCAACTAGCACTCAGTGTTTCTCGACAAAACCTTTGGTGGGGCTTAGCATCATCTCCCCCTTTAAAGGTTCTCTAATGCGGGTATGGCCTCTTACCATATATTCCTGTCCAGCCTCCAGCAGCACAGTCCGGGCCACTCTCACTGCATGTGTCTTTGGTTTGCTTGGAGAGTGGAAGTATGGCACCTCCTCACCGAACAGCACAATGCGGTGGTTTCCAAAATCCAGGCGTGCCTGGGCTTGGGTGAGAAAAGGGTGACCTAGGAGGGCCTCATCACTGGCAATGTCAGCAACCAGGAAGTGCACGCTCACCTGCCGGCTGTTGATCTGGACAGGGATGTGGGCCTCCCCAACCACAGGAACGTCACCGGGTCCAACACCTAGCAGAGTCTACAACTGATGGCTGAAGTGGGGGACGGGCATCTGGGTGAATGGCGTTATAATGGTGCAGAGGCAACACACATTTCCGTGAGCCACTGTCCAGAACAGCACAGATATCCAGTTCATGCACTTGCATATGAATGCTCATTTCTCGATCATGGGCTTTAAGCTGAAGCACAGTGGGCTCTGGGCGCTCATGGGCGGCTGTTGGGGTTTGAACTCTGGTGGATTTCCTGGGGGAAGGGCAATTTCTCTTCATGTGGCCAATGCCAGAGCAATTATGACAACGAATATCCTCCCACTTAATGTTCTTGCTGCTTTTCTGTGGAGTTGATGTGCAGTGGAAATCCAAGGTTTTTGGCTTATAACTGACAGCTGGGGTGGCTGCAACAGTCTCCACCTCCTCTACCTCAGTTCCTTCCCTGAACATAGCAGCACGGGACCTCCGTTCTGGTGTGTTGCATGTCACTGATTGCATGAGGGTGGTGACCCGCGACGCCGCCTGCTTGGTGGTTTCGTGGCGGCGCGCGATGTCATAAGCTTGGGCTAATGTGTGAGGTCGCTGTTCTAATAGTTTCTGTACAATCTCTGCATTCCCTACAGCATTTGTGAAAACTTCAAAGCCTATGGCGTCCTGCTCATTATCAGTCTTGTCACTGTAGGCTACTGACACTTGCTCATATATGTCATCCCTCAACACATGAAGAGCTTCACCTGGTTTGCAGACCCGCTGTCTCAGTTCAATGGCCACTGCAGCAGCGTGCTCTGAACAGGGACCATAAGCAGCCTCCATCTCCTCCACCAGACGGCTGTAGTCCCACTGAGAAGACCGTGGATTTCTGTGGATTATTGCCCCTGCTGCACCCACCAGGCAGAACTTAAGTTGAACAGCCATAGTCTTTTTGGACCAGTAAAGTGGAGACTCTCTCCCTGTGATCATATTCATCCTCACTTTCAGACGAAGGCTGACAGTATGTAGGACTGGGCTTGTATGCACGTGACTTGGGCCGCTCACATTTAGGGGAGGAGTGCTTTAACTGCACAGTTTGAGTATTGCCCTGCTTGAATAAATGTCCATATTTAGTGTCTTTGGGTGAACAGTAGGGATGGGCGATACCACACTTCTAGGATTCGATACGATACCAATACTTTTTCTTGTATTTTCATCGATATCGATACCGATACCGTTCATTTCTTACTGGCAATTTTTGTCAGTCAAAATATTATTACATTTAAGACAAATCACAAGACAAATACAGACCATTTATACAAAATTTATTATGGTCAACATAAATACGAATAAAATAAATTCAATAATACAAAAACATGCACATATTCACTTTGCTTATTTCTCAAAAAAAGAGAAAAAAGACCAATCTTGGTAGAAAAAGCCAAAAGGATTAAAAAAAAACAGACAAACAAAAAACTAATACATCATAACTTATTTTTCGAACCTCTTTGTAGAAGTAAACATTTGTACTTCACTGAAGCAAGAACAAGACATTTCCTTATCATAATAAACTAGGATTTCCTTATCCTATAAACCCGCATAAGACAGTTGTTCCCTGAGAAAATGAACTAGAACAATGTCCCAACACCATAACACCTTTAGTGCACTTGAGATATATCATCACACTTTACTGAAGTCTCAGATAACTGTTCAGAAAAAGTATCATATTCACACAATGTTATTTTTCAAACCTCTACATAATGTAACACTTCACTGAAGTAAAAAGAAGAGATTTCCTTATCATAATAAACTAGGATTTCCTTATCCTATAAACCCGCATAAGACAGTTGTTCCCTGAGAAAATGAACTAGAACAATGTCCGACACCATTACACCTTTAGTGCACTCGAGATATGTCATCACACTTTACTGAAGTCTCAGATTGCTGTTCAGAAAAAGTATCATATTCACATTTTCTGCTTTAAGTCGATTGCGCCTCTGGCTGATTATTTCTCCGGCCTTCGAGAAGAGTCTCTCTGCTGGAACAGACGTTGCAACAGTTCCAAGGTATTATTTTGCAACTTTGTTCAGCAGTGGAAATGTGGTTTCATTTTTTTTCCACCAAATCAAAGGGTCCTCACTCCTTGGGATCACTTTTTCCTCCATGTATCTTCTCATTTCAATATATGCATCTGTGTTTGCTGTGCAATTGCTCTGAAAAGCCACAACCCGGCTGTCAAACTCCCGCCATAATCCCTTGGATGATGAACACTCAGCAGGTGACCCTTGTGTCACTTGTGTCACAGTTGATGCAGTCGTAGCAGCCTCATGTCTGGTTGACTGTGTTTCAGCGCAGGCCAGGGCTTGCATCTCTGTGATGATCCGTGATTTAATCATTTCCACATTTGTAGAATCACAGAACACAATGTTTTTGAAGCGAATATCCAGAAAGGTGCTGGCTGCAAGTGTGTGGTTGTGTTCTATGTTTTGGAACCGTCGCTTGCATTGTGCTGCAAGTTGTGAAGCCAGACTGTTACTTTGCGCAGCAGATGTGGTTGCTTGCTGGAGAAGAGACACCAGAGGTATGACTTTGGAAACTGTTACATACTGCTCTGCTGAAACCTCCTTAGTGGCCTCTTCAAAAGGCCTGAGGACGTCAATGGCCTGCTTGATGTGGGACCATTCTCCACCACTTAGGCACATGTTGTTTCTTCCCAGAAGACAAAGTGCTGTTGTGATGGCTTCTTGTTGTTCATACAGTCTGTCAATCATGTACAACACCGAGTTCCATCTGGTATCCACTGCTTGGATTAGTTTATGCTGAGGTAAGTTCAACTGATTTTGTACTTCTTTCAGTTTATCAGTTGCTCTGGTGCTGTGGTGGAAGAACCGAACGATTGCACTGCATTTCTCTAAGCTGGACTCAAGACTTGTGTCAGCCTTAATGGAGTCCTTCACAATGAGGTTGAGTGTGTGAGAGAAACAAGGAATATGCTTCCAACATGTTTTCCGCACAGCAGAGACCATATTGGCTCCATTGTCTGTAACAACTGCATGGATCTTACTGGTGATGCCCCATTCATCTGTGATTTTTGTCAGGAGTTCAGCAATATTGTCTGCTGTGTGCTGCACAGCTACATTTATGGTTGCAAGATTGCAAGACTGCATCTGCCAGTTCTTATCGATAAAATGTCCTGACACAGTCAAATAAGATTCCGTGGTTCTTGCAGTCCACATGTCAGTTGTTAAAACCAGACTGCTTGCTGATTGTATGGAGTCCTTTACTGTTTGTTGTGCTTGCTCGTACAGTTTGGGAATTTCACCTGCCATCATGGATTTCCGACTAGGGATCTGGTATCGGGGATCCACCACCTTCATAAAATGCCGGAAACCTTGATCCTCTACCATTGAAATGGGTTGCAAGTCCTTCACAATCATTTTTGCCAGGCTCAATGTGATCTCACGTGCTCTTTGAGACTCATCTGAAAAGGATAAAGTTTTCACGTCACAATAGGTTAGATGAAATGTATTTGTTACAAAAGATATTAAGGATTTTATTAGATATTAGGGTTTTCCAATTAACTATCAAATCTGAATCGCAAGGGGCTGCAGTTATTTTTTTTTAAAGTTTGTGTTATAATTAATGAAATATGAAATTATGTTTTCCAAATGTAAGAAATCATGTTACAGATTAAAACCAATATCACATCATATTTTTTTTAAATGATTTTCGTTTCAATGGAAAAAATAAAACTGTCATGCAAAGATGTAAAATCCCCAAAATTGTATCTCATATGTTCTTATCTTGTTTCCTACTCCGAGCCAGCAATTTTCAACTTCAGTAGGCTACTTAAACAAAATATTCAGTAAATATTACTAAAAACCAATGCCTGTTTTAAGTCGGCTAAGCAACAATTGGACAATACTGGACATAATCCCCTTCACCTGAAGTGTTAAAATTATTGACGATATTTAAAGACTTTAGCACTGCACTGTCAAAGGTAACTACCTGGATACACTTGGCTTTTTTGCAGACTCTCGTGCAGGGTCTTCTGCCGGACTGCGGGTGGCGCAGGAGACTGGGCTTTCGCAGCAGCCTGTCTTTTTTCAAGCTCACTGTGGCTCTCGGGATGCGTCGTCTTCAGATGTTTGAATAAATTACTTGTGTTGCTACTGTGCAAAACTTGTTTATCACACACCTGGCACCTTGCTGTGGTTTTATCGACTGGTGAAAAATAACACCACACCACGCTTCGTTTTTTGTCTGCCATAGCTTGTCAGGTTTTCCTCCGGCTCCTGTTCGCGCTACATCGTGGCCTGGCTGACTGTGTCGGCTGGGCTGTGCCGCATGTTGACGCTCATTCGCTCGTCTCCAGTCACGTGACATGGGCCAGCTCAATACGCCGCCAGGTACAGGGGTGTCCCGGCACGTATTAATTTAAGTAACTAATCTAAAACGGCAGAAGGTGATGCATACACCCCCAATTCTTATTTTTTTAGTTTATATCGATATTTAGAAAAGAAAATCGATACCAAATGAGTAGCTTGTGAGTATCGATATATCGATACCATGGTATCGATCCGCCCATCCCTAGTGAACAGCAGCGAGGAGTGTGCAGCTGTGGGTACGTTGGGATTGAAGAGTGACAGGGGACTGGTGTACTCTGAACAAAACCCCCTGGATGGGCTGAGGCAAAGGGGTTTACACTAGGTGTTGCAGTGGCGGCAGCTGATGGCGAAACTGCACCGTACAGCTGTAATGGCTGGACATGGGCATGGTGATCGTGCGCCTGGGGGCAGGAGTCTTTGCTTCTTATGTCTATCCCACAGTCTTAGAAACAGTAACTTTCCCCGTCGGCATCAACAAAGGGATTATTGCTCGCTAACTTTAGCTGAGCTGGCACAAAGGATGTCTCACTCGGTTGCTGCTTCACTTTAACAGTCTCACTTTCACATAGAAAGGGGTTATAATGTCCATTATTTCCGTTTCTTTCACTTACCGCAGTCAGCGACATGAAAGGGTTGGCGTGACTGGTTACATTTCCCCACTGATTGTGTCCATTATTAGCCACGGCGCGCTGGTTAGCAGCTGCCATTTTAGCTTAGCTTCTTAGCCAAGTGGGGAAACACAGGTATTTTTAGTGGACTTTTTCCGGTTTATTTCACCGTTTTGCTCACTACTGCTGCTGCTGCTGACATGAGAGGGTCCCTTCGTGGTCGCCAGTGTTAACCTTTCCTGCTTCAGCGTCCAGACCGTGGTCGGGAAGCACAGGGGAGACTTCTTTACTGCTCCAGGGCCGAAGTTACCGCTAACTCCGGGGTTAACTCCCTCCACTCTTATCACTAGGTAGCAAGCAAGAAACGGGAACTCAGCTTCAATCTTTAGGAGTTGCAGCATTTATTCACTGTCAGGACAGCTCACACTGTACATGCACTGGGTTATAGTGTCACAGCTCAACTGCTAACTGCTAACTTAACTTAACTTTCTCTGCTTCGGTCGCCGCTAACACAGCCACATACGCTCGCTCTTCCCCTCTCGCTCGACCACCCCCACACGTCATGCGCACTTCCTACGCACAGGGCTGTTTCTTAAAGAGACTACGCCACTTGTATAACTGTGCGTTCAGACCAAAAGAGGCAAAAGAGGCAAGGACGCCCGAGGCTGCGCGAGAAACAGGACAGCTTCCAAAGCGGCAAAATATTTTAGCCGCTTTGGTCGCTCTTCACGTGACTGACGTCAAAGTTAAATCGCGCTAGTCATTTAAAGGAGCCACAAAGCAGACTTCTTGACAGCGGCATAGTGCTGCTTGCTGTTGTTCACCTTCAGTTTAAAGCATGCCTAGTTGCATAGGAGGTTTTGTGTGTCATTAAATACAGAAAAAAAAATCTCAGAGCATGAACATAAATCAAAATCACCATCTAGTCACGAGCGGATTAACTATTGAGGAGGAAGCAATTAACAAAGGGCATTATGATTTACCCACCACAACATCAAACTTTTACAACTTTGAAATATACTAAAATTCTGTGGCAAAGACGTACCCTGGGCATGCAAGCCTTTCTTGCTTCATCTGAATGAGATGACACATTGCACAACAAAGCATTTTATCAACTAACTGACATTTAAATAGAGCAAAAATATCTTGATGTGTGCAGTGAAAAGTACTTTTTTTTTTCAAGCGTCTTCTTCGGGTGTACAGGCAGGCAGCAGCACACATCACAGCGATGTCATCCAAATCCATGATGAGTCCATATGATTTTGAGGGTTAAACGCGCATATTTATAGTCATCGCAGACCATGTTAATGATACAATAATAACAATTATGAGCGGGAGTTAATTTAATGTCATGACCGCCTCACGCCATTTTTCCCCTTTCTTCCAAAAAAGTAAAACACTCTTTGGCCACAAGATTGTTATGTTTTCCGGCTCCGGGGTAATTTTCTTTAGGCCTATAGAACACACACACACACACACACACACACACACACACACACACACGGGTGCAAATGCGCGCTCCTTACGTCTCAGCTGCAGCATCTCTGTGCACAATTACGCATGTGGTGTTGTCTGCTTGTCTTTCGTTTGGTGTCATACAAGTTCGTCAAGTTCGTGTGTGTGTGTGTGTGTGTGTGTGTGTGTGTGGCCAAAGAGTGTTCCTTTTTTGGAAGAACGGGGAAAATGGGGTGAGGCGGTTAGCGAATTAAATGAACTCCCGCTCATAATTGTTATTATTGTATCATCAACATGGTCTGCGACGACTATAAATATGCGCGTTTAACCCTCAAAATCATATCGACTCATCATGGATTTGGATGACATGACTGTGATGTGTGCTGCTGCCTGCCTGTACACCCGAAGAAGACGCCGTCGCCGGGTTTGGGTGCACGAGATTCTCCGGCGCCGTGAGGAGCTCGGAGAATTTCATCGGCTGGTGCTGGAGCTGCGGCTGGACAGAGAACGGTTCCAGCGGTACTTCAGGTTGGACGTCCAGCAGTTCGACAGCTTGCTGACGAAGATCGGGCCGCTAATCGCCGCGCAGAGGACCAACTACCGCTGTCCCATCTCCCCATCATGCTCTATTTAAATGGCAGTTCGTTTTCAAATATGCTGATAAGATGCTTTGTTGTGCAATGTGTCATCTCATTCAGATGAAGCAAGAAGGGCTTGCATGCCCAGGCTACGTCTTTGCCACAGACTGCACTTCACTCCGCTATTTATACATTTATACATTTTTTTAAACTCACCAGACCAACCAACCACCTCCGCGACACGATCCCAGGCAACATTTTTTTATTTTGGTCCCGGTAGCCAAAAAGGCTGACATTGTAGAGGATGGGGTGAGCCCGCACAGTGATCAATTTCTCGGCATCCATGACGGAACTAGGAACCAAAGTTACATGCGTTGTGCTTTGGGGCCCGCTCGAGCGAAGGACACCCCTACTCTGATTGGTTGCCGGCGGTTGCCGCTGAACCGCGTCATAGCTAATTACCATAAAGTTAACCGAGGTTCAACTTTTTTAGCCGCTTTGGACGCTCTGGATGCGCGGCTGACGGCGGTTGACGCTTTGGCCGCTCAGGACGCCGGGCTCTCATTGAAAATGTATTAACTTCCGGCGTCCTTGCCTCTTTTGCCTCTTTTGGTCTGGACGTACAGTAACACCAGCTCCACACACCCAGAAGCACCCCACAGAACCCAAACGCAAAACCCGGGAGCCCGGAAGCATTAACACTTTCATCTGCTCAATTGATTTGGACAATTAAATAGCTATCTAAAAATGTGTCCTGAGTTGGCAGTAGAAGGGTTAATCCTTCTTTACACTGAATATGCAAAAGGTGCTGTTTACAGGTGAGGCCAGGTAAAGCCCCCCCAAACATTTTCGCCAACACATTCACACCCTAATCCCTTGTCAGACTGCAGTAAACACAACAGCTGAAAAAAGTCCTAAATCACCACAGCATCTACAGTATATAAACAGACTTACACACAGAATCACACTGTGATACTAAAGTATTCAAGATGTTTACTCTGGTCATTCTCACCGCGATTCCCCCGAAAAATACACCAATTGAAACCCTAAGAATGAGAGCAATTATCAAGTCGTTATCATGTGAATAGTGTGTGTGTGTGTGTGGGTAAAAACGTTTATGTTTTATCTAAATCCGGTTATTAAAACAAAAAAAATCTCATTTGGCTGTGAACACAGTGGAAAGTTTGGATTATGAGGTTTCTGTCAATACGTTTTTTTCACGCTTGTATGATAAAAACTCCTGGCGACATTAATCCAAATAAATGACATATTGACATTGAAGTTGAAGTACCGAAGTCTTGCTGAGCTCCACTGGCGCAGGTTTCATTGAAGAGGCCCCGCCTTCACCTCCAGCAAATCGTGTCAAAGCATTGTGGGGATTTTATACCCACGGAGGATCCACACATGCATCCTTTGAATTTCTCTGAAAGAAGGACTCAGTCCTTCGTGAAACTCAGAAGGATCTTTGACATTGGAACAATCCTTCGGCGGGGGTCGATGACGTAGCATCCTTCAAATTCGGCCGTTTGAGGATCTTTCCTTGACTTTGAGAAACACCTCTTGTCTCAGGCACAGAGCTCTGGCCCTGAAGCAGCAGTCTTATGATAACCACAGAAAAAGAGAGAGGGGCAAGGAGGGACTGAGCTAATCAATAACCTGCATGCAGCTCCACAATGAAATGAAAACTCTAAAATAAAATTGTTGTTAAGTTGCAGTGTTTGCACAAAACTGCAAGGTCATGCATAATTCACAGGGACTGGCTGAATTTCAGCTAATTGTTGCAATGGCAACATCTCAAAGTCCTGGAGCGACTGGTTACACTTCTGCCCAGTTACACTACAGTTCAGCGCATCTACAGAGCAGCTGCTCATTACTCTTACAGTCTACATGAGTCCCACATTTCAGTGCCTTTGTTAATCATCTTTTATGTGAAAATATCATATTCCCATGCAGTCAGAGAAACTTAGAGTGTTTCAGAGTTTCACATATACCAGCAGTTCAAAAGTACTTTAGCCAACTTCGGATTCAGCATCAGGGCTGAGAGCGTTGGACCATCAAACAGAAATTAGTCACAGTGCTTGGGGTTGCATTGCTCTGCATCATGCTGCCTGCCATTTCCATCACCATTGTCTCTTTCCATCACAGTTAATTTTGTACTTAGGTAATGTTGTTACAGGACTCGTTTCGTAAAGGTTTGTAGCCCGACAAGCTGCTGTTGTGTTGAATCTACACAAAAAAGTGCAGTGAGTTGACAAAATGACTCTGAGGCTTCTTGAGTGATGATTCAAACCATCAATGTCCAAGGGGCAGCCCTACTACAGAGTCAGGAGTTGGTAGAGACCAAACCAGAGCAAAATGGAGAGTGGATATTTCCAGAGGTGAGACTAAGTCATTATTTTGCAAGTCACAAGTAAAACTCAAGTCCCAGATTGCCTTAAAGTTTGAAATTCAAGTCCCAAATAAGTCATTATGTGCTCTTCATCAAATGTTATGCTAATTTAAGAATGGAGTGATAACATTAACTAAGCATTAGCTAGTTAACAATGATAATATGGGCCTTGACTTACTGTTCTTTGTGCAACATAAAATGTTGAACAAAGTTGGAGGTTGTTGCGGTTCCATCTGTAATTTTAGACCCACATATTTGCATGATGCAATTTGTTTTTGTTAATCAATCAATCAATCAATTTTATTTATAAAGCCCAATATCACAAATCACAATTTACCTCAGAGGGCTTTACAGCATACAACATCCCTCTGTCCTTAGGCCCCTTACAGCGGATAAGGAAAAACTCCCCCAAAAAACCCCTTTAACTGGGAAAAAAATATGGTAGAAACCTCAGGAAGAGCAACTGAGGAGGGATCCCTCTTCCAGGATGGACAGACGTGCAATAGATGTTGTACAGAACAGATCAACATAATAAATTAACAGTAATCCATATGACACAATGAGACATAAAGAGAGACAGATATTATATTAATAGTATGATTATATATGTATGTGACAATAATGATATGTGTATAATAGTACAAGTATGACTAATAGTAACAGCAGCAGTGGGAGGCATCAGGCAGGACCATTTAACCATTGCTTAGTTTTTGTACTGCTGCTTGATTGGATGCTGTCAGATTATTTCAAACTCAGTGGATCTGGCGAAATTTATTGACTACTTATTGGAAATAAATAGCATCAGTGTTATCTGATTTAGGGAAGGGGTCAAGTATTTTCAAGTCAAAAGGCTCAATCCAAGTGAAGTTACAAGTCATTGGTGTTAAAGTGCAGTTGCGTTTCTTTTTTGATTTTGTTGAGTCTAAAATCATCAAGTTTGAGAATTGAATGTAAGTCATGTGACTCGAGTCCACACCTCTGTATATTACACTTGCATTCATCAAGTGTCCAGAAACACAACTTAAAATGAATGCTAGTATTGGTCTGTGTGTGCTATATGTCTGAAGAGGCATTTGGTTCCACACAACAAATTCAGCACAACAACTTACAGGATGATGATTTATCAAAGCCATTCTTTTGTGTACATTTTTTATCTGATGACAATGACACAAAATGACAAGACGGACAACAGTTTCATTATTTGCCTAGCACTTCTGTGAAGCCAATCTGGCTATAGCATGCACTGGTTTTGATCTCTGTAAAGACATGACAGTACTAATGGTGTGTTCCATTCACCTTGGAAGTTGGAGGTTGGAGCTGGGAATGACATTACACCTGAGTTGATCATGTTCTAGTAAAAGTCCGAAAACCAAAATGTTGTTAGCGATACCAATTCAAGCCAGGTTAGTCATCGTTAGCAATACCAGTTCAAGCCAGGTTCGCCACAGATAGCAATACCAGTTTAAACTAGGTTGGCCATTGTTAGCTATACCAGTTGTTAACAACGCATTGTGCTGTATTTTGTGCATACAAACACTGTGGCAACATGTGCTTGGATAGAAGTTTGACAGGACTGTGTGTATGATTGATTTAATCAGGTACAAGTATGACAAAAGTGCTAATAAAGTGTATATTACTACAGCTGTCCCTACCGTTGATGCGCGGAGCAGACATATTTTCCAAGTTGGAAATCTGACTTCAGGGGGCGTTCCAGTTGAAATTTCCAACTGGGAACTCAGAAATCCCAACTTCCTTGTACAAATGGATAACTGATTATCATTTTTACTTTTCAGTTTGTGTGAGGATTAAACAAACAAGATACAACATGTTTATCAGTGAGCTTTAAAGGTGTTGGTAGGTACATGTTTGAAAACTGGGCAGAGGTGGGCTAGCTGCTTCCTTCTGTTTCCAGTCTTTATGCAAAGCAAAGCTGACCATATCCTGACCCCAGGTTTGTTCCACAGACATGAAACTGGCATCAGTTTTCTCCTTTCAATCTCAGAAATAAAGCAAATAAAGTTATTTCTGCAAAATCTTTAACAACTGCATTTCTAAACTTAACTAGCAATAGTTTGTATCGTAGATCTTTACCACTGTTGACACAGTGCATTGTAATGGGAGCCCTCAGAACCGATGAAACAACTGGCCTGGTCAAGGCAAGGCAGTTTTATTGTTATTGCTCATTTCATACACCAGGGCAATTCAAAGTGCTTTAGCACCATTAAAACAGCAAAAGTGCAGACAAGAGGTGCAGCAATAATAAGATTACTTATAATGATTAAAAATTGAGTTTAAAAATAGGTTTGCAGTCATTACATGGTGGCGTAGGCTGAGTAAAAAAGGAATGTTTTTAGCTTTGACCAAAAAAATGTTAAGAGTAAGGGTGTGTCTAACATCACCTGGGAGGTTATTTCAAGTTTGTGCCGCATGATAAAAAAAAACAACTCTGCTTTACTATGTTTTGTTCTAACTCTTGGGATGGTCAGTAGGCCAGCCTCAGATGTCCTCAGGGTCCTAGAAGGTCCACATGTCACAAGCATGTCAGAGTGACAGGTAGCAGTGTAACGATTTTAGAACTGGAGTAATGTGGTTATATTTCCTATTTTTTGTCAGGACCCTAGCAGCAGCATGCTGAATAACCTGAAGTTGTTGAATAGCTTATTTTGAGAGGCCTACAAACAGACCACTGCAGTTATCTAATCTACTGGAAATAAAGGCATGGGTGAGCCTTTTAAGGTCTTGCTTTGACATTATTCCTCTGACTCTAGCAATGTTTTTTTAAATGGTAGTAGGCAGGTGACATTATGGATTTGATGTGGCTGTGGAAATTTAAATATGAGTCTAAGAGAACACCAAGGTTTCTTGCTTGACTCTTATTGAAAAGAGAGAGGGTTTCAAGGTGAAAGCTGACACTGTTTCTATCCAAGGCTCAGAGAAAATCATGTTGTCTTATCTCTGTTAAGTTGCAGAAAATGTTGATGCATCCAATCATTGATTTGCTCGATACAGTACCACAGGTCCTTAATCACCTGGTGAAAGCGACATGTATATTTATCATCTGGATAATTATGGTAGGCTACTTTATAATTTTGTGTGATTCTGCCTAATGGAAGTATATAGAGATTGAACAAGAGGGGTCCCAAAATGGATCCCTGTGGGACCCCACATGTCACAGCCATCTGCCCTGACTTATAGTTACCAATTGAGACAAAGTACTTCCTTTCATGAAGATATAACTTGAGAGTCTGACCCCGTTTTCTACGTTTCTGTTACAAAATTGTATGGTCCACTGTGTCGGTGTTAAGGCAAATGTCATTTATTACCTTTATGGTGCAATATCAGTGCTGCGGTGCTGCCAAAAAACTGACTATGAAGGAACTGTAGGGGTGATGTGGTTCAGAGGAGAGTGAATGCATGGTGAGCAGGCAGAGTCTCGGTTAGAAGACATCAGTCGTATGGAGTGAGGTCAAGGAGGAGGCAAGAAATGAAGAACGAGCAAAGAAACAGTTTATTCAAGTAAAATAAAAGCTGTGTTGCATCATAACCTGCCTCCTCCTTGACCTCACTCTATACGACTGATGTCCTTTAACCGAGACTCTGCCTGCTCACCACGCATTCACTCTCCTCTGAACCACATCACCCCTACAGTTCCTTCAGACTAAAAGTTATCAAAGCAATTTTTCAGTTTCAAAATGTTGCTAAGTTGCTGGTAGACAACTTTTTCAATAACTGTACTTAAAAGTGGTAAGTTTGAAATAGGCCAATAGTTGTTTGGTAGAGTGGTATCAAGACTGCTGTGTTTTGGGAGAGGTTTAAAGAAGGTTTGAAGAGAAGTTTTCAAAACATTTGGAAAAGTACCAGATTGGAGGGACACATTACCTATAATATCTAAGTAGGAAATAACATATAGAGGTTTAGAATATTAAAGGAGGATTTTCTCACCATCAGCAGTCATTTTAATCTCAATTGCTACATTCTTATAGGTGCTTGCCCCCCCCCCCCCCCCCCACTGGACCCCAACCTTTGTTGTTATGACGTCAAAGCTGCATTCTCTCTGCTTCCTTTTCCTGTTTCTGATACGTGGGTGGTGGTGGAGGGGGTTGGCCGTCATATCCTTTGGAAAGCGTTTGTCTTTGGTATTGTCAGCTGGACTGAGGCCAGCTCACTAGCTCCGCTCACAACAACCCAGCTGAACAATAAACCTGTCCACTGAACCACAAGAGAACTTTGATTTCACAGTCTGCCCTAATTTTCTCATTGCACAGATTTTTTAAGCAGGTCAATCCTGAGCAGATCAAGTGAGCCAGGGTCAAGTGAGCTTGCTGATGACTTGGTGATGATGAAAAGTAGTTGACTGGCTACAGAATGGGTTGTTGAAGGAAGCGGGGTTAAAATAGGTTTCTGCTTTTCACTACACTGGGTGTCTGAATAGGTGGACATTCACACACATGTAGAGGGCCTGTATAAGCCACTCAGACAGTCCATTACAGTCCAGACAGCATGAAAGATATGAGACACACATAAGCGTCAGCATGGAAACATCTTGCCACTCACACATTTTGTTTTCTCACTCAACAAATACACTGCAACCAGCAACCTTTAGTAACACATTCGTTATGTCTTTTCTTGGAAGCATTAGAGTAATTTACCCTGCTAATGATGAGATTATTTTAATGGAAATAAGTAAAGTAAAATTACTTAAAATTCACAAAATGACAAAAAACATTTCTTAATTCACACCTTAAAAAGACCTCTATTTTCAACTAAGGTGAAGGGTATCAAAGTATTTGGTAAATGCTAAAGGGTAGCTTTGGTATTTTTTAACCTGGACCCCTATTTCCCCACATGTTTTTGTCTAATGGGAACAACAACTTTTGCAACAAGTCCAGTATTGAGCAAGAGGGCAGCAGTCTGCACAAGCGAAACAGGTTGCAATGTAATAACTTGGGGCAATCGTGCACCCTCAATGTATGTCCACTAAAAGTGCTTGTGTTTGCCACAGACAGGCTCAGATTATTACTGCAAGTGTCTGACAACATCATGGAAAGGATCCTTACAGAGACAGACCTTTGTATTAAGGAGTAAGATAATTTTTGTTTGACCCGAAATAGCCCCTAAATTGCCATCGCCCAACCCACCAGACTTTATTTCAAACAAACCAGAGCTGGTGATTGTAAGAACAGTGGAAAGACAAACCAAGATGACTTTTGTCTTATTTAGTTTTTGTAGACTTTGAATGAAGTGTGTTTTATGATAATGAAATTACTGTTTATTTCAACAGAGTCTGGTGGGTTTGGCGATGGCGATTTCTTGGCTGTTTCTGGTTAACCAGAACAATCTCACTTTTTAACTAAAAAAGCCTATCTCTGTAGGGATCATTTCCATCATTTTGTCAGACACTTAGAATAACAATCTCAGCCTGTCAGTGTCAATAGCAAACACTTATGGTGGATGTACAATAATGATGCACAGTTGTCCCAAGTGGTTACATTGCAGCCTGTTTCGCTGCTGCCACTAGTCACTTGGACACAAAAACATGAAAGCGCGGGGTCCACGTTGAAAAATACTAAAGTTAGGTAGTTATCCTTTAAGGAGTGTAAAAGTAAAGACATTTTGTTTTTATGTTTTTGAACAACAACTCAAACAGTCTTTTCAGTCTTGTTACAGCATGTAAACCTTTCCACTTCTTGTTTCTACTGCGTGTCAGACTTGTCAGATTGTTTTATTCTTCTTGAAAATACAGTACTGTCAACAACAATATGATATTCTGTTAACCATTTTACCGGGGAAAAGCTGACAAAAGAATATGAAAGCTTAATGTGAACATCATAGTCAGAATCACAGAATAACCATCAGTTGGTGAGTATTTTTCCTTTAAAAACATGTCTTTTAGATAAGTTGTTATTGCTCAGGGAGAAACTCAATAGAACAGCTCTAAGAATAGGAATTCCTACAATTTTATGTTGTAGTGATGTGTACTCTTGCTTCCTCTTGCATTGTGTGATTAACAAGACACAGACCTTCTTTCTTTGGCTCTAACTGGCTGTTTAATCAAGGGGACAGCACACTGCAACAACAGAATCAGATTAGATCCTACAGCCACCCTCGTTGTAATGAGCTCCATAAATTTCACAAGGACAGCACACTGCAGACTGGCTGCGATAAGCGCCAAATAAATCAATAATAAAAGTCAATTGACTTGTTACATGTGATGAACAAAATAAAATGACAACATATGTATCTGGTGACAAAAGAATCACATTGGATCGCAAAGCAACTCTCGAGGTGATAAGCTCCATAAATTGCTAAAACACAGAAAGAAAGAAATCATTCAGCTGTTGTAAATTATAGTACTAGGCCTCATCAAGGGGGACCAAAATGTTGGGAATCCACACTTATAGGCTTTGTACGGCGGCACCATTAATGTAGGGAATCTACATTAATAGGCTCAAATTGGCTATCAGAAATAATTAATAATTATTAGTAATAATTATTAATTATGTTAAATAACGTGACTTAATTAACATTAAATCACCTCGTGGGGCACCATTCCTGAAAAGGGAAAAATGATAGCCAGTTAATGATATCAGTCTCAAAAAGTTCACTAAACTATTAATTTGGGAAATTGATTAATAATTAAATTAATAACCATAACCAAATTAATAATAAAGCCTGAAGGATTTCGGAATTCTTGACGCAGCAGAGGTTGACTATTCATTCACTATTGTACAACATTAAACAGACAGCAGGTACGATTCCAAAATTATATTCATTCATAAAGTAAAGCAAAGCAAAACCAAAACACACAAATCCTAACTATATACAAGCCTGTGTGTGTGTGTGTGTGTGTGTATATGTTTGTAGGTGTGTGTCTGTGCATGTGTGCGAGAGAGAGAGAAAGACAAAGGCGGGTGTGGTGATCGAAGGGCCGTTTGGCCTACAAACAAAATGGAGGACAACAGAAAACTACAAGATGGCCAGATCAAAGCTAGCTTCAGATCGGGGGAGGTGTTTGTCTGACTGTGTGGTCAGGACAAAGACAAAAGAAAAGAAGCGGGACTTGAGCGGCCTGATTGGGTGTAGCTCTGTTGAAAGCCTATTTGTGAGTGAGTCTATGTGAATGCGATTTGTGTTGCAAAGGGTCTGGATTAGTGCAGAAGGTGTTTAGTTACATGCAAGACGTTGTCTGTGAACAGCATTAGCAAACTAAACATGACTTCGGTTGGTAAGACCAACTAATCAATAACCTAATTGCAGACAATCACAACAATAACTCAATTAGCAGCATTAAATCACAAACAACAAGTTAAACAGTCTTGCTTAGCCTGTGCAGCTGTGATAAAGCTATGCCCAGTTGTTACATTACCAAATCCTGAATGGATTGAGGGAAGAGTTGGTTTGATGCGTGCTGTCCTTGTTAGCCAGTGAAGAAGGCTGGAAAGAGCTGTGGCTCTAGAAGCAGTCTTTGTTGTGTCCTTGTTCCAAAGGTGCAGATCCGAGGAAGCCGGTCGCTCGGGGTCCTTGCTGAGTTAGACATTGGGGTGCTAACTCAACTTGATTCTCCTTATTGCTGGGAGGTTAGTTGTAAACCTGTCTTGTATCAGTTATGCGCCTTCCTTGGGTGAGGGCGCATGAGAGTTTTAGGAGAAAAGGAACAAAAGTCTGTAGAGCAATTGTCCCCCCCTTGATGGTTCAGGACAAAGAGCACCTCTGGGCTGGTCCAGGGCCCAGAAGGGAAGAGGTGTGGGCGGCTTGCCACCCAAGAGCTAAGAGAGAGACTGTAGTGAATGGAAATCAACTCCTACAGTGTGTCTGATGACATCACAGAGTCACATGGCACTGTAACAGTAATGACCAATCACTTTTGAGACTTGTCTCTCACAGAGGTGTGAAGTTGACCATCCTGCTGAGATGGGTGTCAGGTAAATTCTTTGTTTGAGAACAAAGAACATGAGGTCTTCCCCCTCAGGAGGAAAAGCCTTCACATGTCCAGTTTAGATTTTAACAAATGACAAATCATCTGTGGTCCAGTTAATCCCAACACAGCTAACATTCAGTAAGCAGGTCATACTGGAGATTTCTTCTGAGACAACATCCAAAATAGCAAAGTCACGACATGGTGAGCCCAACAAATGACTTCACAGCAAAACACTAACTTCATCACTTGATATTGAGTAAAGAAGCCCTTTTTAGCATTGTGACATGTAAATAAAAAAGAAAAGAAACTTTGTAGACCCTTTTAGGGGGAGCGTCACAATGACGTCATTTTATTAGCTGGAAGAAAAACAAGACTTGCCACCACAGGGCTGTAGGCTACATGGGAGTCTTAAATGTTGTCTTGTTGTGTTTTTGGGAGCCACAACAGCAGGAGTTAAGCTCAAAACTTAAATCTTATCGCATACTAGCTGCCACTGCCCAAAACAAAAATGAAGACAACTGTGGAAAGGACTGGATGGAGGCTATCAACAAAAATGTTTGCACGTGCAGTGCACACTTCATATCAGGCTAGGGAAAAAGAATTTTCTTGTGAGGATGAATAATGTTATGTGTATTAAGAGTTATCACATCCACCTAATCAGAAATTGGGGAGGTATTAAGAGGAATATTGGATTTCTCTGTAATGCTAACTTTTTAGTGCATTAGCTAACCTTAGCAAATCAAACTGGAGCACACCATTTAAGTGTCGTCCTCCTTTTTAAGATTGACATAGTAATCAACCACAAAGCCAGCCATCCCACCTTCAGTAATCCTGTCAAATCATCCACCCACTGAGTGAGAATATGGGTCGGCCAGTCTGGTCCTGTTGGTCAGATTACTTCCGGGGTAGTTGGAACGGGCGTCTGCGGTTGCCTGTCAGGAAACGCTGCCATCAGTTCACTGTTTTATCCCTTTTTTTTTTTAAAGTTTTTAGCTGCCTTTTATGTGCCATGTTTTAGACAATGATTGTTTTAAAACATATCTTTTAACCGGATGAAAGATCTGAGGCATTGGACCAGTGGATTCCTCCACCCATTGCCTAGCCTGGCTGAACTCTCTCGCTTATCGGAGTCTCATTCATCTCAGCGGGCTCAGTCTCTGAGCCCGTGCCGCTGTCACTGGACTTGAGTTTGCCAATACTCACCTCCTCACCCCGCTGTGACCGCTGCCTCCATCTGACCCAAACCATCGCCGGGCTGAAAGGACGTATCTTCACTCTCCACAACATCCGTGATGAAGAGCTGCTCCTCGAGTCCCTAGTTACAGTGGGCGCTGCTCCTGTCGCCGCTTCTGAGGTTGAGCTGAACTCCACCATCCCTGCTTCCCAATCCCCCACTGAGGTCCGCTGGCAAACACAGGGAGCTAAGCCCAAAAGATCGGATCCACTTCATGTTCCTTCACTCCAAACCCAAAAATCCAGTCCTCCACTCCCAACCCGGGGTGGACTACAGTCCCCAGGAAAAACAAAGGAAGGAATCCACTCCAGCACCCTTCCTCTTCTCCCCCCAGTGAACTTCATCTCTCCAACCGCTTCACCATCCTTCTAGAGAAACAGCAGGAGCAGGACTTCCCCCCGCTCACACGAGACCCCCATCCCACCTCCACCTCACTCCCCCGGGCACCACTCTGCCGTACTCCGGTGCAGCTGGGCCCCTCGGCTCCCGGTGCGGCGGTGGCTGACCAGAATCGCCCGCATCGCTCATCGGTCCGAGCTGATGAGGTGGTTGCTGCTCATGAGCTCCATGATCCACCCGCTGCTTCACCACCGAGGCCTCTGTTTCCCCCCACCACCTTGATAGTGGGTGACAGTATTACCCGGCACATCCGTTTCTTTAATGCCATCACTCGCTGTTACCCAGGAGAAAAGTGAAGGACATTGTTGAAGTTCTTCCAGGCCTGCTGAAGTCCATCCCTCCATCAATAGCACGTCTGGTTGTACATGTGGGCTGCAATGAGACAGCACGACGCAGTCCGAACAAACTAAAAAAGACTTTAACATCCTCTTCAAACTACTGGCAAGCTGTGGTCTCTCGCTTTGGATCAGTGGCGTCCTGCCCGTGCTGTCTCACAGTGTTGAATGGTTCAGCAGGCTCGTGGCTCTGAACTCCTGGCTTCACCTCGCCTGCAGTAAAACTAACTTCTGCTTTGTTGATAACTTCAACCTCTTCTGGAACCGCCAGTCTTTTTCCGGCCAGACGGAGTCCACCCCAACAAGCTGGGCAGCTCTATGTTAGCTGCTAACATACAGCATGCTATCCACACTGCCCCACGTTGACTTGTGTTTACATCACACGCCCCCCTCTCTTCCTTTACGTCCCCTTACCGCAATGAAGACCTCAATACCACCCCCAACGGCCCACTGCCTACACTGCCCCATATCAACCAGAGGTCCGGGGATGGAGGGTTCACCTCTAAAACAATAACCACTGTTAAACCACATCGATTAGATAAGAGAGGGACAGTTAGACTGTCTGATCAGAGAAATCCAATTCATACCGGGGCCCCGCAGGGGACTGTCCTCTCTCCCTTCCTCTTCACCCTCTACACCACGGACTTCAGCTATTGCACTGAGACCTGCCGTCTTCAGAAGTTTTCTGATGACTCTGCCATAGTTGGATGTATCAGCAAGGGTGATGAGGATGAGTACAGGGCTGCTGTGGATAACTTTGTCACATGGTGTGAGCAGAACCATCTGCAGCTCAATGTGGCAAAGACAAAGGAACTGGTGGTGGATTTGAAGAGAACCAAGACACCGGTGACCCCGATTTCCATCCATGGGGTCAGTGTGGACATTGTGGAGGACTTTAAGTACCTGGGGGTCCACATTGACAATAAACTGGACTGGTCTAAGAACACTGACACTCTCTACAGGAAGGGCCAGAGCCATCTCTATTTTCTGAGGCGACTGAGGTCTTTCAACATCTGCCGGACTATGCTCAGGATTTTTATGAGTCTGTGGTGGCCAGTGCTATCCTCTATGCTGTTGTGTGCTGGGGCAGCAGGCTGAGGGTGGCGGACGCCAACAGACTTAACAAACTGATCCGCTCTTAAATTTCTTATATTTTTACCTCTGTTTGCACTATATCTTCTTTCTACACTTGTTTGCACTATATCTTCTTCTTTTTACACTTGTAAGGAGCACCTGTAACGAAAACAATTTCCCCTTGGGGATCAATAAAGTATTTCTGATTCTGATTCTGATTCTGATTCTGATATCCACTGCAAGAACACAGCATCGAGTTCGACTCCAGCTAATCTTAAACACGCCATACTCAATGTCAAATCTTTAAATAACAAATCTTTCTTAATTAATAGTTTTATTTCTTCTTGCAATCTTGATTTTATGTTTTTAACCGAAACATGGCTAGACAAAAACACAGCTAATGCAGTTCTGATTGAGTCTAGTCCAGCTCACTTCAATTTTATGTCTGAATCACGACAAAACCAGAGGGATGGGGGTGTTTGTGCCATATTCAGAGACAATATACTCAGCCACAAATTGTCATTTTGGGTTTTTTCATCATTTGAGTATGTGTCATTCAAAATGGAGACAAAAAAATCTTCCATACTTTACATCACCATTTACAGACCACCACAGAATTGTTTCATTGTTTTCTTTGACGTGTCTGTTACACCCAAACAGGTAGTTGGGTCTGCAGTTGTTCAAAGAAGACTCATAAATGATAGCACAGAAACACAGTTTATGGAAATGATTAGGTTTGAAAATACCCCGCATTGTAATGTTGATGATCTGTTGAACTCTTATACAGCAAGTGTTTTAAAAGTTTTGGATACCATTGCTCCTGTCAAGGTTACAATGGTTAAAAGTATGCAAAAGGCACCATGGAGGAAAGAAGACTTGGTCAGGGCACAGAAAAAGGAATGCCGGAGAGCCAAACGGAAATGGTGCAAGTCAAAACTTCAAGTTCATTATGAAATTTATAAAGAAAAGTTATGTGTGTTCAACCAGACTTTGCGTAGAACAAGGGAGAGTTATTTTTCCGAAATCATCACAAATTTCTGTTTGCTACAGTAAACAGATTAACAAACCCTCCAGCTTTACTGCCCCTAGAGCTAATATCTACATCTAAGTGTAATGAGTGTGCAATATTCCTTAATGACAAAGTTCAAGGCATTAAAAATGCAATAACTTCCACAACACGAATAATTACTCTGCAGCCAGCTAGACACCTAGAGCTGACACATTTCACACCTGTCACTGACAAAAAAGTCGAAAAGATCATCTGCAGTCTGAGTTCATCAACATGCTGCCTTGATGAGTTACCCACTAGATTTCTAAAGTCTGTGCTGAGCAGTTTGTTACCACAACTCGCTCAACTAGTCAACATCTCACTTCAGACTGGAACAGTTCCAAAGGCCTTAAAAACTGCTGTCATTAGGCCTCTTCTAAAGAAGAGCAGTCTTGATGCAACAGTACTGAACAACTATCGGCCCATATCAAACCTGCCATTCTAAGGCAAAGTCCTGGAAAAAGTTGTATACCAACAACTAACTGACTTTCGCCTGTCTAACAGTGTTTTTGATACTTTCCAATCAGACTTTAGGCCCCACCACAGCACTGAGACAGCTCTGATCAAGGTGACTAATGATATCCGCCTGAACACAGATGCAGGCAAAGTCTCAGTCTTAGTTCTGCTGGACCTGAGTGCTGCCTTTGACACAGTTGACCATGTGATCTTATTACTGAGGTTAGAAAACTGGGTGGAAATCTCTGGTACTGCTCTAAACTGGTTCAAGTCCTATCTCGTCTTATATCTGGACAGGACGTACTTTGTTGAAATTGGTAACTGTGTCTCAGACCAAATGGCTATGACCTGTGGGGTTCCCCAGGGGTCATTCCTGGGACCCCTATTGTTTAATCTGTACATGCTTCCATTAGGCCAGCTAATACGCAGCTATAATGTGTCCTACCACAACTATGCAGATGACACTCAGATCTACGTGTCACTGATGGCAGGTGAACATGGGCCCCTAGATACACTCTGTCACTGCATTGAACAGATCAGTGCATGGATGCAAAACTATTTTCTCCAGCTAAACTCAGACAAAACTAAAATCATTGTCTATGGCCCACAGAAACAAAGAGAAAGTGTTATCAGTCACCTTGAGACTCTCTCTCTAAAACCTAATAATCAGGTTAGAAATCTAGGGGTAATACTGGACTCAGACCTGAACTTTAACAGCCACATTAAATCAATAACATCAGCAGCTTTTTACCATCTAAAAAACATAGCCAGAATTAAAGGAATAGTGTCTAAACCAGACTTGGAGAGACTAATCCATGCATTTGTCTCCAGCAGGTTAGACTACTGTAACGGCCTGCTCACTGGACTCTCTAAACGAGCTGTAAAACAGCTGCAGTACATATTAGTCCAGTGCTTAGGTCTCTGCACTGGCTTCCTGTTGCTCAGAGAATAGACTTTAACACAGCTCTGCTTGTATAAAAGTCTCTTCATGGTCTAGCACCAAAGTACATCTCTGACATGCTAGAGCCATATGAACCATCTCAGGCTCTGAGAACCTCAGGGAGTGTTCTCCTGGTGGTACCCAGAGAGTCAGGACTAAACAAGATGAGGCTGCGTTTAAGTGTTATGCAGCTAAAACCTGGAATAGTCTTCCAGAAGATGTGAGACAGGCCTCAACTCTGACAATGTTCAAATCCAGGCTGAAAACAGTTCTATTTAGGTGTGCATACAACAACTGAAAGTACTCTATCTGCACTTGTTATGCTTTTAATTTAATCAATGATTATTTTATGTTTTTATGTAATGATTTTATCTGCCTTTTTGTAATTTTATGTATCTGTAAAGCACTTTGAATTACCCTGTGTACGAATTGTGCTCTATAAATAAACTTGACTTGACTTGACTTGACTTGACTTTTTCAAGTAAGACTTGCAGTCTCGGACAGTGAGTGACCTGACATGGTGCATTTGTAAATTCAGTGTGACGCTCTATTCTAAAATGAGAGCCCTGTTGGTTAAAGAAATGGAGCATTATATTTCTATATGAACTAATGTACAGTTCAGTTAATCACACATTCGCTCTGCAGCAGTGCAGTGCCTACAGTGCACTCTGCCACCCCGAGAGTGCAGTGCACAACTGAATGATACATTCCAACAGTGCTTTGAATTTTCAAACGGTCCAGTGTGCTCCAGCACTCGGAATTAATATTTCTGAATGCACCACTCATATAGTCTTCCTCCATTGTCTAACACAAGCCAACAGAACTTGCTAGCTAGCGCTAGCTAATGTCTGTGGAGAATGTTTTGCCTTCAGCTAAGCCTAACCAAAGCTAACCAGAAAACATCATACTGTTTACTAACAGTATAAGAGTGTATTACTCAACATAAATGTTGTGCATTTTCAGAGAGCTTATCAGAAATGCAACTTACCACAGGGACAGCACGTGGCAAACTGGCAATGAGAAGTGGGGCGTCCCGCTCAAGTTTGCAGGGAGTAATCTGAGGGTCACACCCAGAGGCCCAGCAGAGGGCATTCATTGACAATTTAACAACAGTCCCAGTAGAAAACTAATATTAGATGAAAACGAACAGTACTGAAATAATTTAATTACAATCATAAGTATTGATAATGACAACCATTTGTAAGTAATGGCAAGTGAGATCACTGAGACTGCTACAGCTGCAACATCTTAGGATATTCTGAATAATTCTGGCTGCTGGAGCCAGTCACTGGAGACCCAAACATAGTTTAATCCACCCCTAAAAATAGTTCCCAACAAATCAGTTTGTTAAAAACTCCAGTTCCCACAGGTTTTAGGAAATGGAAAAAAGGAGCCTATTGGTAAAAATGAAACTGCGTATTTATAAATTGTTTTAAGTAAATCTTCAGTAGGATCTAATGGGTCTTTAATTGTATACTTTATCCCCAGAAATGGATTGTGTGATTCCCTCCCAAGGCACGATCAGACACAAGTGGTTTTCTTTAACGGGTTTTACTGAAGTCTTGTCTCCACATCAAACCGTGAAAACTAATAATACACAGTATTAAACATAAAGACACCATGTTAGCTGGTTAGCATACATGATAGCAAATTATAGAAAACTAAAGTAAAGTACAAACATACAAAAAATACCTCGTTGGCTGCATGCTAGGAAAGGAAATCATCTCAGGGTCTTCTTATCTTTGTATACACCAGTAAACATTACTTTAGCTTCTTCTAAAAGCAGTGTATGGCTTATCTTTAACTTCATGTGAGAGCATCTCTTCATTAAACCTGCGCTCCACGGTGTCAGTTTGCATCTAACTCCTTCACGTTAACCAGACGTAAACAGCAGCTCAACGGAGGTGTCAAAATAAAAGACATTTCCGGTTTACTAAAATAGCATCAAAAAAATAGCATAGCATCAAAAAAAATATCACCCAGAATACATTCTGACTTAGAAAATCATTCTCGTATGGAAAATCTCATGTAAACATGTAACCTTTTTAGTGGCAACCGTAACAGATTGCCTAATAAATTGATTTATTATCAGTGTGCATGTAAACACAGTCAGTGGCCTAAAAGCAATGTGCGGGAAGCAGTAACATGTCCCTCCAGTGAGCACACATTTGCCTCTCTGTGATATAATTAACCCTACCCTGAAAACATCCTGGGCATTGGATAACTACAGATGCTTCTCACCGTTCATCTCAGGCACTCTGTGTTGTCAGTGTTGCTCCAGGCCAGCCTATGAGCACAAGCAGGTTTTCAGGTTGAAAATATCACAAAAGCAGCTTGTTGAAAATAACTGTGGCTGAACATATAGCAGAAAACAACAACTGTTCCCTTCAGCTGTGGGATGGGTGGGAACATTCTGCTCATCTATTATTGAAGTGATGAAGGTAGCGTAGGAAACGTAACAGACTGATGGCAGACAACTTCAGTGAGTCATTACTCACTAATGTACTGGTGATGTTCCCCACAGGACTGTGACTTTTAGTGCTTGGCCTGGTTTATTATTTGTGATGTCTTTGGTGTTTTGCTGGTTCCAACAGAGGAGGGTCATTCACAGTGAGGTAGCCAAGCAATGATATCATCCATGATATAATGAAGCCTCCTCCCTGCAGCTGATTATTACAGTGCATAGTCAGGACAGTTGTTGATACATAAAGGGAGCACTTTTTTAAACAATCATCCTGATCTGATAAATCCTTTTATTTACATTCTGAACTTCATAAATTATGACCCTGTGATGCTTCTTGGCTTTTTTTTTTTTTTATATGTCATTCACCCCGTCTTGTGGTCTGTTGGCAGCCCCATCACCTTGAAGTTACATTTACATACAACTCATCTGAAACAGCAAATACATTTTTGGGGGAATGCTAAGCAAAGAAATGTCGCTAATTAATGTATCTGGCAAGTCGGAAAAATGTTGATCATATCAGCAAAATGTTCACTGACATTACTTAATTTGTTTTCACCAGAATAGGCAATCATGAAATACACTCTACACTTGTCGTGCCTACAGCTTTTTCCTAACCTTAATCGAAGTGCTTCCTCCCCGTGAATCCAGCGTGGTACATAAATGTAGTGTTTCATTAACTCAAAGACAAGTTGTCTCATGAACCAGGCAACAGTTATGTTTGTACCACAACAAAATTCTGAAAATGATATAATGACATACAAACCTAATTTCTAAAGGACAGAGTTGGACTTGGTTAATTTGTACTATATAAAAACAAAGATTATGAAACGCTAAGTGTGACGATTCTCATCTTGTTCTCCTCACCTGCCCTTCAGTGTCTTGCACTCTCTTTCTAAAGGATTTCAAAAATAGAATGTGACTTGGATAAAAGACTTCTAAATGTTGTACCTCCTAAAGGATACCTCTTGTTTATAATAACTTATTTCTTTATTTCTTAGTCTTTGTTGTGAGTAACTTGTGAAAGGTTTGTTTTGCTGCAGGTCTCAGCAGAGTGGATCATATCGAACGTGTTATCAACTCTTATCAGATGGTGTGTCCTAATTATCCGTGATGTGCATGAACTGTGACTTGTGTTGCTGTTCTTTTCTCTCCTATACGGTGGCTCAGCAGTGATGCTTTCACTACGTGCTACACTAGCCTTGCTTCTTACCAGGCTAGACTTACTGCGTCATCTTGTGCTCCGTACTCTGTACTGTTAATTTTGACAGCTATATTAGATTTAGTCCTAGCCTTGAGATAAAAATGCTTATTAGTTTTAATCACATTCTAGTCATTTTATCCTTCATAGTTTTAGTCTACTTTTACTTTTACTTTTAGTTGATTAAATTTATTTTTTTTCTGTATGTATGTATGTATAGGGAGACTGGGGATGATAGTAACACTTTTTGTTTGAGCAAGTGTAACTCAGTGGTTCTTTGTGCTAGAGAACTCAGATTTTGACATGTGGTATCCATATTTGTCTGCTATAAATGACATACATGTGGACTTCTACTACACCATCACAGATTATGTAAATTAATGTCAAATACAAAGAGGTATGTTGTTACAACCTACCCCAGTACCAGGGTGAGTTGTAACACTACTTGAGGATGGATGTAACAATCAAATTATTATGCTTAAAAAAGATCCAAACTAATAAATGTATGGAAGCACTTTAATGAATAATAAAGAAGGAACCATAAACTTGTAAGACTATAAGAATGATAATAATAAAATAAATAAAAAGTATCAGTTAAATACAATTAAAATAAATACAGTAAAATAAATAAATATATATAACATAAAATAAATAAAATAAAGAATAATAAAGTATAAACTGGTGTGTGTTGTGTGTGTGTTTTGTAGCCTGTTCCACGGAGATCTGTGGAACAATCAACAAACCACTTTTGAACAGTGTGGTGCAAAGCTGCACTAAGTACTTAGTAAGTACTAAAAGGCATTTTAACAGTTGAACTCTCTATTGAACAATAAACAAAACACTTTTCAACAGTGTGTTTTTCAGGTGCAGAAGTACTTAGTAAGTAACTATTAACTAAGCAAACTGCCTAACGCATAATACATATGTTTTAAGAACAGTTACAACCCTCCCCATGCCAGGCAGCCATTAAAAAGCTAACCGTTTTTAGCATTTAGCTTCAAAGCTAGCACTAATGCAACACATCAAATTAAACTAGAGAAACTACTACTTGAGCTTATGTAAGTGAAACAATTGTATCTACAACACAATGGACACTATGCAAAAAATATTTGTGATGAAAATTTTTACTTTCTTATCTGAAAAATCATTTTTTGGCTCCAGAACAGACAGTTTTCAACTCAGAGACATGAGGCTTCATCAGTGAGCTCAATTTGTAAGTGAGCATGGACTGTATTGATGACATTACCACAGCTAATTTCTGATTGGTCAAACTGAGAGTGTTACAACTATCCCTTTGTTACAACCATCCCCGGTCTCCCCTATATATATATCTGTATAATCTTTAAACTAATCAATTTGGGCTAATTCCTGTATCAGAAATTAGAATCAAGGTGACAGGTTATAAATACTTCATTCAGACAAGTTTTTTCTACAACTACGAATAATTTCTGCACACTTACAAACTTACACTTTACGAGCACACACTTACTGATGAGCTTTTAAGAAGCTCATTATCTCTGTGTTTATGTTCTCAAAAACTTTGAGACCACACAAAACTAATCTGAGACATCTAGGATTTGAACTTTGACTTATCCACCTCACTGTTAAAGAGCAAAAAAATAATTAAAGCCTGAATTCTTTCTTAATCTGCAACATATTAGTCTGGAGGTTTAAACTCGTGTCTCACAGAGTCGGTCGGAGAAAACTCTGCTAAGTTAAGACTGTAAACTTACAACACACTTGCACCAATGGCTGACGCTCCTCTGGTGAGAATGTTTTTGCTAGCAAAACATCCTGGTGCAGACTATTCACTGGAGTTTCCCAGCCTGTGGCTCATGCAGCATTTCAAGATAAATGTAGACACGGCTGTTTCAACATCCGATAGTTCACCACTTACATCTTTGTCACATAGATTTCATCTTTGTTTTTATTATTTAGATCTATTTTTAGCTCATCATTGTCTTGTTTTCGCCATGAAAAAAAAGGTCGTTGACGAAAAATTTTCGTCATAGTTTTCATCAACAAAATTAATACTGCATCTTGTAGACATAAATTGCTAAGCATTTCCCAAAATATTTCCCATGCAATAAGACAATTTCAGTTTTTTTTCAAGTGAGTTAAACATCAGGCTTGTATAATAATCCCTTCTCTGTCTTCCACATTAAGACAGTTAGACAACACTATTGGTTTGACCTGTGCTTGCTGCTGAAGCAGCCTGCAGTTATAAGACTTAACACGAGAAAATCAATGGTCAGTGCAGTGACAAGAAACCCATATACAGATTGATTGAAAAACAGCCAGGCCTAAAATCACATTTTTGACTTTTGCTCCATAATTATTGCTTGCTATGTATACTCATTATGTGAGTTGCCTCCTGGTTTTGTATAGACTGGATTTGTGTAGTAGTTTCAGCAGCATGGCTAAATATAGAATCTTACAACTGCCTTTAAATAGACTGCAGTAAGTGGATTAAGTAAACACAGCGACTTGTGGGAAAATCAGATGCTGAACATCTGTTTACGCTTGTGTGTGTGCTTGTGTGTGAATATTTGTCCTGCATCCTTTCCACTTTGACCACACACTTACATGCACATGTACCTAAACAACAAAGCCCTGTAAACAGGTGATTTATTGAGGGAAGAGTTCTATTTTCAATGAGCAGTTCCTCTGACGCAAATAACAAAGCCTGGATGGTGACAGTGGTGGTGGATGGGAGGGATAGAGATACACACATGAACCTCAAGGAAGAAAGCTGGGACTGTGAGACCACAAGTGGATACACCTCCTCATAAAAATGTTGAGAAATGTCTAGAACAGAGATCTTGAAGTAGACGTAGACTGTGTGGTTACCCAGAGCAAGAAAAAGCTCTGTGATTTAGCTCCAGACGTCTTTGGCTGACATTAACTGATTAGTGCATGACACGCAAATGAAAATGCTCCCAAGATTTACTGAGGATCTGATCATTCAAACCACCTGTGAATGTGGTCAGACACATGTAAAAACAAAGTGAACTTTTACTGTGTATCCAAACAGCTAAAAGAAATGCGTTGAAGAAATTCATGTTTTGTATGAGTCTAAATACAGATACAAAATATTTGTGTGCTTATTCTAGATTGGGTAAATCAGTCTGTCCAAGAACTCATCTATCATTTCTCTGCAAATTGGTGAAATTAGATGAATGTCTGCCAGTATGACCAATCAACACAGTTTTCCATGTTCCAATTTAGAACCCCTCTAGAAGGTTGCAGAATTTTTAAAATGTTTCCATTTTTATTCAGACATTGCGTCCACTCTACCCAATTTGTGTGAGGAAGGGAATTTGATTTTCCCAAACCAATCAGTCCAGACCAAGGCATCCGCCTGAATGGACCTGCACCATTAGCACGCCAGCTCACACCTGTGGTGTGCCAAGTAGGTGGAGTGTGCACACCATTTGACAGTTGTCGTAGCCAGCAGATACGTTGGCTCTGCTGCTAAAGGTCAGCGGCGGGAGCAAACATTCACAAAGAGAGAGACGGATAAGACATAGAACTGATGAATGTAATTCAGACTTAAGTAAAATCATACTGTGAAAATCATTGTCTATGCAGGCAATTATTTGGCCACTGCAGAAAAAAAGCAGATACATTTCATGTAAAACCCAGGAATTTACAAAATAGACACTTCAACTGACTATTCCTCACAATTCAGACAACATGGTCCAGCCATATACTGTTCTAGGTTTTGCTGCTTACTTTTATTTTTTCTAACTTAGTTATGTTGCTATGTAGTTATATAGCTGTAATGTGTTCTGTGCTCTAAGCACTGGCAACATGTTTTGAGTGCACAGGAGTACTGTGTCTGAATGCATCCAGTGTAGATGCTGACTGCTGTTGTGCTGTTTCATTACATGAGCAGAGCTGACAAAGTACAAGGGGACTCAAGCCTTAAAACTCCTTCAGAGGGAGACAGAAGAGGGAGGAGGGGGGAGGAAAGGTAGGAATGAACAGGGAAGGATGCAGAGGGGAAGGGAAGTCCCGCTGCCTGGTGGGAGTATTGTTGAGGATGTTTCTGTAAACGGTGGTATAAGAACTGAGCTGCTCAGCCGATCACAAGGCTGCCGGGAGAGGCTCAGACCCTGCTCTGACGAAAACATTCACATTCACATTCCCGTCTCTCTCACTCTGCTCCCCCCTCTCTCTCTTACACACGAAAGAGGAGGGCTTGTTCTGCAGTGTTGAGGGAGACCAGACAGCCCTGAGGACTGGACTGTAGTGTCACCTGTGTATATGTGTGTTATGTTGCTGTGGACGTCAGACTGGATGCTGGTTTAGCCACGCAGCCCGGCTCCTCTTGTCTGTGTGGATTTTTTAAGACCAAGAACAGCAGCAGCAGCAGCATGGGATCAGTAATGTGTAAGTGATTAACAGATTTATTCTTTTTGTTTTACAGTGATTACAGGTGTGTGTAGTGTTTGTGACTCAATTCTAGCCTGTAAGTGTTAGCACCTGGAACAAGTTTGGACATGATACTGCTGCTTGTTTGCTCGGTACCACTTTGACACTGGCATCCATGAGAATGTGATAAAAGGATCTATTTTGAGTCAAATAAACCTGCAGTCCAAAGTTGGGACTGTTTTAGCTACAGTAGTTGTTGATTTGTCACGGTGGCGTCTTGTGTGGAGTTTAATGATACTCTGGGAGCTTGAGGAGCTCTGGTAACCCCAAGAAAAAAGAAGAGAAGTTTCTGGTCTTCTAAATATATATATAAGTGTTTTTTTTGCATTTACTTCACAGTTTTTTAACCCCAGAGTTACACTGTGATGGAAGAAAGTAAAAGTAAAAGTTATTCACGTAAAAATTTACTTAATTTATTTTACTTTAGAAGTACTAAAGTACATAATTGAAATTTACTTTATTTACCAAAATTAAAAATACTCATATTCTATTAATTAGTCATTATTGATGCATTAAAGCAGTGTTTCTCCACCTTTTTCCTTAAGGGACCTCTCTTCTATCATTCAGTAAACTGACCACCCCTGAGTATGTGACATATATTATGGATATTTCATATTATACTCAATGCATAACAAGAACAGAACACAATAACTGATAAAATGTACAATTATAGAAAATACTGAACATAATAACTGCAGGAAGTTTGTGTAAAAATGAGCAATTTTGATGAATTTTGAGCAGATAATTTCCTGTTATTCCTGGTATTATTTCCCATGTGTTTTCCTGATATTTTTAGTAACTTTTTATACAATTCTCTGTCTGTTAGTTTTCTTCTCAGAGATAGAAAGGCTGAATTTTGGCCAATGTATATTTTAAAAAGCCTTAGTCAACCCCTATCTATCTATCTATCTATCTATCTATCTATCTATCTATCTATCTATCTATCTATCTATCTATCTATCTATCGTGTGTGTGTGTGTGTGTGTGTGTGTGTGTGTGTGTTCATATGTCTGTTTTGGGTGGTTTTGATTTAGGCATGGTAGTCAGTCAGTGAGAAACATCAGAAACATAATTATATACTCATAACAACATGAGACTTGAGAAGCGTGTATGATGATGTTATTTGAAACAAACTTACAAAGTGTTTTCAGCACAAAAATAATTTCATGATCCAGACTCTTGCAGTGCATTGTAATGAATGGTATTTTTGGTTTGTGGTTAACTTGGCAGTGTATGGTCTCATACACTTAAGAAACGACCGCAGCATCAGGAGCAACTTTTAGTCATGACATTTTATAACTTTCAGGAACACACACATGCCCACACATATGTGCGTGTGTGTACATATATATATTTATATATATAATATATATGTATATGTGTGTGTGTGTGTATATATATATATATATATACAGTATATATATATATATATATATATATATATATATATATATATATATATATCATAAGGTTCCCTCATCAATAAGCCTATGGGATTTTTCCATTGGATTTTGGATTATTGCAGAAAATAAACTTTGTCTTATGTCAAACAAATGTTTAGAAATGTTTACTCAAACGTTTTGTTCAACAAGATAATCTTCATAGTTGAACACCACTTTTATGATTTTTGAGCTAAAATGCAATTACCAGAAGAAAAAACTAAGGTTAGGCTACAAACAAACTACACTACAGTTGCATGACCTAACATCACCACTATAACAAGACTGTAAAGCCGTGTTTGGCGCGGCTCAGCATGATGACGTCCTGTAGTCTCACTTAGCCACTTGTCAACAACTGCCTTTTTTTAAGATACAAAGAAGCTTCATAGTTCATGACTGGGGTATTTACTGACGAATTTTATGTTGTAGAACAAAACGTGAAGGTCTGTTAACCACAGACCTTATTTCAGGCATCTAACCTAAAATGATCATTATCATTACTGCACCACTCTATTGTGGTCCTGATTGGAATGAGTCCAGGTGACATCATACAACCTACAACCCAACTCAGTATACACCTACTGAACATCACCACGGATAAAATCATTCAGTGATTGATTCTTTTATGTCTATGTGTTTCTGTTTGTTCAACACATTTTCACTCCGACCTTGTCACATATCGACATTTGGTCATGGACTTTCTACATCGAGATACAGTATGATGTGCAAGGTACCCTGGGTGCGTTGGTTGTTGACATTTTGGAGCGTCGGTTAACTTCAGCCTGTTACATGCATTGTCCGCTTTCAAAAGACACTTATGGTGTACTGGGAAGTTGGGATTTCCGAGCACATGGGTGGGTTTAAAAAAAAAAGAACAGGATTTGGCTTTACTTCTTATGGGAAGTAAACATCGGCCTCCTGGGTGAAAGTCAGTGGTTGTTGGACCCATCCACCACCCCTCCCTCCCACCCTACTCGGACTTCACCCCCCTTAACTTACGATGTTGTACGGCCGCATTTCCCCCTGACGTTACAAAATAACTATGACCGGTCACGGATCATGCGGATGTGAAAGAATGGCTTTTTTCGTTGGTGTCTGACACTGGAAGTCACTGACCAAGTGCCGGTATTTGTTGACTTTGGAGTTAGACGGGGTTGGTTTGTTAGTTGCTTTCTGGAGCAAATAATTTCACTATACATTATACTGTGTGTGATCATATGTGACAGATAAACATAATTTCCCAAACAGGTTTTCAATTAAATTACAAGTGTCATACCTTTACCCTGGGGCTTTGGGGGATCCAGGAGGTGAATGGGGCCCTGAGACTGCCATTTTTGTCCAGATGCTGTTACTATTAGTTGAATCTATGGAAGATTTTGCTGACAGGTGATGTGTTATTGAAATTAAATGAAAAACACAGTACATATGTGTTTCAGTTTTGGGGGTTAAACTATAGAATGGACTCAGAGCTGAGTTGAAATTGTGCTCTCTGTTGAGTTTCAAAAAAGCCTTAAAATATAAAATGATTATGGATTATAATTTAAAATGATTAAATGTAAAATAGTTGAGAATTATACTTTAGAGTGTTATTTATTTATTTATTCATTTCTTTCCTGGATAGGCAAAAATAAGCCTTGGGCTTCAGCCTATTTCTTTTTCAGTTATTGACTTAAAACATTTGTGTGAAATTTTCTTTGTTTCTCAAAATGTATGTAACCAAAATAAAAAATATTCTGTCATTCATTCATTCAAATACCTATATAATGCTGGTCACTTATAAAATATGAGTTTTGAAATGAGATTTTTATGTTAGTGCCTTACAATAGTGTGATATCACATCAGCTGCATTCTAAGAGAAAGTTTGAAAAAGCTGTAAAGGCTTGAGTGTATGTCAGCATCACTGTTATCACCTTAACCATAACTGTAATCCAGTTGCACTGTCACTTACAGTAAAACCTCCGCAAAGGGATTGTGTAGTCAGTGTGGAGTCACTCTCTAACAGCAGTTGTTCGTGTTTGTGATAGTCACACAGGCAGCCATATGCAAATGTCCTGTAATAGGCTTTACTTTCTAATGCAGAGATTATGACGGAGAGACAGACACACAGAGAGAAGCAGGGAGGCTAGAGGCACCTTCATGGCTCCAGAGGGACAAATGCAGAAGCCACTGCAGTAGCATTGCTGTAGGGGAGAGAAACTTTGTTTTGTGTTTGTGTGTGTGTGTGTGTAACAGACAGCAGCATCGAGGAAACATGGATTTTTCCATTGTCTCTGCTGCAAGGCCGTTGGGAAGGCTTGATGGGTAGCTACAGTAGATAGGAACACTCACCCAGGTGAGACGAGGTAGACTTATGACTGGAGATGGACACTGTAGGCAGACTGCGATGCCAGACCTTCCCGTCTCACTGTCCGAGCTGTGGTAAATACGGACAAGCCTTTTCCACCATACGGATCTCCCCTGCCGAGATGGAGTCTTACTACCACTTCCTGGGGGTGTGTCAGGAGACAGAGTCAACCATACTGAGAAGTACGTCTACCCATCCCTCCATCGTTTATTCTATGATTCTATGTCCATCTGTGTGGTGGTACTTTATAGCCTCTTTTTGTTTGAGCTCTGCAGGTGCATCACAAATGTACTCGCACAGCTGGTGGGGTTATGAAAGCAACTAGAAATGTGGCCACTGAAACTTGAACTGGCTTGAAAAAGAGCGGTGTTGACAGGTTGCCATCGTTAAATTCTTCGTCTAAGGCCCTGTCTTGCAGTAGGGCCCTTGTGTCTGTGTAGATATGGAGCTTACATGATGCAAACACTTATGGTTCAAATGTATTCAAATTATTATTGACATGCATAAAACTGGTGTTAAATCCAGGCAACATTTATTTTGTCTTGTCTCATTACAAAATAAGAGACGACTGCTGTGCTGGCTATGTAAATACGCTGTAAATCCTTAAAGGAATGATTCACACACAAAATGACTCTATATCAGTTAGTCATGCTGTTCCCTTGAATTTGTGAAGAAAACATTATTGTTCTCACATGCTTCTACAGAAAATGGTGAACATATTGAGTAATTAAGTTACTGAACTGACAGTGAAACTTATCTTATTTCTCTTCAAAGCCAGACTCCATTGACAACAACAGTAATATTACCTTGTTTAATACGAGAGCTGCTGGTCTACCACTGCCTCTAGCAGTTAGTTTGTGTTGTTAGGGGTGACTTTGGTGTTTTAAAGGGTTACTTCGGATTCACCAAAGTCATAGTGGTGACAACAGCGTTCACGTTGGAGCTCTTACCTTTAGTGAGGGGTGCTAGACTTTTCTGCTGTTTTAGACATAATCCCTGGAGTAACTACACAGCTTTATTTAGCTCAATTACACAATTGAGGAGCACAGTGAGACAGAGAGGCTGAGTGGACTGGTTAAAGTGGGACAAAGGGACTGAGTGGAATTGTCATAATATGATTTGAAAATGAACGAGCAGAGAAGTTGAACCTAGAGCAGGTTGTAGAGGACTCTGCAGTGCTCAAGATTCATAGAGTGATATCCAGACACACTCACTAAACTTTCTCTCCAGATGAGAACATCAAAAACTACTGTGCTGCCTAGTGCTTATGTAGCATATAAAAACTGTACAGTGTCTCCTTTGCTGTAATGTGTGTGTTTGTGGCTGCGGCAGCTGCCGACTTTATATTATTATATTGTGCATCTCTTTGTTGTCTGCAATGGTGATGTGTAATTCTGCTGTTGATTCTAAAAGACATGTAAAGCTGTTCAGCTTATGTTCCGTAATATTGCTTGCTGCACCCAGCACTGTGTTCATGACTCCTTTGTTTAATGTCAGTCATTATGTCAATAGCCGTGGCCGAATGCATCATGTTCTCAGGTTTTCCACTTGTCCATCTGTCTGTCTGTCTGTGGGTATGTACATCCATATGTCCATATGTCCATATGTCCCATTTTGATTAATGCAATATCTCAAGAAATCCTTGAGGGAATTTATTCAAATTTGCACAGATGTTTACTTGGACTTAACAATGACCTGATTAGAATGTTGTGGTCAAAGGTCAAGGTCACTGTGACCTTGCATTCGTCACATTCTCATGCAAGCAATACCTCAAGAAGTGTGTGAGTGGGTTTGCCCAAATTTGGCACAAACATTTGCTTGGACTTAACAGTGAGCTGATTAGAATTTGGTAGTCTTAGATCAAAGGTCAAGGTCACTTTGACCTAACTAAACATGTTTTGGGCCATAACTCAAGAATTGATTTGCTAATTATGACAAAATTTAACATAAATGTCTAATAGTATACATTGATGAAGTAATGACATGTTATATCCAAAAGGTCAAAGGACAACTTCACTGTGACATCTTAATATTCTGCAAAAACACTTTTCTGGCCATTTACTCAATGTCATATTTCAGGAACAGCAGTGGAGACATTTGGTGAGATACTGAATTGGTGATACTCATCTTGGGTGTTCATCGTTATTTTGGTTTTGTTTAATGAGTTTTTTCTCTTTACTGGATAATTCTAGTGAGGCTGCAGTGAGGAAGGCAGTGGTACAATTATTTATCAGTTGTTTGCTCAGGCTGAAATGTGCTGTTTATATAATTTACTGTTGTTTTGGACATGAGTACCCTTATTGCTGATGTTGTTTCACTTGTGTATAGACATTTAATGCAGTTTATTTTGTTGCCTGGAGATGTTCTTTAGCGTACCTAGTTTTACCTTGTCTAAGTACGTTTTTATATAAGAGGGCTACTTATACTTTCCCTTTAATACAATATTCTCATACTTTTTCCACCTCTGGATGACATACACTTGTCTTCTTGCTCTCCTGGGGGGTTCCTAGCTTTGGTTAACCAGCAGAGATCTTAATGTGTTGCTGACTCCATTTGATTACACCAGATGTCAGAAAGGGTAGAAGGAGAAGCATCTTGTTTCCTCCATTCAACCAATCGGGAGCGCACAGATGAGAACACACAGCTGCCAATCATGACATCAAATGCCCTTTTTATAGCATCGAATAATGAGTTATAACAAAACTTATCAGAAAAATTAACACTTCAGACATCAACAAACATCAGCTTGCGAAAAACTACTTAAAATGACCAGATCTGGGGAAAAAAAATTGTGTTGTAGTGTTGCACTCTGTCCCAATGTCCCTTTGACCTAAAAGAAAGCATTGCTACACAGTGAAAAGATGCAAAGCAACAGAATGAATGTAATCCCCAACATTTTGATAAGTAACTGTAGGTTAATTATGTAGTTTTTCTTTGTAACTGTAACAGTTACGTTTATTTTGTAATTTAAGTATGTAACTCCATCAGAGGTGGACAGAGTACACAACTTCACTACTTGAGTAAAAGTACAGATACTCCTTGTCAAATATTACTCCAATACAAGTAAAAGTAGCTTAGTCAAAATATTTCTTAAGTAAAAGTACTAAAGTATTTGCTTAAAAAATCACTTAAGTAAAAGTACTTTTAAAAAAAATCTCAGGAAATACAGGAAAGGAAAGTAGCGTTATTGTTATTCGGACGTGATTCTGCTGTAGAAATGTTTACAGCTCAAAAATAAACAAATAAAGGCAAGACGCCTCAGAACACAAACTCAGCTGTATTCATCAACAAATGACATTGCTTCATATTGCCAAGAAAACAAATTTCACCCCCAACAGTATTTTTCTCAAAAAAACCCAAATTTCCTTTTCTTGTAGCTACATTTGAACACATCATGCAAAAACTCAAAATCTTACCAAGAGTATTTGTCTTATTTCTAGTCAAAATGTCTCATTCCTAGTCAAAACAAATCTCAATACACTTAAAATAAGACACATCACCTAAAAAGTAACTTGTTTTTAGTCAATTTTCACTTGTTTCAAGCTAATTTTCATTTGTTTTAAGCAAATTTTCACTTGAAACAAGTGAAAAAATCTGCCAGTGGAGCAAGATTTTTTTTTTTTTGCTTGTAATAAGAAAAAAAAAAACTTGCTCCACTGGCAAATATTTCTACTAACAGCTTTGCTGTTTGAGGTTTGAGGAAGTTGTCCCAGCCTCACTCTTTCTTTTGCAGGCAGCTGCAGTCAGTTCAGAATATTTTTGCTTTCTTTACATAAAAAAGATAAAACAAAAAGGGAATATCTTCAGTAAAATAGGCCCTACAATAACTTATATTGACATTTACAGATAAATAACTTATTGGCTAGTTTATTTTACTTATGTCATGCATCATTGCCAAAAATGAGCCGGATAATCCACATCAAAGACAGCCCCCACCTCACTAATGCGCGCACACACACACACACACACACACATACACACATATACCTATGATGCTACAAGCACAGACAATAAAGTTTAAAATGTTCATCTGCAATTAAACAAACATTAAGCTAGCTAGTAGCTAAGTTACATACCGTGACGTGCTTTTTCAGGTTGGAAGACGAGATTTTGTAGACCGTGATATAATTTGTTCGCGGTAAACACAGCAAACACTTGATCCAATACAAATCATTCTTCATATCAAAAACCTCGAACATGTGCTTGAGATACGGCCACGGATGCTCTTGGCCAGGGGGAGTTATCGCTGCTGAAGCCATCGACACCGCTATCGCATGATGTGGATGTGAACATGACGTTGTACAGGTACGGCAATGCGGCTAAGACAAACCATACGCAACTCAGCAGAATCAGTTTATTTTCTTTGGTAACAGAATTTAGCAAAAAAAAAAAAAATCATCAGCTGACGTGAGAGCAAAAGTAGCGAGTAACGAGAGCATCAATAGAAATGTAGTGGAGTAAAAAGTACAATATTTGTCCTTCAAATGTAGTGGAGTAAAAGTAAAAGTATCCCCCCCAAAACAATACTCAAGTAAAGTACAGATACTCAAAAAATGTACTTAAGTACAGTACTCAAGTAAATTTACTCCGTTACTGTCTACCACTGAACTCCATTACATGTAACCAGTTTTTCCCTTAAAACGATTTATGCTCTGCTTTGCAGTGTCACACTTGATTCCATTAAACTCTCAAAATACACAGCTGCTGGTCCTTTGGAGGGTGATGGAAGGAGTGTTTCACTTGACTGAATAGCTAAGTTGCCCATGTTCAGTGAAGGCAGCATACGCTGTTACACCAAAACTCCAGAACAGCTGACAACAGCTGTTATAAAGGTGAAGCTATCTCCAGGCATTTGCAGGCAATGCTGCATTCCTCAGAATGATAATAATGATGGGTTTTATGGGAAAAAAAGGCTTAGAATAACATCACAGTTGGCAGAGGGAGGACATCACAATATGACTCATGTTAGATGGCCCTGAGCCACATAGAAAACAGTTCTTTCATGTTAGTTACAACAGACAAACCACCCTACTCTCCCATTAATGTTCAGAAACCTCCAGGAAATTTGCAGGGAATTTTCAGGAAATGCTGGACATAATGTTTGTTTGATAATAATATTCTAACAGGCAATTGAATATCAAGTCTAACAATCAGATCAAAGCCTGTCATTGTTTTAAAAAGACAATGAGAAAATACAACCCACTGTCATAAAAAAACGTAAAAATAAGCAACAACCATCACACTACGATGATGTTAAGTCAGTCTGTTAGCTTTTTTTCATAGGAAGTTCTAGTGGGATCAAGATGTCTTATGCATTATTTAAATGGTCAAGAAATTTTCTGGCTTTAAGATATCTCCAATCTACCTTTTTATGATAGTGTCACATAATTGTTATTTGGAATTAGGAAAAAACAAACAACAAAAAAAACAACAACCCACAAAACCCCTCGAATGCTCCTTTCACAAAAGAAACATGCACATGACGCAGTTGATTGAATGCACATTTACGTGACCCCTTATGACCAATTTATAGTCGCACAGCATGCAGTTCTAGGTTTCACTATGTTGCTCTGAGTGGGGAATGTTCAGTAAAACTGCTGTTAGTATCTAGCTATAGTGGATCTGACTGGTCTGTTGCATTCTAGTCTGTCATATCCTTCATTCACAGCAGCCCTTCTGAAAGTTGGTGATGAGAAAGATTTCCATGATCACAATTTGCAGATGTTCATGTCATCAGACTCAAATATATCAATGATATAACATTATCTAGAATTATGGTTTCTGGCTGATATGAGGCATGACACTGACATAATTCATCATATGTAATTTAACAGTGACAAACTTTCGATAATCCAAGCAGCTGTTTTAGTGCAGTGCCAAAGTTTTAGCATAAATATTTGAACCCTGCGATTTATGGGGATGTTTTTGGTGTCTGTGTTGTCATCACTTTAGTGTGTTGATTACCGAGAAATCTCCCAAAACCCTGCTGTGTTTGATCTGTTTCACTCTCTGTGACCATCGGGTCCAGACCAGACATGCTGAAATTTACAGTGACAACAACTAAGACAGCGACATACACATTAACACACTTACACACAAGTGTACACATTCTTACACCACAGGAGAATAATGACAATCATTTGTGTCTTGTAGTAAGTCAACGCTGTTGTGTGCGTTTGTATGTATGTGTATATGTGTGTGACACACAGAGCCCTGTTATCAGGAGGTCCTGTCATTAGACATCCTCTGATTGTCTTCTTGTGTTGACGCCCTCTTCCTGAGAACCAGTAGGAAACCCCCCTTCCCCTGAACCTTGAGGAGCAACCACCCAAAAATAACACAAGCTCAGCACAATGTGCGTGTGTGCATGTTTTCTGCTGTTGTAATTTCTTTACTAAAATCATCCCATATTTAAGGAACTGTTCAAAATCCAGACAACAAAGGGGATATTGAGGAAAAAGTTACACTTATCTTCAATAAAGTCTTTATACTCAGAAGCACAGTTCCATCACATGAATGAAATCATGCCTTTGACCTCGGTCAGACTCGGAGTAGTCGAAACCCGTTGACTGCCACAGGGCAGAGCTGAGCATCGACTGGAGAGAGGGGGATGAGAGAGAGAAAGCTCTACAGTGACTCAGGGTCTGACACTATCACAGAGAGGCAGGAGTTTATGGTGTCTATGTAAAGTAGAGCAAGAATTTTCTGCACTGCCATCTTTCTGTAGGCAGTAAAAACATGGGAGAGTCGGTCAGCAGAAACAGCTATTATCGGTCGACATAGAATATCTGAGGAGTTCACAAAACAAAGCCACATTATTAGGTATACTATATGTAAGAAAATGGACAAAAATTTTATGTTGCAGTATTAACTCAGCAAAGCTCAGTTCAGACCAAAGATTGCGACAAGACAAGTTAAAACAGGCAACTACTTGCAATTTTGATTTGACCAGAGGACTTCATTACAAGCCGATTGGCTGTTGAAACAGGTGAAGTGCTTTATATTCTAAAACCAGTCACTGGCGAATTGACCATATGAGTTGCTGGTGACTGTATCAACCGGCTTGAATTGAGCTTCTCTGCAACATGATTTGTTTGAAGAGAAATATTCATACATCCAACTGTCTCAGATGCAAGTGCAGTGGAAAATATAACTCAAGTCTTTGAACAGAAAATCCCACACACTGCTCTTGTTCAGCTTCACAACTTTTTAGTAACACTAACATTTTGGTCCTACTGGACCTTAATCAAGAGTGTTCACACCGTTATTTACAACATTGAGCTTAAATAGAATCTGCTCCACTCATTTCACAGGTGTGCACAGGTGTAGGGGAATTAATCAGCAGTGGGTGTGTTTCTCAATAACTGACAACAACCTGTGCACCATATGTCACATACCCCACAAATGTCTTTGAAAACATGGATGCTTCACACACATCTTTCCCCAGAAGCACAGAAGATCTATACAATCAGCACAGTTTTAGGATGGCCACCCAAGATTAGAGTCACCAATTCACTATCTGACTGTTCCTGAGATGTGACACTGAGTAATGGCCAGAAAAGTGTTTTTGCAGAACATCATAATGTCACAGTGAAGTTGACCTTTCACCTTTTATAAACGTCATCACTTAATCGTTTTACCCTTGTAGACATTTCAGTCAGACAACTCATGTTTTTAATGTTCATTTCAACAGTAGAACATAGTTTGAGTTTGGCGTTTAGACTCCGGCCTCACTGCTACCTGCAGATATGTTTACATGAGATATTGGGGATTGATGATGAAATATTCCCCACTTAGCTGGAGCGTGCAGGTGGATGCTGGGGTGGGGGTGGGGCTGAAAGAGCAAGCAGCAGTAGTGATGCAGGGCAGCAGCAGCATAGACAATGCAAAGGAAGAGCTGGGAAGATTTTGCAGCTTGTTTTGTAGATGACATATGGACTTATGGTATGTGTATGAATCAGTGCAGCTCAGGCTGACTGCCTGAACTAGCTCGCAGGTGTCACTCCATTTTAGTCAGACAGTTGGTTTAAATTTATTTCTACAGCAGAACATAGTTAGAATTTGGTGTCTAGACTCCCCAGAGTTATGTTTACATGAACTACTGGGGAGTGATGATGCTATTGATTGGCCAATAGCAGACAGTCACTGCTTAGGGCTGAGTTGTGGCTGGTTTTGAGGCAGAAACCACTGTTCACACCGTGGAGAGTTTTGTACATTAGTAAGCTGTAACTATAAAATGAAAGGGTATTTTGTAGCTGCAATTGCAGCCACCCCAATTCTAAGAGAGTGAGGAGAGTAGTGATCTGGAGGTAGGCCATAGATCAGGCAGAGATCATACAACTTTGAGGAGAACTAGGATCTTGTTAATGGTTTACAGCCCTTAATGATGAAGAGTGGTGCAGGATGATGGTTTGGCGAGCGATGACGCAGGAATTTCATCATGGAAGAGAAACGACAGAGGGTAGTATTAGTCATAGCAATGATAATTTCAATACCTTGGTAAGATCTATCAGACTTTTCAGTGTTTCAGGAATATTGAAATTCCTCCAAGGTGTTCTTGAGATATCGCGTTCACAGAGTGGGATGAGCGGGCCTATGGATGTACAGATGGACAAAAAAGGGTCGCAAGTGTTGAGTCTGCACACACACATTCTTTGTGATCAGTATATTGATACTTTTAACAAGTATGTACTTTGGTGCTCAGGTCCTACTGTGTGTAGTTGTTGAACACATATGAAATTGGGCACATATACAGATGTGTGCATTGCTCTGGATGTGCCAGTTCAGTCTGTCTGTTTGTGAATGTCTATGTACCTGCAGTGCGTGTGCAGTCTCTGCAGTCTGGGCTGCCATTCAGCAGCAAGGTGTTAAGGTCCTGCAGGCTCAGCGTGCATTGATCACATGTTGACTCTACCAGCAGCCTAGTGGACTGCAGGTCTGCTGATAAGAATGCAAGTTGCCTTTTATAACCCCCAGACTTGTATAAAATGATTCTTAGAAAGAGGGGCTTTATGTGAAAACAGCTTTACCACACTATAAGCACCTGTCACCTGTCGGATAAGTAAATGATAATGCACTCTGTGGCGCTTGGATGTCCACACTTTGTTAACAATGCCAATGCAGTGTACCACAGAATGCTCACCAGCCTTGTGGTTTACTACTGGTCACCAGATACAGCCTCTATGTCCTGTGCTCAGTGTAATCCTGTTATGTAAGCTTTTTAACACAGACTCTATTGTGAGTGTGTGGTAAGTCTGCTGCTATGTGGTAGAGTTAAGATGACATTGCAGTCGGTACCCAACTGACACACAGATATAGTATATAGTATATACATACACACATATCCTGCTCATATCCTGTATACTCAAGTTAAGTGCTCTTGAAATGTTACGTCAAAACACTGGACCAACCTTAAACTAGGCATGTAGACACCGTTTCCATCCACTCATTACTTTTTTAATTTGTCATTTGTTTTTTTCAAGCAACTTTTCTGCAGGGATACTAAACTTGCTTTATCCAGGGGCCATTTTTGCAAAATGACAGGAGGCCTGGGGCCAGTTGATAAATAAATATTAGTAAGATAAGTAGTTAATTTAAATTTGCACCTGTGGCATATGGCCCATTCCTTTTTTTTACAAATTTTTTTTTCTTCTAAACCAATTAATGTATGCAGTGGATTTGTAATTTAACTAATTAAACCCTAACCCCTAACCCTTACTCACCTTTACCAAGTGTTTTAGTTGCCTAAACCTTATAAGATGTGGGAACCAGGAAGTGAACCCTGATCCCTTGATTGCAAAAAGCAAATATTTCCAGTAAACATCCAGTAGTTCAGACAGATATTAAGTTTCTGTCAAAACATACTTTGCAAAATGCAAAAATAAATAAATGGATAAATAAAAGGAAAGTAGCAGTATAGGAAACTCCTTTTTAACAGAGAGGATCATGGACTATAGATAAACCACAGAGTTTCATGTGGTTGTATCAGCAGGGAGTGTGTGCAAGATGAATGAATTGGATCTTATTGTGTGAAGTCATGCTTTCCTCTTGTTTTGCTCAAAGTTCTTGTTTTTGAGTACTTGTGTACAATGGGAGAGAATAATTAACGTACACACGCACGCACGCACGCACACACACACACACACACACACACACACACACACACACACACACACACACACACACGGCTGGGAATAGTGTGATGTTTATGCTCTTATAGGAAATAGTTCCCAAAACAAATGTGACAGCTCGATAGGCATTGTATTGAAAACAATGCAAGTGTGTTAACCAGTGTGTCTGTGTGCATGTGTCAGTATCTACAGTCCATGTGTTTCCATGTTTGTGCCCTGCAGGTCTTTATGTGTTCATTTGTGGTTGTATGTGTGTATGTGTGTGTGCGCGCACGCACATGTGTAATGTGGGTGTGTGTTTACATACAGTATAATTCTATCACTGTGTATTGTTCATTCAAATGCAGTGAGAATAGTACAGCAGTGGAAAGAACAGAGCAGGGAGGTGACAGCACATGTGTTTCCCCCAGTATTTTATGTAAACAATAAGCTCATGTATAATATATACACAAACACACACAAGGAAATGTACAAAGAAACATTATTCGGATTACTGTAGTAAAATTCACACCATGTTAGTCTTTTGAATGGTTTACATGACTAAAACACTCAACCAAGGCATTGTGTTGGATATAAAAGCATGATTATCAAACAACATCCATAAGATGTCTGGTGCTTATGAAGTGGCTTACGTGTCTTGTATGTGAAAGAGCCAATACAGGACAACTCTGCTGCCAATGTTACAGATTTTCTAGTGAACAGAACAGTGAAGTGAAAATCAGCCTAGTGTTTTCTACATGACATTAGAGAAAATTGATACTTTGTGTTTGTCTGACCAAAACCAGACTTTTGAAATACATGTAAACGTTTTAGTCAGACTAAAATCATTAGGGTGGACCCTATTGTAATCGGAAGAATTCTTTCTTTCTTTCTTTCTTTCTTCTTCCGAGGAAATCATACTTCCCATGGGCAAAAACTCACCAAACTTTACAGAAATGTCCGACCCCATGCTAGATTTACTCAACTCCAAGGATATGTGCCACCCCCTCCTGGGGGGGGCACAATAAACGTTTAAATTTAAAAACTTTAAAAATTCCTACCAAACCAACGATACATGCTACACTTTTGAAACTTCACCACAATGTAGCCCCAGTACTGCAGAAACTTTTGTCCGTTTAGACTCATTACAAATTATGAAGTCCATCACTCTGTTTTTTTCAAAAACTGTAAAACTTATAAAACGTATCTCCTCCCACAATATTTGCTCAATTGTCACCAAACTTGCTAGAGAGCATCTCCAGACTGTCCTCCACAAAACTTGTTTCTCGGATTTTTGATTTATCAAAAATTGAGCCTACAGTGCATGAAAACGTTTGACTGTAAACACTACTGTAAATATATACCATCCAATTCTTGCTAAATACATTTTCAATCTTCCTGAAAAAAATTGACAATATTTTGGAGTCGTGGTTGATGAAGTTTGGAAAATATCAGAATTTTATCTCCAAAACTGAATTTTCTAGAACATTTTGAATTCTTCTCTCATGGAAACAACTGGAGTCAATGTAAAAGAGGCATGTTTAAACATCACATTTTCTCTTGTGAAGCAAAACACTTATCATTAAAAACAAATCACCAACATGTCCATGCTGTCTACATGCAATTTATGTATTGTCAGATTTTTGTTTAGATGATAGAATTTGTGACATTTTGACTATTTTTGAAATCTGCCACAACAACTGCAGCCCGGTCGGTGACTTCCTGAGTCTATTTGAGAAGCCACACACCCGGTGTCACTTCCAGATGATTAGCTCAGTGAGTTAGGAGCTGGATCACAATGCCAAGGACTCTGGGTTCAAGACCCAACAAGAGGGATGAGTATGACACATCAAAACTACAAAGAGTCTTTGAGAAACAAATGTTCCACTGATACAAAAGTGTACTTTGCAAATTTATTCCAATATTCAACCACTTTTACTTTTCAATTGCTGCAATACAATTTCCAGATGATGCAACCTGCAAAATGACTCAGCTGATGCTAAATGCAGATTGTAATATCAACTTCCTTGATGTCTTCCTATTCTTCTGCTTGTTGCTCAGAATTGCCTAAAAATGCCCGGACCCGACCCATCGCTGCACAGCAGCTATAATACTAAATTCAAATTTTCAAAGTCAGACTAACACACCCAGATGATGTGACTGGGGGTCGAATAACTCCTGCACTTATACAGTCAATCTTGACCCAAACTGGCCGAGGTGCTTTGCGCATGGTCCATGGTTTGCGCCCCGGGCTTTGACCCAGAAGTCAAATAGCATTTAATGGTATACTGTGCTTGCATACTGGGACAAGGACAGTAGTCCAGTTGAATATTGTAGTTGAGCTATAATTGTAGGTCGGCTTAACTGAGCATGTATGTGTATAGACTTTGTCTCATGCATTTGCATGTCTCTTTGGTACTGCTTGCCACTGCAAAATGATTTATGACAAGTATAAAAGTTGTCAAAAGTGTCCATTTCAATGCCTGAACGTGGCTTTGTGAAAGCAAAACTGCAAATATGCAACACATCTAAGCCTTGTGATTTCTTTTTTTTTTTTAAACTCTGGATGAATTTTTTTGTGCTTCAAACTCCAAGCTAGGAATGTCTTTTTGTCTGTGGGAACAGTCTGTCACACCTAACTGGCCTGTGTGAAATGCTGCCATAATACAATAGTGAATAATGAAGTCCTAGTGTCCTCAAATCAGTACTTCCTAATTAACAGTGACTTAGCTTGCTACTATTACTATTTGTTATTGTAATTTGTATGCATAAAAAAATTTCAACCATAAATTGTTTTTTTACCTTGTCCACTTTTGTATCTGGATCAGCTGTCAACTGACTTGGCAGAGATGGCTGCCATTTAAAAAAAAAAAAAAAAAGTATTTATTTATTTAAATTTTTTTTTTTTTTTTTTACATTGTTTAGGGTATTGTGATTTCACTACCACTAGATGGTGCATAAAAGTGTCCATGAATGAGGACAACAGGTCTAAGGTAAGCAGAATGAAGTACACGGTGCAGGAAACCCAAAATGTAATGTCCTCAAATGAGGACGCAGGGTCTCAGGAGGATAGAACTAAATTATGGGAACACATTAACTGCATAGCAGATGTTATTATATCTTACTTCTCTGTGTCACAGAGCTCCATGTTCTCCAAAAACTATTAAAAAGTTCCTTTGAAGAGTCTCCGCCCTCACAGGCAGACAGTAATTCAGAGCCATTTGAACCGCTAGCTTCATGTTAGCTTAGAGACTCAAAAAAATTTACTTTAGTCAGTCTGGTGTATAAAGGTCACTTCCACAGGCTATTCATACTTGGCAGTCGAATGTGGACCTCATAAAAACACTAAAGTTGCCCAGACACAACAGCACACCAGCGAGCATAACATCCAGCCAGCAAAAATGAAACACACATGACTGGACCCATGCACATGCGCTTACACTCTCTCTCTCTCTCACCCCCCCAACACACACACACACACACACACACACACACACACACACACTGCAGTTCAGCTTCATTCTGTATTTCTGTCTCTCCCCTTCCCTCTCCCTCTGTCTCTTTCTTTTTCACACACACCACAGAGTCTGTGTGCCCTCCCTCTCTGACTTCTGAGACTGCTTACTGCTCAGAGCCGAGCCGTTTCACTGCAGCTGGAGCTGGAAAAAGTGACCGCAGACACATGTAACACACACACAGTTCAGGGCTTCGCTCCGACGGGGTGTGTGTATGTGTGTGTGTGTGTGTGTGTGTGTGTGTGAGTGAAACCTGAGAAAAGAAAGCGAAAACTTGAGAATTTTTGGTCTGGATGTCTGGAACAGCCTGAGCTGATGATGACGATGCTGATGCCGATGAAGAAGCAGCTGCTGTTGACAGACCAAGGTTGCTGCTGGATGTTGTTTTGTCGTCACTGCTTTTGGATACCATGAAATTACTGTCATTTAATGGGATTACTGCTTTTTCTGGAAGAATTTACATTTATGCCTGAGTATGTGTTTGAACCAGGAAGGCGTTAAGATGAAGGGTGTCAGACATGTTATAGGTAATGTTTACCCCCACACACACACAGACACAGACAGACAGACAGACAGACAGACACACACACACACACACACACACACACACACACACACAGTGTAAAACTTGCATTGACATGTACAGTTTGGCTCCGTTTATTTGGTCTGACTTCACACTCATTTGTTTGTTCATTTAGTGTCTTTCTGTCACATTCTCAAAACCAACTGAAAAGTTATCTGTGTATGTAAATGTTCCTGTACTGTATAATGTCTACACAATGTCATGTTCCCACAGCATACGGGAGGAACACAAACATTCATGTGATGCCGGCCATGCTTCTCTCTGTCTGCCCACTGTCATCTTTTTTCCGTTTTACCAGTCTTTTCCATTGTAGTTTGCTGGTTAGGTGATTTAGCTGAAAAAAATTAATTTTAAACAGCTGATGATGGAGTCTTAGTTTAGTCTTCACATAGGAAATGCTCGATGTAGCTTTTGATCTACTTGTGCTTCGAAATGAATCTTTCTGTGATGGTTCGTTCAAACTGAAAGAAATAATAATGTAGGTAAAACAATGAGCTCATACTATTTTCCTTGTGTTTCAGTTACATCCAGCAAAGTAGCATTGCCGGTCCTTAGCTTTAGGATCAGCGTCTGGAATGTTGTGGGGGTGGGGTGGCTTTGTTGGTTCTGTGCTAACCTCTAATATTTTTTTGGTAATTGTTAAACATTGGTGTTTCTGCAATACATTTAGTCATCAAGACAGAAGTGTAGGAAAATTGGCTTCATGCTAGCATTACGGCAAACACAGTGTTCATGAAAATGCAAGTTTCAAAGATGACAGGACCTAGGAGTGTACGGAGTGTTTATCCCTGTACCACTGATGTCTTTAAGATATGTTCATATGGGACTATATGTACAGAAATTTAGAGAGAAATGCAGGCAAAAGAATGATAAACAGTCAGGTCACAAAAACAGAACAGAAAACAAACAAACAAAAAACATGTACATCATAGTGTGTTTGAGCACATATAGAACAGACTACCTGTATAGGTATTAGTTCATAGTTTCAGGTCAGGTAGATTATTCACATAGTTTATAAGTGGGTCCCAGGTTTTGTAGAATCAGTTAAGGGAGCCGTTGAGGATGCACTTAATTTTTTTCCAGCTCGATGTTCTACATCACATCTTTGATCCAGTGGCTTTGTGATGGAGGGGTTACATCCCTCAGTTGAAATAGAAGTAAGTGTCTAGCTAACACTCCCTCTGTTAATTCTTCCCCCTGCTTAAATGATTCCAGGCATTGTTTCTGGCATAAATGCCGTAGGGCACTAAGCTTCATGTACACTGGCTTAATTACAAAGACCTTTCAACTGAGCTAAACAAGATGATCTTATTTTCCAATAGTAAATGCAATCCCGAAGTTCTGTTTAACACTGTCAATAATATTTTCACTCCTGCACCTCCTGATGTACAATACCTCTTTGGTTGAGTAAGGACAATAGTAGTTTACTGTCATTCTCTGTAGATAAGATTAATAATGTCTGGGCTAGCATTTCCTCCTCTTCTACTCACATCTCCACTTTTTGGCCATCAATTTTGGACTTTTTAACCCATTTCCCTGCAAGACCTTACTGAGCTGGTGAGCAGCATGAAAGTGTCCTCCAGTCCTATTGATATTTTGCCTACACCTCTGCTTAAAAATGCAGTTGAGTAAATTGGCCTATGCCTTGTGTTAATTATAAATGGCTCCTTGCTTTTAGGCTGTGTCCCGGCTTATTTTGAAAATGCAAGTGTTCCGCCTCTTTTAATAAAACAAACCTTGAACCATCTGTTCCATACAACTACAGGCCCATTTCAAAGCTGCTGTTTATCTTAAAAGGTTTAGAAAAAAGTTGTTGCCAAACAGCTCACTGCTGTGCTCACAGAACACAAAATTTCGCATGACTTTCGGTCAGGTTTCTGTCAGGGGCATTCTAGCGAAACAGCTCTTCTTAGAATCTCAAATGACTCAATGATGTCCTCTTTAGTGGGTGAATGTTCTGTTTTAGTGGTATTGGATCATAGCGCAGCTTTGGATACTGTGGATCACAGTGTCCTGATTGAAAGGCTCAGACAGTGGGTGGGTGTCTCTGGGAGTGCCCTTGACTGGTTTTGCTCCTACCTTTCAGATAGGAACTTCTCTGTCTCTTGGTCCTTCCTTTCAGGTGTGATACTGCTGCTCTTTCCTGTGGTGTATCTCAGGGCTCCGTCTTAGGTCTATATTATTTGCTTAAATTATTAGCCAGTTCATGGGTATATTGTATCACTGTTATGCTGACGGCATTCAACTGTATGTCTCATTTAAGCCTGATAACAAAAACAAACTTGCTGTTCTTCACATCTGCTTGATTGCCATCAAACAACTACTGAGAATTAAACGCAGACAAGACAGAGGTTCTTATAATTGCTTCAGATTGTATAGCTTCAAAGGCTGCCCAGAGTATTGGGTTGTCAGCTATACGGTCAAATTTCAGGAATCTCAGTGTTATTTTTGACCAGGCCATGCATTTTGATCATCATGTTAAATTACTGACCTGAACTTGTTTTATTCAGCTAAGAAATATGGCAAAGCTCAGGTCTGTGGTGTCTCAAGCTGAGCTAGAGATGATTATCCATGCTTTTGTGTCCTCCCAATTGGACTACTGTAATTATATTTTTACTTATCTAAAACAAATCTTTGAATAGTCTTCAGATAATCCAGAATGCTGCTGCTTGGCTGTTAATCCAGGTCAAACAGGTCAGCCCACATCACTCCCAATTTAGGTTCTTTACACTGGCTTCCCATCAGGTTTAGGATTCACTTAAAGATACTTGTTCTTATGTACAGGACCCTCCACGGTCAGGCACCTAAATACATCAGTACATCAGTCCATATATTGTCCATAGGTCCCTTAGGTCTTTAGAACAGGACCTACTGGCTGTCCCCCGCTTCAGACTGAAAACAAAAGGTGATCTTGCCTTTGAGGTGGTGGCTCCAACACTATGGAACTCTCCTCCATTAGGCTTACAGGTCTGCAATCTCTTTAGAAATTTTTTACAACTGAAGACCCATCTCTTCAAAATGTCTTACTTTCTTTTTTGTTGCCTTGTGTTATTTGTTATATTGCCTTTGTTTTTATTGATTGCATGTTTCAGTGTTAGATTTCTTGATTGTATTTTGTGGAGCACTTTGTGAATTCCATTTCTGTGAAAGGTGGTATATCAAATGTTATTATTATCATCATTATTATTAATGGGGAGGAAAAGGCAATGAACTTCTGTAGGTGAGCAGGGATACTGGAATCATTTGGAACTGAGAATATACCAAACATAGCAATTGTAGGAGAAGGCATAAGATCACAGCCATAAGTCTTGAAAATGGTGTATAACTGGAAAAGTATAACTGGAAAGGGGCAAGTTTTAACCAAGATGACAACATACGGTAGATGTTTGGTGGGGTCTGTATACACCTGTCACATATCAATCAATCAATCAATCAATTTTATTTATAAAGCCCAATATCACAAATCACAATTTGCCTCAGAGGGCTTTACAGCATACAACATCCCTCTGTCCTTTGGACCCTCACAGCGGCTAAGGAAAAACTCCCCAAAAAAAACCCCTTTAACGGGGAGAAAAAAATGGTAGAAACCTCAGGAAGAGCGACTGAAGGAGGGATCCCTCTTCCAGGACGGACAGACGAGCAATAGATGTTGTACAGAACAGATCAATATAATGAATTAACAGTAATCCATATGACACAATGAGACATAAGGAGAAACAGATATTATATTAATAATATGATTATATATGTATGTGACGATAATGTTATGTGTATAATAGTCCAGGTATGACTAATAGTAACAGCAGCAGTGGGAGGCATCAGGCAGGACCACGGCAGCAGCACAACGACGACACATCATCCAGGCACAGCTGCGACACAAGTTAACCTGAGAGACAGTGGAGCACAAAGGCTCCGGAGAACAAGTCGAGTTAGTGACATGCAGTAGGCCCGGGTTAGAGAGATGCATTAACAGGACATGAGTACTAGCAAGGGAGAGAGAGAGAGAGAAAGGAGAGAAGGGGCTCGGTGTATTATAGAAGGTCCCCCGGCAGACTAGGCCTATGTCAGCCTAACTAGGGGCTGGTCCAAGACAGGCCTGAGCCAGCCCTAACTATAAGCTTTATCAAAAAGGAAAGTCTTAAGTCTAGTCTTAAAAGTGGAGACGGTGTCTGCCTCCCGGACCGAAACAGGAAGCTGATTCCACAAAAGAGGAGCCTGATAGCTGAAGGCTCTGGCTCCTGTTCTACTTTTGGAGACTTTAGGGACCACGAGTAACCCTGCATTCTCAGAGCGCAGTGTTCTGGTGGGATAATAGGGCACTATGAGCTCTCTAAGATATGATGGAGCCTGATCATTTAGAGCTTTGTAAGTTAAGAGAAGGATTTTAAATTCAATTCTGGATTTTATAGGGAGCCAGTGCAGAGAAGCTAAAACAGGAGAAATATGATCTCGTTTCTTAGTTCCTGTCAGTACACGTGCCGCCGCGTTCTGGATTAGCTGGAGAGTTTTCAGGCACTTATTAGAGCTACCTGATAATAGGGAATTACAGTAATCCAGCCTTGAGGTAACAAACGCATGGACCAATTTTTCAGCATCTTTTAGTGACAGGATAGGCCTAATTTTCGCAATATTACGCAGATGAAAAAATGCAGTCCGAGACGTTTGTTTTAAATGGGAGTTAAAAGTCAAATCTTGATCAAATATTACGCCGAGGTTTCTTACGGTAGTGCTAGAGGCCAGAGCAATGCCATCCAGAGAAACTATATCATCAGATAAAGAGTTTCTGAGCTGTTTGGGGCCTAGAACAATAACTTCAGTTTTGTCTGAATTTAACATCAGGAAATTGGTGCTCATCCAGGTTTTTATATCTTTAAGGCATTTCTGAAGTTTAGTTAATTGATCCGTTTCTTCTGGCTTTATCGATAAATACAACTGTGTATCATCCGCATAACAATGGAAATTTATAGAGTGATTTCTAATGATGTTACCTAAGGGAAGCATATATAGCGTGAATAGAATTGGTCCAAGTACTGAACCTTGAGGTACTCCAAAACAAACTTTAGTACGTGAAGATGATTCATTATGAACGTGAACAAACTGAAAGCGATCGGATAAATAAGATTTAAACCAGCTTAGTGCAGAACCTTTAAGGCCAATTGAATGTTCCAGTCTCTGTAGCAGAATTTGATGGTCAATTGTGTCAAATGTGGCACTAAGATCTAGTAAAACAAGTACAGAGACGAGTCCTTGGTCTGAAGCAATCAGAAGATCATTTGTAATTTTAACTAGTGCTGTCTCGGTGCTATGATGCACTCTAAATCCTGACTGAAATTCCTCAAATAAATTGTTATCATGGAGAAAGTCACACAGCTGGTCTGCGACTACTTTCTCAAGGATCTTTGAGAGAAAGGGAAGGTTGGATATAGGTCTGTAGTTGGCTAACACCTCTGGATCCAATGTGGGCTTTTTTAACAGAGGTTTAATTACAGCTACCTTAAAAGACTGTGGTACATAGCCCGTTAATAAAGATATATTGATCATGTCTAGTATGCAAGTGTTAACTAAAGGTAAGACTTCCTTAAGTAGCCTAGTTGGGATGGGGTCCAATAGACACGTTGATGACTTGGATGAAGAAATGATCGAGGTCAATTGTTGAATTGAAATCAGGGAGAAGCAATCTAGATATGTATCAGCACTTATAGCTGTGTTTGAAGGCAGATTAGTACTGTTAGACGGCAGGAGGTCATGAATTTTGTCTCTAATAGTTACAATTTTGTCATTAAAAAAGCTCATAAAATCATTACTGCTAAGGGCTAAAGGAATACAAGGCTCAATAGAGCTGTGACTCTCTGTCAGCCTGGCTACAGTGCTGAAAAGAAACCTGGGGTTGTTCTTATTTTCTTCTATTAATGACGAGTAATAGTTTGCTCTGGCATTGCGGAGGGCTCTCCTATATGTTTTTAGACTGTCTAACCATAGGGTATATGTAATATAGGGTTTATGTTTGGGAATATACTTGCAAGTTTAGCTCTAGAGAAGTGTAGCTGATGTAACACTTAAAACTGTATTAAGGCACATCTTACGCATCAGTGTTGGGCAAGTTACACTCAAAATGTAATATATTACATATTTCTATTTGCCTTCATTTAAAAGTAATCAGTTACTTTACAATATTCCTCTGTGTTTAGAGTAGTGTGTTACTTTCACCAAAATGAGCTTGGAAGAACTAATGTTGATTTTAAATGGATGAGGGTCATGTTTCACAGCAGGTAATCAAACACCGAGGCTCCAGGTTATTAGTTAATTTTAAATCCAGTGCTGTGCAGGTCTGACCCATTCATGCATTCACATAAAGTGGTTACCACTTTGGATTAAAATCTACTGCTTATATTAATAATTGCATGAAGATACAGGACAATTAAATAGCCTAGACCTTTTAAATAAATGTATAGCCTTGGACACAGGGAGGGTCAGGCAGAGGATCAAGGTCTGGTAATCATGAGATGTGGATAAATATTTGTGGGCCTATGATATGGAACACTATAAACAAATGTTGAGGTTAGCACAACAAACAGAATGAAGTCTTTATGATGACGAAATCAATACACTGGAGCTGGAGGACCCACCTGCTGGTTCCCGGTGTGGTGGTCAGCTACAACAGCACTGCAAAGAGAGTTATGCACAAGAATGGGACTGTGTGCTGGCGTTGCTCTGCAGTTGTTGGGGATTTGAATAGAAACACATCCAAAATATACTGCCATCACCCAGATGTGCCCATCACGGGGATGAGGAAAAAACAAACTGGAGGCCAAGTCCTTGTACCCGCTGCTTTCAGGCAGCCGTAGGACCCATAAGCAGAATGGGATACATTGAAGATGCTGCAGGTGTATTAATAGAATTACACTGAACATGATAATGCACAGTATGGCATGACCCCGATGTGCCAATCACTGGCACCCCTCTAGGACTATTATGTAATGTATAATAACACGACAACGCACAACAAGAGTAAATAGCAGAGACCAGAGGGAAATTACAGAAAGCGCTGGAGTTCCGGGTGTATTCTGCGACATGGCACAGACACACTTTGCATATACAGTCAATTCAATTCAATTCAATTTTATTTATAAAGCCCAATATCACAAATCACAATTTGCCTCAGAGGGCTTTACAGCATACAACATCCCTCTGTCCTTTGGACCCTCACAGCGGCTAAGGAAAAACTCCCCAAAAAACCCCTTTAACGGGGAGAAAAAATGGTAGAAACCTCAGGAAGAGCGACTGAAGGAGGGATCCCTCTTCCAGGACGGACAGACGAGCAATAGATGTTGTACAGAACAGATCAATATAATGAATTAACAGTAATCCATATGACACAATGAGACATAAGGAGAAACAGATATTATATTAATAATATGATTATATATGTATGTGACAATAATGTTATGTGTATAATAGTCCAGGTATGACTAATAGTAGCAGCAGCAGTGGGAGGCATCAGGCAGGACCACGGCAGCAGCACAACACCACACACCATCCAGGCACAGCTGCGACACAAGTTAACCTGAGAGACAGTGGAGCACAAAGGCTCCGGAGAACAAGCCGAGTTAGTGACATGCAGTAGGCCCGGGTTAGAGAGATGCATTAACAGGACATGAATACTAGCAAGGGAGAGAGAGAAGGAGAGAAGGGGCTCGGTGTATTATAGAAGGTCCCCCGGCAGACTAGGCCTATGTCAGCCTAACTAGGGGCTGGTCCAAGACAAGCCTGAGCCAGCCCTAACTATAAGCTATATCAAAAAGGAAAGTTTTAAGTCTAGTCTTAAAAGTGGAGACGGTGTCTGCCTCCCGGACCGAAACAGGAAGCTGATTCCACAAAAGAGGAGCCTGATAGCTGAAGGCTCTGGCTCCTGTTCTACTTTTGGAGACTTTAGGGACCACGAGTAACCCTGCATTCTCAGAGCGCAGTGTTCTGGTGGGATAATAGGGCACTATGAGCTCTCTGAGATATGATGGAGCCTGATCATGTAGAGCTTTGTAAGTTAAGAGAAGGATCTTAAATTCAATTCTGGATTTTATAGGGAGCCAGTGCAGAGAAGCTAAAACAGGAGAAATATGATCTCGTTTCTTAGTTCCTGTCAGTACACGTGCCGCCGCGTTCTGGATTAGCTGGAGATTTTTCAGGCACTTATTAGAGCTACCTGATAATAGGGAATTACAGTAATCCAGCCTCGAGGTAACAAACGCATGGACCAATTTTTCTGCATCTTTTAGTGACAGGATAGGCCTAATTTTCGCAATATTACGCAGATGAAAAAATGCAGTCCGAGACGTTTGTTTTAAATGGGAGTTAAAAGACAAATCTTGATCAAATATTACGCCGAGGTTTCTTACGGTGGTGCTAGAGCCCAGAGCAATGCCATCCAGAGAAACTATGTCATCAGATAAAGAGTTTCTGAGCTGTTTGGGGCCAAGAACAATAACTTCAGTTTTGTCTGAATTTAACATCAGGAAATTGGTGCTCATCCAGGTCTTTATATCTTTAAGGCATTTCTGAAGTTTAGTTAATTGATCCGTTTCTTCTGGCTTTATCGATAAATACAACTGTGTATCATCCGCATAGCAATGGAAATTTATAGAGTGATTTCTAATGATGTTACCTAAGGGAAGCATATATAGCGTGAATAGAATTGGGCCGAGCACTGAACCTTGCGGTACTCCAAAACAAACTTTAGTACGTGAAGATGATTCATTATGAACGTGAACAAACTGAAAGCGATCGGATAAATAAGATTTAAACCAGCTTAGTGCAGAACCTTTAAGGCCAATTGAATGTTCCAGTCTCTGTAGCAGAATTTGATGGTCAATTGTGTCAAATGCGGCACTAAGATCTAGTAAAACAAGTACAGAGACGAGTCCTTGGTCTGAAGCAATCAGAAGATCATTTGTAATTTTAACTAGTGCTGTCTCGGTGCTATGATGCACTCTAAATCCTGACTGAAATTCCTCAAATAAATTATTATCATGGAGAAAGTCACACAGCTGGTCTGCGACTACTTTCTCAAGGATCTTTGAGAGAAAGGGAAGGTTGGATATTGGTCTATAGTTGGCTAACACCTCTGGATCCAATGTGGGCTTTTTTAACAGAGGTTTAATTACAGCTACCTTAAAAGACTGTGGTACATAGCCCGTTAATAAAGATATATTGATCATGTCTAATATGCAAGTGTTAACTAAAGGTAAGACTTCCTTAAGTAGCCTAGTTGGGATGGGGTCCAATAGACACGTTGATGACTTGGATGAAGAAATGATCGAGGTCAATTGTTGAATAGAAATCAGGGAGAAGCAATCTAAATACGTATCAGCACTTATAGCTGTATCTGAAGGCAGATTAGTACTGTTAGACGGCAGGAGGTCATGAATTTTGTCTCTAATAGTTACAATTTTGTCATTAAAAAAGCTCATAAAATCATTACTGCTAAGGGCTAAAGGAATACAAGGCTCAATAGAGCTGTGACTCTCAGTCAGCCTGGCTACAGTGCTGAAAAGAAACCTGGGGTTGTTCTTATTTTCTTCAATTAATGACGAGTAATAGTTTGCTCTGGCATTGCGGAGGGCTCTCCTGTATGTTTTTAGGCTATCTAACCAGATTAAACGAGAATCTTCCAGTTTGGTTAATCGCCAATTCCTTTCAAATTTTCGCGACATTTGCTTTAATTTTCTAGTTTGGGAGTTATACCAGGGAGCAAACTTTCTTTGCTTTGCGAACTTCTTTTTAAGAGGTGCTACGGAGTCAAGAATTGTTCGCAGTGAGCCTGCAGTGCTGTCGACGAGATGATCAATTTGGGAGACTTTAAAGTCAGTACGGGAAACCTCACTTACAGAGGGTATTAAATTTAACGCCGACGGAATCACTTCCTTAAATTTTGCTACCGCACTATCTGATAAACACCTAGTATAGTAACTGTTACTGAGTGGCGCGTAGTCAAGTAGACAGAAATCAAAAGTTATCAAGTAATGGTCTGATAGAGAGGGATTCTCTGGAAAGACCATTAAGTTATTAATCTCAATTCCATACGCCAGAACTAGATCGAGGGTGTGGTTAAAACGGTGAGTGGGCTTATGTACACTTTGAGTGAAGCCAATGGAGTCTAGTAATGTGATAAACGCAGTAGCGAGGGAGTCATTATCAACGTCTACGTGAATATTGAAATCGCCTACAATAATAACTTTATCTGATTTAAGGACTAAACTGGATAAAAACTCGGAGAATTCAGATAAGAATTCTGAATACGGGCCAGGAGCACGGTACACTATAACAAATAGAAGAGGCTGCGAGGTTTTCCAGGTCGGATGTAAAAGACTAAGGACAAGGCTTTCAAAGGATTTATAATCTAGTTTAGGTTTAGCACTGATTAATAGACTAGAGTTAAAAATGGCTGCAACTCCTCCTCCTCGGCCGCTGCCTCGAGGAACGTGGGTATTATTATGACTGGGAGGAGTGGATTCATTTAGACTTACATATTCATCGTGACACAGCCAGGTTTCGGTGAGGCTGAGTAAATCAATATGATTATCTGATATTAATTCGTTTACTAACACTGCTTTGGAAGATAACGATCTGACATTTAACAGTCCACATTTAATTCTCCTGTTTTGTCTTTCTGTCACAGAAGAGGTTTTAATTTTAATCAGGTTGTTATGTACAACTCCTCTATGTTTAACTTTATATTTAAATAATTTAGGAGGTCGGGGGACAGACACCGTTGGTATGACACTATGGGTGGGTGACTGCTCTAGAAGCTCAGAGAAGCGTTTTACACTGCGACTCTGATTCCTGGTCTCAACTCTGTGTTGTCACGGTTTTAGATCACTAATAAACTTGTCCAGGTTTCTAGATATGAGAGCGGCTCCATCCAAAGTGGGATGAATGCCATCTCTCCTAATAAGACCAGGTTTTCCCCAAAAGGTTTTCCAATTATTAACGAAGCCCACATCGTTTGCTGGACACCACCTCGACAGCCAGCGATTAAATGATGACATGCGGCTAAACATATCATCAGTGGTCAGATTGGGCAGGGGTCCAGAGAAAACTACGGAGTCCGACATAGTTTTGGCATACTGACACACCGAGGCAACATTAATTTTAGTGACCTCCGATTGGCGTAACCGGGTGTCATTAACGCCGACGTGAATAACAATCTTACTGAATCTACGTTTAGCCTTAGCCAGCAGTTTTAAATTTGACTCAATGTCGCCCGCTCTGGCCCCAGGGATACATTTGACTATGGTCGCTGGTGTCGCTAACTTCACGTTTCTCAAAATGGAGCTGCCAATTACCAGAGTTTTCTCCTCAGCGGGTGTGTCGCTGAGTGGGGAAAAACGGTTAGAAACGTGAACGGGTTGGTGGTGAGCCGTGGACTTCGGCCTGGTACTACGCTTCCCTCGGACAGTCACCCAGCCTCCTGGCTGCACAGGAGTTACCGGAGAACCGCTAGCAGAGGCTATGATAAGTGGCTCCGCGCCGGCTACAGGGGACGGGCTAACTACCGCAGCTAAAGTTTGACTCTCCATGGTGCGGAGCCGAGCTTCTAATTGACTAAGCCTCGCCTCCAACGCAGAAAATAAACTACATTTCTCACATGTACCATTATCGCTAAAGGAGTCAGTGTGTGTACTTTGCTGGCTAGCTTACAGCTAGCTCAGGTTTGTCTGCAACTTAAGAAAACATGCAGGTAGACAAAACAGAAGCAATTGAAAAAAACACCTTCATTAATTTACCGATACGCTGACAGGAGAGGAAACGAAACCAAATACAGAAACACCTGAAAAACAGAAATCACTAACAAATACAGATAGCACTACCAAAATCAATTTTTTTTTTCCAAGGGATAATAAAAATATATGAACACACCTGACATACCTCAAACATGTTATGTGTTGCCATGGTTCATAAGTGTTTGTCAGTGGTACTGGAACATAAGCAGATAATGTTACTTTTTTTTGGTCAACATTGTGATTGTGCAATTCAGATTTTTTTTTTCTTTGCAGATATTTGCCGTTACTGAGTGTTAGCCTTTTGCTGATGACTAGCCTGCCAATTCAAATAATGGTGCATAATATCTTAATCATGCACCAGGATGTTGAAGCTACACAAAACCCCAGATATATTTTAAGCTCAATTTCATTAAGGGAATTAAACCCTTTTGTAACTCGTTTCTGTTGTGTGACTTCTGTGCCTCTCTCTATTTAGTTGTGTTTTGTGTTTGCACTTTTCATGCCACCGTGCTAGCGAGAGCAGTGGCCAGAGGCACTGTGTTTTTCAGTTGTCGTCTGTCCATCTGTACCATTTTTGTGAATGTAATATCTCAATGATGTATTGAGAGAATTTTTCCACATTTTGCAGGAAGCTTCACCTGGACTTGAGGATAATCCAATTAGACTTGGTGGTCAAAGGTCAAAGGTCAAAGGTCAGAGGTCAAGGTCGCTGTGACATTGCATTCATTCTTGTGAACAGGATATCTTAATAACACCTGAAGGGAATTTCTTTAAATTTGACACAAATGTCCACTTGGACTAAAGAATATACTGATTAGAATTTAGCGGTTGTAGTTCAAAGGCCAAGGTTAGTGTGTCCTCACAAAACATATTTCTATTTCCATGTGGGTTTTATAAGTTGCAATTTTAAAATAGTCTTGAATTTTTTTTCATGTTCTGCTCTTCTGCTTAATGCCCAGAGCAATACCACCACTACTACTAAGACTACTACTACACTGTTACTATTGCTAATGCCTCTGAAATATTTAGAGCAAAGCAAATGCGAAATTGAGCATGTAATGGCAACAGCTTACAGTATAGCCTACCATGCCAGGTCCAGTTGGTGATTAAAACTAAACTTTCATCTCTGTCAGAGAAAACTGATCTGAGCTCAGACTATTAACTTACAGCACAGCTACACTCTCAGATAACTGAGCCTCCTACCTGCCTGTCAAAAAGCATCAACCCAAAAACCTTCTTCAGTCCAGACTGAGTAGAGTGGAGGCAGCTGGTGGCTGCTTGCTCTGCTGATGTTAAGTAGCTAACGAGCGGAGCTGCTAACAGCCACTGCTGCAACTAACAAATACTACAACTCCACTCAGCAGGCCAGGTTCACTATCCACAGTCAGACCCACATGGCTGATTATTTGCTGCTGAATTACAGCTCACAGCTTGCACCAATGACTGATGCCTGACGCCATGACTAGCAAAACATACTGGCAAAGAGTACTTATTGGAGTTTACCAGCCTGTCACTCATTTGGCATTTGGAGACAATTTTAAACATGGCTGTTTTTGCTTTCAATGTCCAATAGTCCACCATAAACATTTTTGTCACGTCTCATCTCGTTAAGTAAAATTGAGCATAGATTTTGTCTTAATTTTGGTCCAGCATGCACTGGGGCACTTTGCAGCCGAGTGTGAAGCGGTCGACATGAGAGTCAGCACCTCCAAGTCTGAGGCCGTGGTTCTCTGCCGGAAACCGTTGGATTGTCCTCTTCAGGTTGGGAGAGAGTTATTGTCTTAAGTGAGGGAGTTCAAGTATGTGATGCCCCTAGAGGCTAGAAAAATGTTGCATGTGGGAGGATCTGATTTTTGTGTTTCCTGTCTTGTGTTTGTTGGCTCAGCGCTCTGCTCTGCTAAAAATACGCGGCTGGTCTATTTTTTGACGGACGCTGCACGACAATGCGTCAATTTCCACAGACCAAATGAGTCAAACAGGAAGTCAGGCGCAGAAAAGACGAGAGTATCTGGTCAATTTTCAAAACAAAAAACATCCATGAAAACTCAGGAGCGTATTTCACATCGCTATAACAACATGACGTCAAAGTGGGTGGCCCCCGGCAGGTAGAGAAGTCTTTTCTTTGTTTGTCGATGTCTTTATACCTCCAGTGGTTCCGCAAATTATCGCATGACATTATGATCTCGCGATCCCCGTCAATTCCAGCCGCTTGCGTGCGCGCCGCTATAGATATGCTTCCAGTGGACATTGACGCCGGCACAGGATGGAGCGAGTCCATGCCACGGCCAAACTGCGCACGTGACGGATCCAGTGGATACCCGGCGTTAGAGAAAGGGTAAGGAGCTCAGACATCTGGAGAGAGCTCGGAGTAGAGCTGCTGCTCCTTCGTGTCAAAAGGGATCACCTGAGGTGGTTCGGGCATCTTATTAGGATGCCTCCTGGGTGCCTCTAGTAGTTGGAAGTGTACGTATCTCATCTGGCCTGGGAATGCCTTGGAGTCCCTCAGGAGGAGGTGGAAAGTGCTGCTAGGGAGAGGGACTTGGTCTGCTGCCCCCGCGCAGACCAAGTTATTATTAGTAGTGGTAGTAGTATTAGTATTATTAATTAATAACATTTTATTTATAGAGTGCTTTTCAAAAACTCACTTTACAGGCAGACAAATAGTGCAGGACAATACAATCAAGAGCACAAAACAACAGACAAAAAGTGCAAAAATTACAGACAAAAGAGTTATAGACAAATAAGAGTGCAGAGATTACAAAGTTAGGTGCAGTATAAATTACATGTCAAATAACAGTAAGAGTGCAAGGGAAGAGCAAGAATAAAATAGGTGGGATCAAATTTACAAGTTAAATGCAGAGCAGAACAGTTATGTTTTGAATTGAGTCTTGAAGGAGGTGAGGTCTGTGCAGTCACGGATGTGTTGTGGGAGGGAGTTCCAGAGGGTGGGGGCAGCAACAGAGAAAGCTCTGTCCCCCCAGGTGCGGTGCTTGGTCCTAGGGACGGTGAGGAGGTTGGCATCAGTGAAGTGGAGGGTGCCGGAAGGGGTGTAGGGGTGGAGCAGGTCTTTAAGGTAGGAGGGGGCCTGGTTGTGAAGTGCGTTGTGGGTGAGTAGGAGGATTTTGAATTGGATACGGTAAGGGACAGGGAGCCAGTGTAGGTTCTGGAGGACAGGGGTGATGTGGTCACGGGAGCGGGTGTGGGTGAGGAGGCAGATGGCAGAGTTCTGGATATACTGAAGTTTATTGAGGAGACTGGAGGTTGTGCCATAGAGGATACTGTTGCAGTAGTCAATACAAGATGTAATAAAAGAATGAATGAGGGTTTCAGCTGCAGGGAAGGAGAGAGAGGGGTGAAAATGGGCTATGTATAGCCTACTGTGCCACGGTACTGCTGACCATCATCTGCTGGAATGAAACCAGTGGAAGTGGCACCACCTAATGTTCTGGTAATGGCTATATGTAGGTGCGTCCTACCAGGCTACTGTACTGCAGTTACATGTTAAACAAGGAAAATATAAAGAAAGGAAAGGACATGACCTTAGTGACAACATTCAAGGAGCCAGACTTTGGTTCATGGTTATCAAAATGTGTGCATTTGTTTAGTTTTTTGTTATTGGTGCACAAACATCATGTAATGTGTTTTTTTTTCAGGATTTTTCAGTCAAAGGTGAAACAGCACAGATATGATGGGTTATAGTGTGATTTGCATTAACTTCAATACAACTGGCACCAAAGTCTGGCTCCAATGCACAATTCCAATGCTGTCACTGACATGAAGACCTTTCCTTCTTTTTTAATTTCCTTGCATATAAACAGGAAGTTGAAACTCAAGTAAGCGTACCACAATGTGTCCCACTCATATTTATAACAAATTGATTTCTTAGAAGACGAGTACATTGGTAAGCTTAGGCCACAATTATTGCGTGACAAATACAAACAGGGATAGTCTCTCTTGTGTGGGCTCTTGGTTACTCAGCTGATCACTTATAAAGCCCGTTATGGTTTTAGGGATCTGTCTTCTTTGCCCTTTTACACTTGTGCTAGATGAAGGAGGGTCAGGAGAAAGCTAGTATTGAGTTAATGTTATTGTCTGACTTGGACTGTGCCTATTATAGAGTGGAATAGACAATAGACACATACTTGCGATTAATTTCATAATGTATAGCTTTATTTGAATGTGTAAATAGCAAAAACTTCCTACATAAGTAACGTAACTAACACAGTTTAATGTAAGCAACAGAGCCATGATGAAATGTTGCCACTGTTTCGGTGTATTTAATGATGGTTTAAGTCTCTGGCAGAATTCTGTGTTTTTGATTAGGTTCATTCCCAAATGCTGAGCTCCTTCTGTCTGTGAACCAGCAGCAGCAGCAGCAGTGACAGCATGTAAAAGCATGCTGCTTAATCTGTTTAAATTTAGAGCTGATGGATGAAGGTGATAATTAAGGTGCATATGTTGCGTGTGTGTGTGTGTGTGTGTGTGCGTGCGTGTGTGTGTGTGTGTGTGTGTGCGCGTAAACACGGGGTAAGGTAGTGATGGCACCATCAGTGTGTTGCTATAGCATCATGGAGTTTGGACACCTGACAATTTGACAGAGAGTCAGCCATGTTTGTTACCTTGCAATGTTTTGTATCTGGACTTATCTAGAGCATGGCTGAGGTGTATTATAATATGTACTAATAAAGTATTATGTACTATGTATTATGTAATAGGCTGCTGCTGGTTGTGACTACAGTGTAGGTAGGTGCACCCTCAGCTATGGCTCGCTCAGGCACAAGTCTGTATCACTGCAGCCTGATAGATAAGTAACAGAGCTAGTTAGCCTGACCCTCTTACCTACTGCTGTATGACTGATCCTTGCAGGTGTAACTGTAGCTCATCTCTCATGCTCGGATTGTTGTGATTATGGTTTTACCACAATAGTTTATAATGTAGTTACTGCTGCTGTGCCACGTGCATAGAAATACTCATTCTCATTCAAGGCATACAAATTGCGGCTTTTGTCTCTGAGCTGCTGGAATCGAAAAAAAAAACAAAAAAAAACAGACGATTAGATGTTGTCCTACACAGAGACAGCCTAGTTAGCCTAAATATTTATACAGTAGTAATGTCTGTCTAAACTCAGAGAATAGGAACTTATGTTCTGTTCCAGCACTTATAATAATCCTTATCCTTCTGAAACAGTCATTCATCTTTAAGTGTTCTCATGCTGTTTGCTAAGTAGGAACTCCCTTCGTCAAATGGAGGAATGTCCCTGCCTTTCAAGAGGCTTTTCAGGGTTTCCAGCTTTGCTTATGGGACCATACTTGTGGTTAGACTGAACAGGAGTAGCTGCCCAACATAGAAACAAATGACAGTTAACTAGCTTGCAGATAATTGTAGTTGTCCAAAACATTTACAGAAACCACACGCTACCTCCTCAGTGCAAGCCTCTAAATCAATCTCCCAAATCAAGAATCCCACTGGCCCCATTAGTGTGTTCACAAAAGCAACCTGACATCTGCTTATCGAGTGTTTCTGTCCAGCCTTGAAGTGGTTATACATCAAGCCTGTCTGCACCACTCCTTCTCCTTTGATATTCTAACAATACAGGACATCCTCCCTGGCTGCCTGGCTCTGGTTGCATAACCCTGCTATTCTGTGAACTCCTGTTCTGCTGGAGAACATTTGCTATCCTCTGCCCTGTCCCATACCTTTTGTTCTGTACAGTGTTTTGTGCATGTTTTCCCAATTTGCTTCACGCTTAAAAATGAAGTTCCATACTTCCAACATTTGCAATGTTCCACTGGCGTCTTATCTTTTGCAGTTATGTGTCTTGGTTTTATTGTTGAAGGAGTAATGAATAGTTCTTGGTAGAATTTCATAAAACATTAAAAAATGGATCTAACCACTGTGTTTGGGACTAGGAATGTAAATGAGGGTTTGAATGAATGAATGAATACATTATTTGGAAATGAACAGATAATGCCCTTTGAACAAGTATGAACAGGATCCAAAGGGACCTGGGAACTGCGAATAGAGCAGGTCTTTCCATTATGCTAATTTGCTGAAATATTAACAAAGGCTAAAAACATAGAGGTTTACAGCAGATAATTTTGGGTTCAATCTTCTGACACTCAGTAAGGTCCCTCTCAATTACTTTCATCAGTCTTGACCTATTTTGTTGTGTACTGCAGGATAAAGCTTGACTGATGTTACAGGTCTTATTTTTACCTAATGATTTTCATGAAGTCGACACCTTGCACACTTGACAGGAGAGAACTGACAATCTGAGGAAAAGTGCTAATTGAGCTGTTCAGATTTTCCTGTTCTATTTCCACTATTTATTTTCACCCAAACCACTAACAGTTTGCTTTTATGTAGACTTAGTTTAGAATTTAGAAAGTACAGGTAAAAAAACATGCTTTATGATTTTATTTATTAAGGAATACTGTAAAAATATTGATCAAAATATTTTGTGTCTTATTTTTTTCTTTTTAGCTTAACTTAGACCTATACACTGTACATATGAGCTAAATTTAAGGAATATTTGCAGGAATTTTCAGCTACTGTTTGTAAAGAGTTTAACTAGCGAAAGTCAAGGTCAAAGTCAGTCCAAGCTTTGTCTGCCTGCCTTTCCCTTAACTTTTGATGTGTGGGATCATCATTAACTATATCAGCAAAATTCTACCATTTCTTTGTGGAACACGCTGTAATGGAAGCTCTATATCTGATATCCTTGGCAGGTCAGCAGGCTCAGATACTAAGAACAGAGGTACACTGATATTGTCTCCATTAAAAGCTAGGCTCACTACCAGCCATTGTGCTCGCCTTCGGTTTGTCCCCACCCCCACTGGCACACAACCTAGCCAAGCATGTTTTAGAGCAATAAAGTACAGTCAGTGTTAATGCATGTCTTTATTCTCAGTGACAGAGAAAGTTTTGTTCACTGTACACTGCCTTTAGACTTTCAGACTGCAGGAAAACCATAATGATCGTTAAACCTCAGCAGGGTAGGGTCTAATGCATGGATACACACAAACACATAAAACCATGTCTGAGAATACTTTGTTCTAGTCTCCTATATACATCACAAATGGACACCAGTCAGAACTGGATAGTAACAGAATAGGCTGTATGTGATGACAGGATATGACCAAAGAAACTGATCTAAATGAGGTAGAAAACAGCTCTTAAATCATGTGACTAAAGCACACAAAAACACGTCACCTGATAAAAACAAAACAAAACACAGAAGTATACATATAACATTCTGAGTCATGCTTTCTTGACTGTTTCTTTAATTTGTTTGTTTGTGCAGAGGGGAGGGGAGAGGATGGCCATGTTGATCAGTTAGTCACTCTTACCAGCATCCTAGACTGGTATCAGCAACAGGGGCGTTTCCAGGATTTAAGGACACCAAGGGCTTAGCCCACACCTCTGTAGGGGGTGGTCTGGGGGGATCCTCCCCCGCGTATTGTTTTTTAATGGACAAGCTCTATTTTGATGCTTTTTATGCACTCTGTATCCAATTTACCCATAAACTGTTTCTAGATCAATTATGAATTGTGATGTAAAAATATTAGTAGTTGTTAGTAATTAGTGTTGAGTCAAAACAGATTACTTTGCAAACATCCACCCATTTTCTAATTCTAGCTGACATTGACATACACCCTGGACAGGTCACCAGACTGTTGCAGGGCTGACATGTAGAGACAGACAACCCTTCACATTCGAACTAGGAACCCTCTAGCTGTGAGGTGACAGTGCTAACCACCACACCACCGTGCCACCCTACTTTGCAACCACTATCATTAAAAGTTAGCAAGCTGTAACCATGGTAACATTAACATGTCAGCTAAGAAACTGTTTACAGATTATTTGCTGTCCCTGTTATATGGCAGCTGATCTCGTCCTCTGCTCGGAGGGTAAGGAGGATTGTTTTCCTGATTTGCAGACATTTTCAGGTGCTGTTCTTTTTATTTGAGTTAGCTGCTAACTGCTATCAGCTACCTTTTACATCTCCCGGCGTTGGGTCTCACTCATAACACGTTGTCAAAATGTTACACCCATACCACCCATGAGCCCCTCCTGCCGGCTGTCCCTTTTATACAGAAGTTGTTTTGGCACTGTTACTTATGGTGGGCGACAAGGACAAACTGTGGCGCGTCTGAGGTACGGCCACTGTACCTCAGATGTTGGCTTAAAGGTGAAACAACTCTGTCCCTACCCATTTCATGATTGTACCTTTTATACAGAATGGTGAAGCAGGATAACAGTGTGAAATTCCTGCCTTGAAGAGGCAGTGTAAAAAGGGCATCTGTGTACCTAACTGATCTAATGGTTTTTCTGTTTGTCTTCTCTTTCTCCCTGACAGTATTATTTCTATTCTTTGAATTTATTTGTGCCCCAGCTGCTTTCTTTTTAGATTGTAGGCTACTGTAGTAAGATTCTTTGGCATGGGGAGGATAACTCTAACTTGCTGTGTTTGCCTTCACTGACCATCAGGAATCAGTGGATGTTTTACTGTTAATCTGGCTTTGTCTAATTAGTGTGTTTCTTCTTACAGATGAGATCATGCAGCAGGATATCAGGCCCCTGCTGGCTGTGGACATCATAGAGCAGCTTCATCGCCAGTTTGCCTTGCTCTCAGGTATGTAACAAAACGTGCCCCTGTGTAGTGTATTTAGATGGAGAGCTGGGAAACATTAATACTGGTAGTCAAACCCTTGTCAAGACAATAAGTTGCTGCTGCAAAACATTTTACATGCAAACTGGCCGTTAAATGAAATCAAGACGAGTTCCAGGTCAAAGACATTGCATTTTCTTGTACATCAAATCTAAAGAAATGCAGGAATTTTACCAGCACTTGTTAAGGATATATTTTTTAAAATCTGTTGAAATCAGATTGTATTATTTTCCACAGAAATAACTTTAACTTGTACTAGATTACTTTGGGTGATAATCTACAGTCTTGTTTCTTTACTTTCAATTATTGAAAACATACTGAACTTTGCTTATTGAATGAAAATGTGGTGAACAAAATCTTCTTGAACCAGAAAACAAAACTACATTTGAATGAATGAGGCTATGAAAAAATGATGTTTTTCTTTCTTTTCTTTTTTTTCCCCCCAAAACTGCCAAGAATGAAACAATGAGATTTAAAGGAGCCTTCCAGCAGTGTAGCATTGCACTTCCATTAAGTTTGGAAACTCAAGAGGCAGATTCAAAACATATGGTAAAACAACTTTTGGCACAACCTCACCATCTAGTAAAGCTCATGTCATTTAAACACCTATCTCCATCTTAGACTTTCCATTAAATATGGGTATGTGTGCTGAGCCACATCTTAACCTGGATCCACTCAAGACTAGCTTCTACACAGGTCAACACTCAGATAAGTTTAAAGAAAATTAGGCAAAGATGTGGGTTTCAGTGCAATTGTACAAACATTTATGCAATACAGCTGGATGACCACATTACTGTAATAAAATGAATATTGAAATGCCAAAGCAGGCCCTTAGATTTTAAATAGTAACAATAATGTAATCCTGCTTCTGAGTAACAGGAAGGCAAATAATGAACTATGTCCACACAACTACAAAGAAGGGTATGATTAATAAAACAGACTGACTGTCAAAAGACTAGCCTTTATCCACTTTTCTATTACCACATATTTCCCTTAAATTATACACACACAGAGGCTTACCTCAAAGTGTTGTGCAATACTTTGTGCACAGCAAGCCAAATGATATGATATATACTTTACTGATCCTCACAGGAAATTACTTCATACGGCAGCTACATTCACAATCAAACACAAACAGGAGACAGTTAAACATACAACATACAACAAACAACAAACAAAGCACAAAAGATAAAATAAATTAGTAAAAGAACCCCAGTTGTTTGTTTGTATCATGCAATGTTGTTTATCTAAAAACAGTATAAAAAGTATATTAATATATAAATATAAAAAGTATATACAAAGCATGCCTAAAATCTTAAAATATAAAACATGTAAAATGTGAAATTCACTTGTATGAATATAAAAAATATATGTACACACACACACATGCTGTACATATATGTATCACCACAGATCAACTTTGTACCAGCGCCTCAACAGTACAGTCTGGATATGAGAAAGGGTAGAGACAGCAACACAACTTTTAAAAAAGATTGAAAGGAGCACAGGAGGTTTGCCATATAAAAAAGCAAAGGAAAGAGAGATGATATAAGAAATACCCGATTCCCTGGGATGGCCTTCAAAATAGAACAAATACTGAATTGTTTCATCCTATGGTCACACCCTCTAAATATGGCACAGCTCAAATGCCACTTCACTGGACATCGACATCACAAAGAAACTTGTAATATTGGTAAAGATCAACACAGGCATAGTGTGGGCAATAAAAGGAGGTTAACATAACTTTTCTTTTAACATTTAAGTCAATGTCATATTAAGCTAAAAACATTGAGCACAAATGTTATCACATTTTTAAAACATGTCTTTGAACGATAAAAAAACATTGTGGTAAGTTAAGGTTGTTTGATTGCTAGAATAAAGCAATGAATTAAATTTTGAATCAAGCTGTGCACATTTCATTGTAACACAATTTTAAGCTGAAGACCTTCACTTATAGACAAGCGGGATGTCACTGACTGTGTATACAACTTAACTCATGGTGCAAAATATCTTTTACCACAACATTAACTGTAACCCATTAGAACCATTGTGAAATACATAAACATTAATCAATGCATAATGGGTAACATGAGTGATTTAGAACACATTTAAACACAGTTTTCTTCAGCTTATGGCCTTAAACACATTGTCTCACAGCATGCTGGGAAACTCAACCCATTTAGCCCTGACACACCACGATATGTTAAGTGCACAATGATAGTGCTGTTTATTGGCCTTAAACTAATTATGCAAAACTGGCTGTATAAATTTTGGTCAAATTAACTCAGATCTCTTCTCAAAAAATTCTTAACATAAAAAAAATATATTTTAAGCTCACAAAGGATGAGTTTTTGTGTTGAGTGAACATAAAGTTTTTTGACAATGTGGAGTGACTGTGTAGACTTAACATTAAAATTTTCCATCATGAATGGATTGGGGTTTACAGTATAAAGCACTACACATACATTGAATAGGAATTCAGACTCCCTATCTGCCATGGAGACTCTGTAGCAGTTTTGGCAACTACACACGCACTGCTGGAAGACAGCTTTACAGGTGTGTGTTTTACGGGGTATCTACTGTGTGCCAGAAAGGACAATCAAAAAGACTGTCTTGTTGTGGTGTTGGTGTTATCATTTTGTGGGAAGTGACAGTTAAGCTGATGGAAGGAAGTGATGTCATGTGACAGTGACCAGCCAGGTAAAACAGACTTGGTAGGGGCAGGTATAAAGTGGAAGAGATTTTGGATGTCATTATGTAGTTTCAAAGCACAGGCAAAGATAACCCAGATGATATCACCATCCTTTACTATTCTCTCAGACTTGACAAATCTCAGAGACAGAGACACAGCACATCAGACTGTTTACAGGCTGAAAAGACCAAACGCCTTTGACTGTATGACCTTTATGTGTAAAATTGGTGGAGATTCCCTTAAACCACACACCAGCCACATGCAATCTGCAGTACATGGAGGTGTATACTTAACCACACACCTCACTCTTCATATATAGGATATTTTACAATTAAGTCACTTTCTTTGGTATCTGCTGCATGTTATTACATTGTTCCACCAGAGATCTACTATTTTTACAACAGATGACACTTCCTTTGTACTGTAGGGTACCTTACATTATAAGACTCTCTCCTTCCCTAGTCTATACTGTATGTTACATTTAACCCTGCTCTTCCCTAGTGTATATTGTAAGGTGCCAGAAACCTTATTATCTCCCTGTCTGTGCTCTGTTTTTGCAACATTCTATATCTCCCTCATCTCTTCTCCACCTCCATTTCAGTCCATAAATAACAAGAAGCTTTCTCCACCTCTAATGGTATTTAAGATTACCCCCATTCCCTATTTCACCATCACTTCCCCTTCTCCCTTCAAGCTTAGTGGAACTGAAAGTTTCCCTTTTTAATCCTCCTGATACATGTTCTATCATCAGTATGAGTCACAGAAGGAAGGGCTTTATGTATAAAACAGCTGCTTGAGTTTATATTCAGCACAGAGGATCACACTAAAATGCTTTTACAGAGAAAAGACAAAAAACACAGAAAGCTCTTTCGTCAACTGTTTGATTGTTGAGGTAGAATAGAGGAGGAATTCTAGAGGAGTGACGTGTAAACATGACAGCTTGAATCCTATACAACATGGGGGAAATGTATTTAAACTTTTGAAAAGTTCAGCTTCCATTTTCATCAGAGATGTGTTTTTTGTTCCTCTGGGAAGCTTAGCTCACTACTGTAATCTGGCTGGTGTAAAGTCACATCATTTTATTTTTAAAAGTTTAGACAGAGCATAGCAGCCCAGCAGCCTGTGTGGTTCTCCGGGGATGCTTCTCATTCCCTCTCTCAGGCCTCTCTCAACAGCCAAAATAACAACTGTTTTCAAAAGTTCCTCTCTCAGCAGTTCTTGCATTCACTGTTACATAAGTTTAACACAGGCCTGGTTTATTGCTTTCACCACATGCGTGTATCGGTTGTGAGTGTGTGTGCCTTCTCAGTAGGATGTGGGTTGCTATTTTGGTTAGATATTTTGGTCTTTTTCTTTATATACAATGTTGTCACACGTGAACTTAAACCTTACAGTGCTCAAGTAATCTGCCCCTTTACCACTCACACAGTATACCTTGCAATGTGATGTCAACTTTCATGGATTTCTGTTGAATGTTGAATGTCTGCAGGTGGTGCTCTTTTATTTATCTGTTCAGTCATGGTGGCTCTTGCTTATCTGTTTCTCTTTGCAAAACACAAAGCTCATTACAGTTTGAGTGTTGGAAAAAAAGGCAGACCCCACAGCCTACGTGAAAGCTTTCCTATACCGTTAACTGTTGGTTAAGTACCTCTGTAAAAGTGCAGAGTGGCAAATAATAACATAGAAATATCACTGTTAATACTACTTCAAGCATTTCCCCTTTAACATTCTGTTAAACCATTTGGTAGAGCACATTTTGGGTCACTATGCCAAAATGAAAAATGTGTTAATGTGAATAAGCGATCTCTACCATTTGGTTTAGGTATGTTATGCCAAAAAACTCCACTAGATGTCACTGTGTTTTTAACCAGTGCCTTTTCAGTTTACCCTTCTACAGGAAGAAAGCAACAAAAAGAGTCACTGTAGACATGAGGGCCTAGTAGTTTGGCTCGTTCGAGATGAACTGCGCCTCGCCTGGAAAGTAGACGAGAGCAGGGGGCCGCAGCAGGAGGAGGTGACAAATAGCCGCGATCAAGTCGGACAGTTTCCTGATATTTTCCAGCAGCCTTCAGTCTGTACAGGAAGTCACAGAAACACTTACATCCTGTCCGATATGATGTCAATTTATTAAAATATTCTCACACTTATATATATGTTCGTTCTCAGTCTCCATCAGCCACACAACATGTATTCCGTTAAGAGAATAAACCTTCATATCGGACAAATAAAATTCAAATATCTAAAACAAAAGTTCAACAAAAGTTAACATCATATTGCTGAGTCGACATCTGGCTCTAAAAACTTTGCAATTTTATCGCCATCCACTTTTGTAATACATCAGAGCAAGTCGGGGTGAAGTCGGCCACAAAACTACCCGGCATGCACTGTGCGCCAATCACCGGTGATCGACTCTGCGCAGGCCTGGCTCATCTCGAACGAACCTCTTGGCGCCATGTGTGATTGGAAAGCCAAACCCTACTCTTTTTTCTTAGACCCAAGCATGGGTGTGTGTTAACTAAACGTAACTACGTGTGTTGGTTGTTGAAGGAAAAAAAAAACGTCAACATGCGGTGTTGTACCATCATGTGAAATCGAGAGTGTATTTTGAAAACAGATAATGCATGTAACAGGCTGAAGTTGACATGGTGTCCCAGAATTTCAACAACCAGCGCACCCAGGGCACCATGTGCATCATATCACGACGTGGAAAGTCCATGACCAAATGTTGATATGTGAAGAGGTTGGAGTACATGTGACATGGATCACGTGACTACGGACAGGTGAACATGGTGTTTTAGTATGAGCGGTGACTTGCCAGACCAAATTTAACCCCGAAAAAAGAAGAAAAGACAAGCTACAAAATAACACAAAGAGGAGGAATATCTGCGTGAACTGGATGTCTCAGGAGCGGGTGACAAGACAGAGAATTAAAGATCAAATCTCTGCAAGAAACACTATGAGTGCAGGGAAGACGAGCGTGCATGACGCCGACGCAGGTGAGGAGGCTCCAGCGTGGGCGAAAAGTTTGTTCAGCTCATTTCAAAGTAATCAAGAATCAATGAGAGTCAAACTTGATGAGATATGCTCCTCCATCCAAACACTATCAAAAGATTTTAAAGCTGTGCAGCACAGGGTCGCGAACGCAGAAAAGCGTATAAGCACCCTGGAGGATGACCTAGGAAAAGAGAAATCTGTGGTGCATGAACTCTCCAAAAAAGTGACATTCCTGTGTGATCGGCTGGATGATCTTGAGTAGCGCAGCAGAAGGAACAATATTATGATGATAGGCATAAAAGAAGGCATGGAGGCCGGGGATCTGACTGGGCTATTAGACCGCATATTTCGTTATGTTCTGGGTGCGGGTGAGAGTGACCCAGTGCCTGAGGTGGATCAGGCTCACAGAGCGCTGCGCCCACGGCCTAACCCTGAGGATCCACCATGCAACATTATAGTACGGCTTCTAAGATGGGGAGATAAACAGAAGATAATGGCTGCAGTAATAAAGAAAAAGACTCTCTTCTGGGAAGATCGACCTTTTTACATCCGACAGGATCTGACAGCTGCGGTGAGGAGACAACGCGGAGAATTCAACGATATAATCCAAGAACTTAAAAAGCAGAAGTTGAGATTTGGGATGCTTCATCCTGCCCGGCTAGTGGTAACTATTGATGGAGAGAAGTTGATCTACAACACACCTGAGGCAGCACAGAGAGAGCTGGAGAAGAGGCTGCAGCAGATCCACCGGACCAGTGTACCTGACGTTGGTCTGTGATGTCCTCATACAGTGAGTTTCTGACACAGACTCTCTTTTGTTTTTCTTTTTTTTTTTTCTGTTGTTTAAAGGTCCCACACCTGTTTTATTAGAATATGGACAATAGGATACAAGGACTTGGTTATATAATTTGGGGCCCGAGTGGGCTAATTATCATTGAAAAATTAAAACAAGAAATATTGTTGGCCACCTCGACCTAGATTTGAATGTTTCTTTTCTTTATATTGGGGAAATATCATTATTATTAAGCGTTGTAAGGGTCTGGCAGTCAGTCATACGACGTCTACGCCCGACTATCACGGATTGGAGATGGACTTTTTTTGTTTCATCTTATTGATACTAAATGTAATCTGCTTCATTGTGGGTTGGGTTGTGTGTTTTATGTAGTGTGTAATGTTATATTTTTGTTTGTTTATTCCCCCCTTTCCTGCCACAGTACAGTCCTTTGCAAAATGCTCTTTTTTAAAAAACCTAATTACGTAATGTCATCAAGGATAATTAAAGTTATCACATGGAATATAAATGGAATTCAGAATCCAATCAAAAGGTATAAAGTTCTATCTCATTTAAATTCTCTTCAATGTGACATAGCTATGTTACAAGAAACACACCTAACAAAGGAAGAGACTATGAAATTAAAACAGCGATGGGTAGGACAAATATTTTTTTCTCCTGGCACTAAAGCTTCCAGAGGAGTTTGTATACTAATCTCAAAGAGGATTTTATTTACAGCCTTAGATGTGATCTCTGACAAAGAGGGACGATGGGTGATAGTCTCAGGTGAACTGCAGACTAACAAAATAACTTAAGTTAATCTGTATGCTCCGAATATGGCGCAAGCCAGTTTTGTTTCTTTATTAAATATACAGCAAGCGCAGTTCCAGAACACACCATTATTGGTTGGTGGTGATTTTAATTTAGTAAATGATGCCTTAGCAGACCGTTCTGGTCACCCTTTACCAGCAGATAAGTCTCTCTCAAGAGCCTTCAACGAGCTACTAGAAACACAATCATTAACTGATGTATGGCGTCTGATTAACAGTCAATCAAGAGAGTACACATTTTATTCTAGGGCACATAACTCTTACTCCAGAACTGATTATCTTTTGCTGTCAAATAATTTACTGGACTCTGTTGTTGATTCCAGTATTTCGGATCATGCTCCAGTTTCATTAAGTTTTTATCTATCTCCTAAATCTAAACCAAAAGCCAAAAGATGGAGCTTTAATAATTCATTGTTAAAAGATGACAAATATGTTAAACTAATACAACAGAATACAAAAGAATTTATTGAATTAAATATAACCCCTGACATTCCCATTCAGACAGTCTGGGAGGCCTTTAAGGTAACATGTAGGGGATGGATTATTAGTTTTTCGTCATATAAGAAGAAAGAGAAGTTACAAAAGAAAGAGAAATTATTGTCTAGACTTAAAGAGCTTGAGTTGAAGCATATGGCAGATCCGAGTGACAATACTCTGAAACAAACCATTCTTTGGGCAACGGCAGAGATACAAGCATTATTGAATGAGGAGTCTGCTTTTGCACTATACAAATTGAGAATGAAACTCTATGAAAATGGTGAGAAGGCAGGGAAAATGCTTTCATACCAATTAAAAAAACTTGAACAAAAGCACTCAATCTCCTCTCTAAGAAATGACAGTGGTGAGATTTTACGGGACCATGATATTATCAATGACACGTTTAAAACATTTTTCTCATCACTGTACAAATCTGAATGTAAAGTAACACAGCAAGAGCTAGATCGTTACTTTGCAAATCTACCCCTGCCAAAATTAGATGAACAGCAAAAACAATCACTTGAGGCCCCAATTTCAGCGGCTGAAATTTTGAATAATATTAAATGCTTGTCAAATGGTAAGGCACCTGGAGGAGATGGTTACACCACTGAATTTTTTAAATGTTTTTCAAAAGAGATCACACCACTGTTAGTGATTTTATATAATGACATTATACAGAAGCAATTTATGCCACAATCAATGCGGACAGCTATAATATCGCTCTTGCCAAAACCTGGGAAAGACCACCTAGATGTAAACAACAACAGACCTTTAAGCTTACTTAATAATGACTATAAATTGTTTGCAAAGATATTAGCAAAAAGATTAGAAAAAAACTGTGTCCACTTTAATCCACCTGGATCAGGTTGGTTTTATCCCAGGGCGATTATTATCCAACAATATGAGGAGACTCATGCAAGTTATGCAAGTTGCCAGCTCTCTCCAACATCCAGTGATAGCAGTATCACTGGATGTTGGAGAAAGCATTTGACCGCATTGAGTGGCAGTACTTGTTTTACACTTTGTCCAGATACGGTTTCGGTCCAAGAGGTTTACAGTGGATCAGAGCTTTGTATCATGAACCCGTGTCAGCAGTGATAATAGCAGCAATAATATAATTTCTGCACCATTTCAACTTTATCACTCTACAAGACAAGGTTGTCCTCTATCTCCACTATTATTTATCTTGGCATTAGAGCCTTTAGCTTGTACAATAAGGATGGAAAGAAATATTACAGGTGTTTCAATTGGGGATTACGATTTCAAACTTAATATGTATGCAGATGACATTTTGTTGACTTTGTCGAAGCCATCATGCTCAATCCCAAAAGTACTGGAAATTATAAAAACATTTGGCAGTCTGTCAGGCTATAAAATAAATTGGAGCAAAAGTGAAACTATACCCTTAAATCAGTGTACACATATTACAGATCTGGGGCTTGCTCTGTTTATATGGAAAAGAGAAGGGATGACATATTTGGGCATTAAGATTAGTACACCTATCAGTAAAATTTTTGAATTAAATGCTCAACCTCTGATAAATTCCATAAAGGAAGACCTTAAAAGGTGGTCTAACCTGCCTTTGTCCTTACGGGGCAGAGCAGAGGTGCTCAAGATGAACATCCTGCCAAGATTAATCTTTTTAATCTCTTCCATTCCTTTACATACACCTAAACCTTGGTTTGATAATATAAACAAATTGTTTTCCAATTTCATGTGGAAGGGAAAAAAGCCCAGAATAAATATGGCAAAATTAACACTGCCAAGAGATAAGGGGGGCCTGGGAATCCCAGATGTGTATATGTATTATTTAGCATTTAATGCCAGATTCCCTTTAATGTGGGGATACCAATGTAACAGAATCCAAGATAGTTGGGATTGGCTGGAAGAATGTATTATAAGGGACAAGAACAAATTAATTTCATTGTCATCACTGTGGTACCATCCTGCTCTACCAAAAATAGACAATTGTATGATCAGCCTGACATGTGACATTATTAAAAAGGTTCATAAAAAACTGGGAATAATGAAGACTGCCTTAGCATCATGTCCACTATGGTACAATACAGCCTTTAAAGCAGCAGGGAATCCATTGTCAGACCCTGTATGGCAGCAACACAACATTAATGTAATCTCACAAACTGTAGAAAATGGGGTGATTTTGTCTTTTGAGGAGCTCAGAAAGAGGTATAGTTTAAATGCCAATGCCTTCTTAAAATATGCACAATTAACATCAATACTGTCAAAATTCCCAAGAGAATATTTGGAGTACAATGTTGAAATAGATAGTAAATTGAGAGGTTTAGCATCACACAGAGGCACAGTCTCGGGTCTATATAAATTGTTAATATGTTCCTCCCCCAATCCTAATGCCCACACTCAGTTACAGTGGGAACAGGATTTGGGGGTCTCATTAAATTCAGCAGAGTGGGTAAGAATATGGAGGGACCCTGCAGCCATTTCCAAATCAGTCAGATTTAGAGTCATACAAATGAAAATTCATCATAGAGCATATATCACACCAGCAAGAATGAAAAAAATAGACCCCAGCTCCTCTGACCTCTGTTGGCATGGGTGTGGTCAAGTAGGAACTCTGATCCACATGTTGTGGCACTGCCCTGCAGTTAAATCATACTGGGAGGATGTGGTCCACTCAGTGTCACTGATATTGAACATAGAACTCTCTCCTTGTCCTCTCATTTGTTTGTTGGGATACAGGGCTGCACAACTCAGGTCAAAGAGGGATAAGAAAATAGTAGGCCTAGGCTTTTTGGTTGCTAAAAGAATGATTTTGATTAATTGGAAGACACGTAAGATAAATTGTTTTTCAAAAGAAACACGGTTACTTGAATTTTTTGATCTTCTTGGAATGGAGCCAATGGCCGATTTGATGAATGATTCCGTGTATGGTTTTGGAATAAATTGGGACCAAGTTTTGAGAATGATCGCAGAGTTCCAAATTTGAGATGGTGGAGGATTCCTGCTGTGCAGCCCTGTATTTCCATGTAAATTAACTTGAAAATGATTATGAAATTAACATGAGTATGAAATAAACAATGTAATTGCAGTGGTACAGTTTTTTTTTTTTTTTTTTTTTAATTTTCTGTTTATGCTTGGAAGTGACATCCTAACTGTTTGGTAGAGGCATATATTTAAAAAGCTATGGGGTCTGTTTGAAAAAAACAAAACAAAACAAAACAAAAAAAAACATAGATTTTTGCTATTGTCGCCATAAGGAAATAAAAAATGCAAAGAAAAAGTAGCTTTTTTCTCAGTGTGGACATTAAGGTGATATTCAGCATCCCTGCAAAAGAGAGTTAGAGGATGTCTTTCTCAGAAAAAGACACACTGGCTATGAAGAGGGGTGGAGATTCCTCAAACTTGCATTAAGTGTTTTTTTTTTTCTTCGGCCACTTGGGAGCAATGTAGTTTAGTAAAAAAACAATCTTGGCATATTAGCAGACAATTGTCTATTAACATACCCAGCAGACACAGAGCAACATTAGCATTTATTTTGAAATATGTATGGCCACCTGATGAATGTAAGTCCAATGTCTCATTTATGCTCTGTTTAGGCCAACACATTTACCCTTACACATAGTTATTCGACCAGTTGTTGATATGCTCCCATCAGCCAAAGCATTAAAACCAATTACAGGTGAAGTTATAACACTGATCATCTTTTAACAATACAATGTTGTGGTGGGAAACCTCGGATCCTGACAACCATGTGGATGCTACCCTGATGCTACGGTATCTAGCAACGTCCAGCAGAACATTGCATTGTTACAAGATGATTAGTGTTACTCACTTTATTTGTCAGGGCTTTTAATGCTTTGGCATGTATACACACACACACACACACACACACACACACACACACACACACACACACACACACACACACGCACACGCACACATTTTTTTTTAAATGTTAAGCTGCTTTGCATAAAAATAAAAAGCCCCTGTATATAAATAGTATATCACTGTGTCATAGAGCTTGGGATATATTCTAGCCACCTTGCTGAGACTAGGTCAATATGACACACTGTATGGACCACTTGACTTTAGCGAGACACTGATAAGACATATGTGAGACCACATGACACACACATTCCACTCCTGCAGCATGTGTTGTGCTTTCGATCTTCAGCTAGTTAATTAGATGTGTGAGGTTGAGAGATGATTGGTGAGACTGTAGGTGACAGGGCAAAGACAATGAAATGTGTGAAATGTGTGTATGTCTTTGTCAGACCAAAAAAGGAGTTTTACATCAGAATTACTTCACAGTTAGACACTTCTGCACTTAACGTATGTTGGTAATTTCTAAAATTAAACACATCATTAGTGTTCTCCCCACATGTTACACAGTGTTTTAGGTGAGGTGCTGGATGATTTTCAGCTCAAGGACGCCATCTTGTGGCATAGAAGCAGTAGAGATGGATGGGAACATTTGTGTCATGAAAGTTTTCCAACATTTACCATGACTAGGTTATTTAAATTCTACATCTTGACATTGTTCCTTCATCCTGGCATCAATGTTGTTTTGAAAGACATGAAGAGTTTTGGTTACTTAAAACTAAAAATCAAGACATTAACATTATATACGTGCAAAATAAACTTCACAGATATTCTCTGACTTTTTGACATAAATGGTTAAATTTGTTGAAAAAATAACTTTGAAGGAAAAATTAACTTTGAGGAATAAGACATGATGTTGAATGATCATGTAAAATGCAGAATTTGCATTAAGAAAAAAACAACAACTAATAATTTACAGATCAAAAAAATCACTTTTGCAGATGATAGTTTATCACATTAAAGTTAATATACTTTTTGCATAATTTTTACTCTATTTATGTGCAGCAGTGGTTTCATTACATCATTCAACAAAGGGAAACAGACTTAAATCCATATTTTTTGTCCTCTTGTGTCCAGCTTACTAGCTGCGAAGAGATGTAATGAGTTCATGATTGATCAATGTAAATCAAGCGAGGCTTTTTTTTTTTTTCTTTTGGATCAAAATGCTGCTGTCTGTCATTTCACCACATACAATTGGGGCCAGATGCATATACGATGATGCACAAAAACCATGCGTACATGTTTTCCCACAAATAAAGAGGTATTTATAAACAAAGAGTATGCAGTGAGACTGTGAACACCTCATGCATACCACAGACAAGGCATACACACGACTTTACCTGCAGGTGGTATAATTATGAGGAGATGGTTAGCAAGAGTGATGGGTAACATTTTAGGTTATCTGCCTATCCCTCAACTTGTGTTATTAGTTGCAGGCTACAGGGCAGGCAGTGCAATATCAGTTAAAGGCACATTATAAACTTAATTTTAAACTAGAGACCATCTTAGGATAGCATCACTCCAGCCATGATACAGTGACCCACGACTTAAAACAAATGTGAGCCGGGGCAGGTGTGTAAATGTAGACAGGGCAGGCAGTGCAATTCCACTTGGGCCCCTGAGGTGGAGGGGGAGAGAGAGCAAGTGATTCAGATTGCTACCTTGAAAATATACCTGTGTTTAAAAATAAATGATTTAAAAAAAAAGAGTATTATTAATTTAAAAATGATGCCATTTGCTATATATGTCTTCAAAAAGGCAAACCCATTTGCATCATGGTTTACTTATTTCCTTTTTTTTGTTTTTAAATAATCAGTAGCTTTTTCTATATAAGCTATAAAATCTTTAAATATACGATAAAAACAATTCAATTAAATAATACATTTCTTTCTTACTTTGATATTTTTGTCAGATATGCAATGATGATTGCTGGGTAATATGTATGTTGATGTTGTCCAATGTCAAGTCTCTATCCAATGTCAAGTCTCTATTTGTGTCAAGACAATGCATGCACAATAATGTGCACCAGGGCCCTTCATAACTTCCTTACGCCACTGGCCAGGGGTAAAATGAGGGAAGCCAATGGCCCCATTCCTCTCGAACATAGAAAATATTGCTCACTTATATAACAGTGCTAAGTGAGGTAGGTTAAGTTTTTATAGATTGTCAGCAAAACAGTTATCTTGGGGAATTTTTCTACCATCGTCTCTTCATGATCATTCCGACATCTCGTTTTGACATTTCATGTGGTTCTCTATGATTTGGTCAACTTTTACATTCCCTGCAACAAGTTAAGCCCCCCTTCATGTTATGCTCCTCTCTTGCAGTATGCAGACAAACACCTTTCTTTTTTGAAATTACATAAGGAGGAATGTATACAGCAGCAATAAAAACACTGGTGAATTCTCAGAGCAGGTAATATGGTCGGCATCTTAACATTAAAAATCCAACATCAGGGAGACATTATCCATCAACCTGACTACTCCTGAGCACCAAGACCACCTCCCCTTGTCCACGGGAGTCCTGTGCTCTGTTCCACCTGCTGGACTGTGCAACAGCCTGATCCAGGATGTCATGATGGTGTCAGGTCTCTGCAAAGATGTAGGCCCCACACTCTCTGATCTCCAGGTGCTTGGCCAGTCTGACTTCTGTTTACTTCATTCCACTTTCCTATGACCGGACATCAGCCAGGAGCTGGCTGGGTAGTGAGACAGTCCTAGGACCAAGCTGGGTCAGCTTAGCTCTCCCTTCCAGGGGCACTCACACTGCCCTTGTCGGCGCTGGGTCGAGTCAGTCTGTCCGGGTGATCTGAAGTTGAAGACAACAAATGAAAACAAAAATGTAGTGAAGTTCATGGGGGCTAATGGGCATCTGCAGGCATCACTGATATCACAGTATATGTGATACTGTCAGACAGTGTGAGACCTGAGGGTGGGTTTCTGCAGGAAGACAGAATAGTAAATGTCATGTGTGTGTGTTTTTGTGTGTGTGTGTGTTGCAGGAGGGCGAGGGAAAGATGGCGCCCCCATCATCATCTTCCCAGAGTACTCAGGCTTCAGCGAAGTGCCAGAGGAAGACTTCCTCAATGTTGCCACCTACTTGACCAGCATACCCAGGTACACACACTACCATACACACAAAGTGAATTTTTATTGTGGTCATCCCGACATAATCAGACTGTTACTCTTCAAGTTATCCATAAGCCAAAACTGGACTCAAATGAAGACCTCCATTTATCCTCTCAGGCACCACCTTTACAGAATCACATTAAACAGGTTTTAATGCAATTAACTCTAATGGATGAACATGGCACCTAGCTCAGGATGTGATGATTCCTATTCCATTTACACTGATGGGGTCATTTCTAGTCATCTCATTACATCTACGCCATGTAAGATTATTGTACCAGTGGCATGGCCAGAGTAACCTGCTGTCTAGTGTCTCTGTCTAGTGTGTAGTTTCTCTATCCTGAAAACCTATCTGACCCCAGGATTCAGCGTGGTTCTTCCATGAGGCACATAATTGAGGAATACTCAACATTTAAACACAAAACTGCAATAATAAAAGACATAGAACATTTCTGTAAATGACCACATAGTGGTGAACCTATTAGTGGATTGTTTAAAACATTCAAGATGTGTTTACTCTTCAGCTGAGCTCTGCATATTCAGGATCAGTAAGCAATATAAATCAGTTTAGGGAATTTTATTGGCACACCTTACTTAGACACACGCACAAAGCAGCAGTCCAGTTACATGCCTCTCTATCCCCTGTCTCCAGCCTAGATGCTGCCAGTATCGGCTTCATTATCATCATCGACCGGCGAAAGGACAAATGGAGCTCAGTGAAGGCCTCTCTATCCAGGATTGCTGTAAGTTCTCCAAGACACATTGGCATTCAAATCTTAATCCATATATACTTATAAGTTGTCGAAAATCTTCATTATTTTTATTTATCTAAAACTGATAATGAGCACCATTTCACATGCAGTCAAATGAAGCACCAACAGAGGTCATTTACACAAATATTATGTATTTAATTCTGCAGTTGTAGCTATAAATACAAAACTCATGTGTCTTCTATGTGCACATTGATGTTCAACCTAGTTTCACTCTGAACTTGTCTCATATTGGTGGTTGGTCAGTGATTTCTGGCGTTAGACACCAACAAAAAAGCTTTCCTTTTACGTCGGCATGATATGCAGCCAGTATTATTCCAACAACCACAGCTGGCCAGTGTTCACTTCCTGTATGATTGTAAAGCCAAACCCCATTCTTTTTTTCTAAATCCAGCCACGTGCTTTGGTTGCCTAAACCCAACCACCTGCATGTGTTGGCTAAAAACCACAAGCATTTTTTGAAGGAAACAAACGTCAGTGCTTGTATCAATGTAGTGCATTCATTTTGAAAGAGAGTGTATGCATATTGCACATTTTCTGTGAAAACTGAAGTATATTTAGAAAACAGCCAATACGTGTTAACAGGTTAAAGTTGACACAGTGTCCCAGGACGTCATCAACCGACACACCCAGTATACCTTGCATGTCATATCTGGATGTGGAAATTCCATGACCAGACGTCCATATGTGAACATGTGTTGTAAAAGGTAAAAGCAGTTCAGTCAACAGAAATCTAATGATAAGAGCGATCAGATACATTAATTGATATTGTGTGTGATAAAGTTTAGAAATGTGAGAGTCTTTATTAATTAGACCTTATTATGACATCATCATTTTAAGGGGGTACTGATACCATGAGTAGTACAGGAATGTTCCCCCTGATGGAGTCTAGACACTGGTGGTGGTGGTGTTGGTTGTGAATTAGTGAAGATAGCTCACTGAAGATCTGGATAAATGAGATGTGGAGCAGTACTTGTGATGAGTTCACTGGAAGGAACCCTGAGCACTGGATGTGATGAGGACTGGAGGTGAATGGGGTGGAGGAGAGTAGCATCGGTTCAAACTGAAATAAAAACTGACAGCAGCAGAGAAAGGAAAAGTTTTAAATTTGACACTAACAATATGATTGGCTTAGGTAGATCATGGCAAGATCTGGTCAGTTTAACTAAGTGAACACCCATGGACCCATGGAAGGAGAGAGTGTGAATAAATGAGAGCATGAAGCTCGGCATCATGGATGAAAAAGCCTTTCTACTGAGAAAAAATGAAAACAGTTTATATGACTCAGAATTATTTTTTATGCCTCCATGTCAATGACAGCCGAGGCTGGAGGCATTTTGTTGTCAGGTTTTCCGTCCGTCCATTCGTTCATCCATACGTCCATACATAGTACATATGTCCCATTCTTACGTGGTTTCTCAAAAACACCCAGAGGGAAATTCTTTAAAGTTGGCACAAATGTCCACTTGTGCTCAAAAATGAACTGATTTGGTTTTGGTGGTCAAAAGTAAAGATGACTGTGACATCACAAATATGTTTTTGGCAATAACTCAGGAATTCATATGAAAATTGTGACAAAATTCCACACAGATATCTAAAAGGATAAAATAATGAAGTGATGACATTTTATATCCAAAAGGTCAAAGGTCAACTTCACTATGACATCATAATGTTCTGTAAAAAACACTTTCCTTGCCATTATTCAACTTCATATCTCAGGAACACTAGGGGAGACATTTGGTCAGATACTGAATTGCTGACACTAATCTTGGGTGTCCACTTTGAAACTGTGCTAATCTTCTGTGCTGCTGGGGGTGAGATGTGTGTGAAGCATCCATGTTTTCACAGACATGGATATAAACTGTAAGAGAAACTTGACTGGTGCGCGGCGGCATACAACTACAGATGGTAATTCTATTTTTCTCCTTCATTGTAGTATTTATTGCAAACAGTGCATACTTTTTTTTTATTTAGCAACGTCTTAGGTCAGGTTGCTCTTCCAACAAGCATTCACATGTCTCTCACTGTCGCTGTGGTCCCAATTCTTGCCTGCTTGTTAGTGCAGCCTGGTTCAAGAAAATATTTGAATGAATGAGTGAATAAAATGTTCGGATGAATGAGTGAATAAAATGAAGACATGGTTTGTAAATGTATTGTAAACGGACATGTTGTTGTGTTATCTAGGGGGCGTTTCCAGGAAACCTGCAGCTGGTGTTGGTGCTGAGGCCATCCAGGTTCTTCCAGAGGGCTATAGCAGACATTGGGATCAAGCTGCACAAGGATGACTTTAAAATGAAGGTACCGGTAAGCATGCTTCACTATCATCCATATAAAGTTGCAATCAGAAAAAATCAGTATCTTTTGCTAGAAAGGGTTTTTAACAGAATGCATGACTGATATGATGCATGAAATATAATCTTTCTATACATATCAAGTCAACTGGATTAGGCATTGCTTATGTCAAGAATCAAACTGGTAACCCTCCCCAGCAAACATTCAGTTATACACAATCTGCACTAACAGTGAAAACTCATCTTTATTTTAATTTAGTATCTGAAATTTATGTTCTGATAACATCCATAGTTATCTTAAGCTGCTGCTAGTATTTTTTTCATTACTTGACATCTGCAAACTTTACAGTGTTTATAATGTTTTGAAATAACATCTTAATGAGGTATACTCAGTGTGAACCCTAGGCCAAGCTGCGTCAACATACTCATCAAATTATTTACAATGTTTAGAGCTCCAAAGTCCAAGATCCTGTCTATTACAGTAATGATATAGTAAAACTATCTCCCCAAAGCACATGATAATGAGTCATACCTCCACCACAGGAGGATAAACTGGAATTGGACATTACAAAAAAAATCCCATTGTCACAAATCACAAATTTACCTCTAAGGGCTTCACAATCTGTAGAACACAATCTGTACAACATTCTCTGCCCTGTGACCCTCCACTCGGAGAAGGAAACCCTCCCTTCCAAAAAAAACCTTTAAGGGATAAAGATAGAAGAAACCTCAAGAAGAGCAACTGAGGAGGGACCCTTCTCCTTAATGCAATAGATGTCTTGTGTACAGAATGACCAAGATAATAAAATTATAGTGTATACAATCCAAATGACAAAAAGTATACATAGAATGTAAACATTAAGAAAATTGATTCAGGAGGCTGTCAAGCAACTTCCAGGTGTTGCCAGACAGATAAAACATATGTCACACAACCTCCTCTCCACCATGTCACCTGGAAAGTGGACAGACTACACAAACCCAAAATAGGCTGAACTAAAGCACATCATTCAAATAAATGGAAAATGAATGAAATCAAAGAATAAATACATATTAATAATTTTGTAAGTCATCAGAAGCACCTTGAAGTCTGATCTGATATGGATTTTGAGATAATAGAGGGAAGCTAAAACTGGTGTATTGTGGTAAAAACTTTTCAGGTTTGTTTGGTTAGAATTCTAGCTGCAGCATTCTAAACTATTTGAATACTTTCAGAATGTGACAGGCCTGACAACTAAATGTTATAATGATCCCTTCTAGATGATACAAAGGCATGACATGAGACATGGATAAAGCGACCTGATTTTAACTATGTTGCATAAGTGAAAGAAGGGGATCTTACTAACATAACATCAAGATTCTTGGCTGTCTGACTTTGGTATATCGCACATGTCTAGAGTTACTGTAACTTGATAAAACTAATTTGTGTGTTGAGCAGGGCCAACCTCCAGTGTCTCAGTGTTAAGATAATTTAGGGGCAAGAAATAACCTAACATCCAGTCTTACAAGCAGGCCTCTAATTTAATCATTTGGGAATGATCATCTGCCTCCACGGCCACATACAGCCAAGTATCATCAGTGTAGCACTGGAAATAAATTCAATGACTGCATGTAATTTGATCATGAGGTGACATATAAAGGGATAAGGGCAGGGAGCCAAGAACAGAGCCCTGAGGTACTCCATATTTCATGTTAGAAAATTTTGATGTTAAATTATTCAAGGAAACACCCTGTGTTCTTTCAGATAGATGAGATTTTAACTATGCAAGAGCCAAGTCAGAGACACCAAATTTGTTTTGCAATTAGTCAAGGAGAATACAGTGAGCAATAGTGTCAAAACCTGCCCTGAAATCCCATAATAGAGGCACCAAGGGGAAATCTGAGTCCATAGTAAAGAGAAGATCATTTACAACTTTAGTAAGTTTCGTTGTCATGGCAGGCCCTGAAAACACACTAAAAAAGTTAAGAGAGAACTATTCAATGTAACGTCTGAAAGTTGTTGAGGCACCACTTAGTACCAGTATGTCCAGTACTTTTGAAAAGAATGGAAGTTGGTTCCTACTTATTTGGATACGCTGGATCAAAATTAGGTTTTGTTGGTAGGGGATTAAGTAGGCAGTGGCTGGTTTGGAAGCTGATGTCAGCCTAGGCAATATTTTCACTGCCAATTTTTGTAGATGAAGCTGGAGACAAGTAACTAATTTTAAATCTAAACTCGATCTTTCTGCAAAAGAAATGTAAAAAATTGTGTGCCAAAAAAGATAAGCAGCTAACAGTCGGATGTTTTTGGTTAAGTCTTGCTACAGTGTCATAGAGAAATCTACTGATTGATTGTGTTTATTATTACTGATTAATTGTGAGAAATAGGCAGCAGAGTTAGCATACTTGAAATTTGATACACACTCATGTCATGAAAGCTGGTGAAATTCCAGTTTTGATTTACAGCATTTGCATTCCAGTCTCCTGCGAGCCTGCTTTAGAGCATATTTTTGTTCTGTTTTTTTTTTTTTTTCTGTAATCGTTTTGGTTTGGTGAAAAAGAGGGGCAACTGAATCCAAGAGACTAGAAAGGGTTGTTAAAGCCACTGGTAAAATTTTAGTTCCTATTTCTGCGGTGAAAGGAGTCAGGACCAGTGCAGTTGAAGTTGACAGACCAGTGTAGCAAGTGGTTAAATACCTAAGTTCTAACGTTACAAGGGCAGGCTGGTGTCACCTTACATTTAATAAGAAAGTGATCTGACATCAAAGATGTGAAAGGAGGGACAGTCAGTGCAGAAACTTCTATCCCACAAGATATAAGCTGACTGGCTAAATAAAATTAGCTGATATTAGTTGATATCAGTTGATATGGTTAATGTTTAAATTAACCTCCTTTCAGTTGAGGAAATTATCTCGGTTTGTGGATGCAGAGCTAGACCACAAAGCCTTTCCTCACAATTTTTATAAGACTTTGGAGATTTTATTTCAGACCTTGCAAGTGACTGTGAGATTTTAATTTTTGGTGAATATTGCTGATAAACTAAGCTGTTAAACTTTTATGTAAAGCTTTTTTGATACTTTTTTTGGATTCACTCAGTTTGTACAGGGACATACCCACTCCGGTAGAAACTGATTTGGTTCTATCAACTGGTCAGCTAATCTATCTATCAAATCTTATTTTATCTTATTTTATACAATGTTTTGATTTTTAAAAGTTTAAACTCCCCAGAGGTTGCTGAAACCCACAAGTAAAAAAACAAAACAAAAAAAAAAGAAAGAAAGAACGATGAGGACATGATCTCAGTTTAAACTCAGTGTTAGTAACGGCCGTATGATCCTACTACATCTCATCTCACAACTCTGCCTGCAAACTGCAAGTTTGTGCAATGCTTTTGTTATTTCCTGTATGATCTTTACACCTCAGATTTATTTTGAGAGAAGCAAGACAGAGAAAGAAAGAAAGAAAGAGAGCAGTAGATCACGACCATGCGAGTGTTGTTTTCAAACTGTCTGGGGCTGTGTATGTTACACCAGAAACACCCAAAACTCTAAACAGGGAAACAAGAGAGGAGACATAAATCAAGTTCCTGTTGCACTCAATTCAACCTTTGGATTATTTGTCAGACTGAATCTGAAGACAGCAGAGTTGGGGTTCATTTATTTTCAGTTCAACCAGTTCAGGATATAGAACTGCCTCAGATTTGTCTCAATCAACAGGATATAAAACTCCATGGTTGTTGTGATTTTAGTGCCATTTAAACTTCAAATGTGTTGAATTTAAACAGTGATTTAATATTTCACTTTGTGAAAGTTGGGGGACTCACAAGAGACAGATTTGAAGAACATATGGTCAAAACTGATGGAGAGGCTAAGACACACTCCAAAAACACTGCAACCTACTCATCTTTTTTGTTAGCCCCTTCCTGCCTGATAATGTCTTTCAAACTCCATGCACCCAGTTTGTATCTCAGGCTTTCTCTTATTAAATTGTTGTCCAAACTGAGCTTAGCCTGCTGACATCATCAAGGTTATTTAAATTCATACTCAGGTATACAGAAAATCTATACTCTATCTGACTACATTTTCACCCAAAGAATGTGCAACTTACTCAAAAAGTTTGCAGAGGTTAAAGGAGGAGTTGTGTTTTTTGGGAAGCACAGCAAGCACCTCAGCTGTTGTATTTTTTTCAGAACCAGAATCAGAATCAGAATCAGAAATACTTTATTGATCCCCAAAGGGGAAATTGTTTTCGTTACAGGTGCTCCTTACAAGTGTAAAAAGAAGAAGATATAGTGCAAACAAGTGTAGAAAGAAGAAATAGTGCAAAAGAAGTAAGAATATAAGAAATATAAGAAGATAATTTACAAAATATATATGTAGAGACCACACAACATAATTTACAATATATACAGGAACCTTATATACAGACTGAACAATACAGTCAGTTATTGCACGGATTATTTAGGAATAAATATGTAATAATTTATAATGAGTTGGTGACAGTGGTGAAACAGTCGACACATTCTCACTCTGACCTCGTCATTTATCGACATTTAGTCATGGACTTTTCATGTCTAGATACAAATTGCGAGGCACCCTGGGTGCGTTGGTTGTTGACATTCTGGGACGCCTGTTTCTGCCTGTTACATTCATTGTCTTTTTTCAAACTACACTTGTGTTTTCACAGTTTGCATATAGTTTCCTTTCCCGCTCACTCTACTCAGACTTCCGCCACCTTAACTTTCATTGTTGTTCTGCTGCATTCCCCCACCCAGGGGGTGGCCCTACCACCACCAACACCACCACCAACACCACACACTCAATTCCCAGCTTTTTGTGATCAATCTATATTATGAGAAATATACTTAAGTTAAGAGCATAGGTGAACATGAAATTGTTCCCTAAAAAAAGCTTTTTTTTTTTTACCCATGCACATTACTTGTGATTCATTACTACCCACCTCTGCAGAGAGCTTCCCTTTGAAGAGACACTAACACAATGTTTCTTTGAAATTTAGACGAGTTTGTTACTGTTGTTATTTCATTCAGATGAGACAGGAAATAATGTTAACATAATTGTTTAATGCAGTTCACAGTTGAACAGATCAACAGATTTACAGAAAGTCTTTGGCACTTGGACTCCAGAGGGAGATTTGTAATTTAAGGGCATCGGAGCAGCAGCAAAGGATAAATTCCTCGTGGAGTCTAGACACTGGTGGTGGTGGTGGCTGATGACTGGCTAATGACGATGATAATGCTGATGAATCTGTGAAGTCTTGGCAGTAATTGGGAGGTGAAGGGTGCGCATAACTACCGCATGAAAGAATTATAGACAGAAAGAGAACCATATTTAAAACAATGAGCAGTAAGATGATAGGCCAACGGAGAAGGTGTGTTGTTGTACTGTTGGTTCACTGTGCTCAGCTGACAGAACAACTGATGTCTCAGTTGACAGGCCCAAACAATAACAGCATGAAATTATGAGTGAACATGCATGTAAGGAGAGAATGGCAAATGGTAAGAGAAATTAATTACAGACTTAAGCATGAAAAAGTCCAGTCTTCCTGACTGAACAGACGACTGAAGTGATATATTCAATGTGTTTGCAGATTGTGATGTTAAACTCTCTGTCGGACCTGCACGGCTACGTGGATAAAGGCCAGCTGACCCGGGAGCTAGGAGGAAGCCTGGAATATTGTCACAGTCAGTGGATCCACCACAGAACTGTGAGTAAACACACTATAAAATACTATGTACCTAATAACACTGGTGACTTCCCAAAATTAAGTTGAGTTCTCGGATGCTGGTGGGTCACATGTGGATCTTTTTCTCTAGGCTATAGAGAATTTTGCCATGACAGTGAAAAGCACAGCCCAGATGTTACAGAAGTTTGGGACAGACCTCGCTGAGACGGAGCTGCCCAATGATGTCCAGTGCACCAAAGACCTGCTCACCGCACACACCGACAAACACGACAACCTCAAGGTGATTTGGTACATTTACAGCACAAACTAACATGGGCAGTAAATGATGCAACAAAGATTTTCACACTGGTTGAGGTGTAACCAACAAATGCCAGCCTTGCTTCATGATGCTAACAGATAGAGATACCAGATAGGGATAGTATGTTCACTAATAGGTGTAAATAGAGCTTTACACACAAACGTATTTTTCTGCTGTTTAACCTGATATTAATGTTATTTCCAATGCTTCTGTGTCTGTATATCAGGATGAACTGAAGCTCGCTCTGAAGCAGGGCACTACCTTGTTAGGTTGTATCAAGGAGCAGGCAGCCAAGTCAGAGAACCACAAACTCAACCCAGATGAGCTGGAGAACCAAACCACTGTGGAGAGGTGACAAAGCTTTTCTACTATATTATATAATGCATCTCAGTCTATATTATGGCAGTGTATCCCTGCAGTAACTCTCATTGTGTTTGTAATGAAGTACCTTTTGTGTGTGTCAGGCTCCTAGCCCAGCTGGATGAGACAGAGAACGCCTTTGAACAGTTCTGGTGTAAACACCATCTGAAACTGGAGCAGTGCCTGCAGCTACGCCACTTTGAACAGGACTTCAGAGAGGTATATCTGTAGATCTGTCTGTCTGTTGGCCCCACTGCCTTTGGCCTGGAACCTTTGGATCTCGCCAGTGCCTCCTCCTCATACAGCTTCAAAAGACTTCAGCTGTACGGTCATAGTTTGAAAAACATACTAAAGAAAACACTGACCGGTTGAGTCACTTTGGAAGTTGTAAATACAATGACTCAGTTTCACATCCTGCCAGACACCTCATGTTCTAAAAAGTTCTGTGTTAGGTGTTTTATTGCTGTATGTGTGGAAAGAAATATAATGACAGTGTGGGTACATGGATGACATGATCATTTTCTTTGTCCTTTCTCAGTCTCTGTTTCTGTCCCATCTTTGGTTCACCAGGTCAAAGTGTCTCTGGACAGTTTGATGGACAGTCTAACTAACCTATCAGATATCGGTGATTGTGTGATCAGAGTTGAACACCTGCTGAAGGAACTGAAAGCACTGGAGGAGAAAGCTCTGGTCAGTCAACACACACACACACACACACACACACACACACACACACACACAATGGGCTAGATTTTGTGTCGAAACATCTTCTGTATATTTTATAGTTTTGTCACATGATCAAATACAGTCTTGATATCAGACCAGACAACATCAACATACATATTGCCAATCATCACTGCAAATCTGTATATGACAAGAATACCAAATAAAATAAGAAGTTATTCATTTAATTGATTTATTTATAGTTTATATAGTTTATGTAAAATGAACATATACTTTTGTTATAGATTTCTGTTTTTCAAAAGAAAAAAAAAAACATTGACAGAGATGGGTTTGCCCTCTCAAGGGCGTATATAGCCGATAACAGCATTTGTATTTTAACATGTGTTCACAGTATTTCTGAGGTGGCAAGCTGAATCACTCGCAAGGGCCCCATGGGCCCCAGTGCAACTGCACTGCCTGCACTGTCTATATTTACACCCCTGGTCAAAGTTATTAAACCAAACATATACAGTACAGGCCAAAAGTTTGGACACACCTTCTCATTCAATGCGTTTTCTTTATTTTCATGACTATTTACATTGTAGATTCTCACTGAAGGCATCAAAACTATGAATGAACACATGTGGAGTTATGTACTTAACAAAAAAAGGTGAAATAACTGAAAACATGTTTTATATTCTAGTTTCTTCAAAATAGCCACCCTTTGCTCTGATTACTGCTTTGCACACTCTTGGCATTCTCTCGATGAGCTTCAAGAGGTAGTCACCTGAAATGGTTTTCACTTCACAGGTGTGCCTTATCAGGGTTAATTAGTGGAATTTCTTGCTTTATCAGTGGGGTTGGGACCATCAGTTGTGTTGTGCAGAAGTCAGGTTAATACACAGCTGACAGCCCTATTGGACAACTGTTAAAATTCATATTATGGCAAGAACCAATCAGCTAACTAAAGAAAAACGAGTGGCCATCATTACTTTAAGAAATGAAGGTCAGTCAGTCCGGAAAATTGCAAAAACTTTAAATGTGTCCCCAAGTGGAGTCGCAAAAACCATCAAGCGCTACAACGAAACTGGCACACATGAGGACCGACCCAGGAAAGGAAGACCAAGAGTCACCTCTGCTTCTGAGGATAAGTTCATCCGAGTCACCAGCCTCAGAAATCGCAGATTAACAGCAGCTCAGATCAGAGACCAGATGAATGCCACACAGAGTTCTAGCAGCAGACCCATCTCTAGAACAACTGTTAAGAGGAGACTGCGCGAATCAGGCCTTCATGGTCAAATAGCTGCTAGGAAACCACTGCTAAGGAGAGGCAACAAGCAGAAGAGATTTGTTTGGGCCAAGAAACACAAGGAATGGACATTAGACCAGTGGAAATCTGTGCTTTGGTCTGATGAGTCCAAATTTGAGATCTTTGGTTCCAACCGCCGTGTCTTTGTGAGACGCAGAAAAGGTGAATGGATGGATTCCACATGCCTGGTTCCCACTGTGAAGCATGGAGGAGGAGGTGTGATGGTGTGGGGGTGTTTTGCTGGTGACACTGTTGGGGATTTATTCAAAATTGAAGGCACACTGAACCAGCATGGCTACCACAGCATCCTGCAGCGACATGCCATCCCATCCGGTTTGCGTTTAGTTGGACGATCATTATTTTTCAACAGGACAATGACCCCAAACACACCTCCAGGCTGTGTAAGGGCTATTTGACCAAGGAGAGTGATGGAGTGCTGCGGCAGATGACCTGGCCTCCACAGTCACCGGACCTGAACCCAGTCGAGATGGTTTGGGGTGAGCTGGACCGCAGAGTGAAGGCAAAGGGGCCAACAAGTGCTAAACACCTCTGGGAACTCCTTCAAGACTGTTGGAAAACCATTTCAGGTGACTACCTCTTGAAGCTCATGGAGAGAATGCCAAGAGTGTGCAAAGCAGTAATCAGAGCAAAGGGTGGCTATTTTGAAGAAACTAGAATATAAAACATGTTTTCAGTTATTTCACCTTTTTTTGTTAAGTACATAACTCCACATGTGTTCATTCATAGTTTTGATGCCTTCAGTGAGAATCTACAATGTAAATAGTCATGAAAATAAAGAAAACGCACTGAATGAGAAGGTGTGTCCAAACTTTTGGCCTGTACTGTATATAAAACATTATATTACGTACTAAACAAGGCACTACTTTTCAATTCACCCTTTATAAAGGCTTTATAAACTGTAACTTTTGACTTTAATAATAGTTGATAAATAATCTATTAACAAATTATAAACTCACAAGTCATTGATAAAAGCAACTTTTGAGTTGTCAGGTTACAAACGGTCATGTCAGCTGGTGCTTTTGCTGCATCAGTATCACACTTTCTCCTTCTGGGGTGGCCTTTTATCTCTTTTGGTCACCAGGACTATAGAACAAAATAAAAAAAATAAAATAAAAAAAAATCACGAGCATTTTAAAGGGGAACATCACCGAAAATAAGAATTCCAATATGTTAAGTAGTTCTAATATATGAAGGAAGTCTCAAACTTGTGATGTCATAGGGTATAAAGTCTGGAGCTGCTCCATAGACAATGAATGGGAGACTGAGACCCACAGAATCTTTGTTTTCTTTTTATACCCAAATTAGCTTTATTCTGTTGTAGTGCTCTCAGTTCTGAAACAGAAAATACACCCATATACTCAGAACATTCCCCTGGCTGCTCAGTGTCATCTTCAACATCTTTCACCATTCACTGTCTATGGAGGAGCTCCAGACTTTATACCCCTCATGCGTCACACATTTGAGTTTTAGCACTCTAGTTTTTGGATTTTTGAGAGAGTTCTCCATGTTTACGAATAATTTTGGACTGTCTTAAACCACAGGAATAACATGTATGCATTTGAAAATGGGAATAGTTCTTCTTTAAGAAGAAACATATGTTAATGACTTGGTAAAAACATTGCACATAATTGCACATGCTTGAAAAAAGAAAATGGAGAAACTCATGTTCCTAATTACTCTGAAAGTATTTATAACTTTCTAATTTGATGTATATCACTATTTATCAATTGCCTGTTCACACTTAGACCTCAAATTTAACATTTACTGAGCTTTATTAATGATTTGTTCTAACTTGTTTATAACTCTTTATTATTAAATTATCATTTATAACAGCAGGCTTGATGTCTCAACCTGTTGTTATTTTTGCTTAATACTGAGATGTAAGGCATTAAAAAATGATTTCTTAGCCTTTACTGAAGCTCTAAGACTACTATACTTTAAGAAAGTCGTACCCTGACTTAATCATTAACTTATTATGTTAAAAAAGCCAACAACTTTTATCTCAAACAAAGTGTTTATAACAAGCATTCCAGTGATTTGGTAGTGACTATTGCTTCTTTGCCCTTTTGCAGATTAGGTCACTGCCATATGCCCAGATTTGAATTTTATGGTTCTAGTAATAGCCAAGACTATAGTTATCAGTAAATCCATACACTTCAAGTAATGTGTGGTGACATCACAGATTATATTTTCACATTTTCCTCACTCAGTGAGGTCCAATAAGTTTCTTATCCTTATCTGTATCCTCATCCGCATTCTTATCTTTATCCATGAATTTATGTTAATCCAAAAATACTCACAACTGCACTGACTTCATGACACCCATTATTCTGGAATGTTAAACACACAAACTGTCGACTTACCTGGAACTTTGCCATCAGAAATCTAATAGAAAAGAGGCCTTCATTGTCATTAGAGCAATGCTCAATTACAAAACTACTTGGCACAAGCTCAGTCATAACAGCATCTTGATACGTTAATAGGCATTTAACCCTTGACCAAAGAGCAATAATCACAAATTTATATTTTGTAAAACTTTGTAAACTGCTGTCAAGTGTCAATACCCATCTGTATATATTTATATATTTATCTCTGTAGATAAACTTAAAATGTGGTTATATATTCTGAATTGTTTTTCTTCCAGCCCACTCTAGAAAAGGCCCAGCTCCATGCACTGCACGGTGACCAGTTGATTCAGAGCAACCACTACGCTGTGGACTCTATTCGACCCAAATGTGTGGAGCTCCGGCGGGTCTGTGATGACTTCAGCAATGAGTCCAAGAAAAAGACAGATGTCTTGTCCAAATCCCTGCAGATACACATGGGAATTGATAAGGTGAGGATATGATATAATATGATATGACTTAAACACAGCTACAGATGTCACATCCAGAGAGTTAGATTACCTTCACTTGGATCATCTGTCATTGCATTTGTGGATGAAAAAGAAGGCTGCTGAGTCTGTTTTAATCTCCTCAATCTCAATTTTCAGACGTCTCTTTATGACATGATTCACTTTTAGAAGCCTCACTCAAATTCTTACCTTGCTTTTATATAATCTGCCTTTAAAGGTCCAGTATGTAGGATTTAGAGGCATCTATTGGCAGCAATGGCATATAATATTCATACCTATGTTTTCATTGGTTTATAATCACCTAAAATAAGAATTGCTGTGTTTTCATAAACTTAAAATGAGCCATTTACATCTACATGTACTCTGCGTTCATTTCATCTGTATTTGTGCACCTTTCCTGAAGCTTACTGATTTAGAAGAAACAGAGCAGTACCACAGGAGATCATGGAGGCAGTGTGGTGTAGTTAAAGCGAGATACGACCATAGGAGACAATGAAGACATTTAAATAATGGTGGAGCCGAACAAATCGCTAATAATATACACTCATATATGGGGAATTTAGTGAAATGAATTCTCTGTCCACATGTTGGAAAGTAGATATTGGCCGCACAGACGACCACCATCTACAATGCTGCCTCTGTTTAAAGGTATATTATTACGACCTCCTCCGCCTTTGCCTCATTTGTTGTGTAAGACTGTTGACTCTGCCCTCTAGTGCCACCCATTGGCTGTATCCATGCCATTATAAAGGATGCATGGAAGTGTGAGGGCAGTGACGTTTATCACTGGGAGTATAAATGAGCCTTAAGATATTCTCAATAACAAGATACATTATTTGCAATGGTCACCGTCGTAGTGTAGCATTTTCCTGTGCTAATGTGCATTTTGAAATCAAGCACAAAGTACAAATGAGTCTCATGGGAAGTCACAACAAATTCGGAAAATTTCACTCCTTTCACTCCCTTTCAATATTTGTTGATATGAATTAGTGGATCAAAGTAGTGGACTGACCGGCCATTACCATCCCCAGAGCCATGCCATCCCCACAGCCGTCCATAGTTAAGGACAGTAATTTTCCAGGATTTTAACACTTCTTTAAAGTGGTATTGACTGATTTCTTTGGCAACTTGGGGGAAAGCAATAAAAGCACACACTCACATTGTATCATCTAATAAAGTTCTTATGGCAAATGAGCTGGCAAATGATTGCCTTTGTTTCTACATCCAGCAGACACCGGCAACCTAATAAATGTAAGTCTAGGATTAACTCTCCTTCTATCTTTGTTTTGGTCTCCACTAACTCCTGGGAAAAGTATTTGGCTTTTTAGGTCGTTGCTCACCAGCTAGTCTCTAACTTTGCTTGTCTGCCATTTAGTGCTGGCAGGTAGTGCACAGTGGATTTATCAGAGCTTATTTACTGAAAATAGCTGCCTGCTGCTGGAAACAAGACAAAGCAAGTTTATCTGTGTAATACATTTCATCAGTTCAAAGTATTTTACCTAAGGCATGAAACAAGCTTAATGACAGCAGTGAGACCAAACTTAATAAGAGTTTGCAATGACTGTGACCAAGTATGTACATGGATCCATTTTTTGGCAACAGTTAATCAGCTGTCCTTTGGCTTATGGCCAAGCTTTCCACAAAATCTTAGGTAAGTCTATGAATCAGTTTCAAAGTTACAGGCCTTGTTTAATGAAAGGCACCAAAAACTGTGGAGTTCTGAGTGTGAGTGTTCATAGTGATGAGTCAATCACAGTGAGTGACCCCTTTTACATGATATGGTAATTTGACTTGTTACTAATATAAAAATATTGATTATGGCAGTTTATGTTGCTGGTTTTCTTCATTGTCATCAACTTAACATTTAACTTTTAAGACTACCTTGATACCTCTAGTTCCAAAAGGCAACAGGAATTGAATCTTGGATTTTCATGCTTCCACACCAGCAATAACCGTGGCAGAAGGCATTATGTTTTCAGGTTGTCCATCGGTTCGTCCCTCCACCGTCCCATCCTTATCTAATCCATATCTTAACACCTCAAGGGAATATCTTAAAATTTGGCACAAATGTTAACTTGGGCTAAACGATGAAGTGATTAGTATTTGGTGGTCATAGGTCAAAGATCAAGGTCACTGTGGCCTTGTCTGTCTCATTCCCTGAACGTGATTTCTCAAGAACGCTGTATGGAATTTTCTCAAATTTGGCATTATATAAACTTGGACTCAAGGATGAACTCATTAGATTTTTGTGGATAAGGGTCAAAGGTCAAGGTCACTGTGACCTTGCATTCATCTCATCTCTGTTGAACCCAATATCTTCAAATTTAGCACAAATGTCCACTTGGACTCAACAATGAACTGAAAAAATTATGTATTGACATTTTATATCCAAGAGGTCAAAGATCAACTTCACTGTGACATCATAATGTTCTACATGAAACACTTTTCTGGCCATCACTCAGCATCATATTTCAGAAACAGAATGGGAGACATTTGATCAGATACTGAAGTGGTGACACATCTTGGGTGCCCACCTCGAAACTGTGCTGATTGAATAGATCCTCTGTCCTGTCGGTGGTAAGATGTGTGTGAAGCATCCATGTTTTCACAGACATGGATGTAAACTATAAGAGAAATTTGACTGGTGCGTGGTGGCATATAACTGTGGGGCGGTAATTCTAGTATTTTGAATATGCTGACTCTCAAAGCATCATTAATATTTGCCTTCTGTATGTATAAGCCAAAGATAAGATAAGATAATCCTTTATTAGTCCCACAGCGGGGAAATATGCAGTTTTTCAGTAGCTAAGGGAATGATGCATTAGCTAGAGGCAACAATATAAATAAAACGCAAGATATAGTCAATAAGTAAACAGTCACAAAGCAATATATAAATATAAAAAAAAGATATGCGATGATAACAGAGCTTGTGGTTCCTCCCTGGGCCAACAGCAGCTAGAGAGCATTAGACGCAGACAGAAATACTGATAAGCAATTTGAATATTGATTCAGTCTGTTTGAGAATGAGGTGGAGTGGCAGACATGGTCCTTACGACTATGCCACCTTGTTGCTGTGGCCACATTCAAACAGTATCATGCCTATATTCAACTGTATTTCTAGCCGCAGTTTCATTTTACCTGCAGTACTGTTGTGTGTTTAGTGAGATGACAATTGAAGCCTGATTTGATTTGATTTTTACTGGACAGTATTGTCCCCTATTTCTGTTCACATACCTTTTTGTTTTTCACTCTAAAGCTTTTATTCCTCTTCTGCATGCAGATTTTCCTCCTGTGATCATGTATCACTAAATTGCATAAAGACAACGTGGAATGTCATTGAAGGTTCCATGAGCCATCACATGGGAAGGATTGGTGGTAGCTACCTTTAAATCTTTACCTGTTTGAATTTGTGCTGTGTACAGGTAAACCAATGGTGTGAGTCTGGCATCTACCTGCTGGCCTCTCAGGCTGTGGATAAATGTCAGTCACAGGAAGGGGCAGAGTCAGCACTGACTGACATCGAACACTTTCTGGAGTCGGCAGAAAAGAATCAACTGACTGAACTGAGGAACCTTCACAACCAGTATGAGGTTGTCCTGTCCGAGGACATCAAGGTATGGTACACAATCACAGTAGTTTACAGGATGTTATATTCTCTTGCAAAAATAATGATGACAATAATTGATAGTGAGCTTTCTGCCTGCAGGCCAATGTCCTGAAGGCACTGAAGCGCCTGGAGGACGTCCAGGAGATGTTTCAGAAGCGACACGTCAGTCTGAAGAGGCTGTCAGCTAAACAGACAAGGCCCGTCCAGCCTGTTGCCCCTCGGCCTGAGTCCTCTCCCAAACGGCCCTCACTGAAGAACCCTCCAAGGACTACAGGGAGCCAGCAGCGTGAGTTGGATGTTGTTTTAACTCTCTAATTTATACAGCAGATGATAAGTCTGGTGTAAGAGACTCAAACTCAGACATGACTGACACCCAAAGCTGCAAATGTATACAGTATTGTAAGCTCTTTTTTTTGGCATAATCTCATTGTATGCCTGTATGCATGTAATAATTGAAGTTATGTTGTGTCCTCTCAATTCATTGTAGCTCTGGCTCGCAGAGCTTCTGATAACAGTGGCAAGCAGCCAGCTGAAGCTGATCTCAGCAAGAAGAAGAACATACGCAAGGCCAAAGGAGGCATCAAGGTACCCTCCTACAATACCACTCTCCCTGCGACATTTGAGCCCTTTCAGCAAGTAACTATAATGATTTTTAAAGTTCACAAGATTTTGGTGGTCATAGGTCATTGGTCAAGGTCACTGTGATCTCATCTGTCTTGTGAATGCGATATCTCAAGAACACCTTGAGGGATTTTTTTTTTAGCACAATTTAGCACAAATGTACACTTGGACTCAGCGATCAACTGATTATATTTTGATCATCAAAGGTAAATGGTAAATAGACCAGCACTTTTTATACTACAACACTACATCAGTCACAATCATCCCTTCACACATACATTCATACACTGGTGGCCAAGGCGACCATCCAAGGCATCGCCTACTTCTCAGTTTTTAACACACTCACCCACCAATGGACCAGCCATTGGGGGCAATTTGGGGCCTAGTGTCCTGCTCAAAGATATGTCTACATGCAGACTGGAGGAGCTGGGGATCAAACTGCCAGTCGTCAGAGAACACACTCTACCTTCTGAGCCACAGCTGCCCCAGATCTCAGATTTTGGTGGTCAAAGGTCAAGGTCACTGTGACCTTGCATCCGTCTCATTCTCATGAGCACTTTATCTCAAGAACACTTTGACGGAATTTTTTCAAATTTGGCATAAACCTACACTTTGGCTCAACAATGAACTGATGAGATTTTGGTGGTCAAAGGTCAAGGTCAGTGTCACTCTGCATTTGTCTCATTTTTATGAATGCGGTATCTCCAGAACACCTTGAGGGAATATTTTCAAATTTGGCACAAACATTTACTTGGACTCAACAATTAACTTATAGATTTTGTTGGTCAAATGTCAAGGTCACTTTGACCTGGCATTCGTGTCATTATTGTGAACGCCATATGTCAGGAACACCTTGAGGGAATCTTAAAATTTGGCCAAAACGTTTACTTGAACTAATAATAAACCAATTTGGAGAATTTGATGGTTGAAGGTCAAAGGTCAAGTTCACTGTGACCGCACAAAATATGTTGTGAGCCATAACTCAGGAATTCCTACATCAATTATTACATTACACACAAAATTACACACAAATGCTTAATAGTATATAGTGATTAAGTGTTGATACTTTAAATCCAAAAAGCTCAAGGGTCAACTTCACTGTGACATCATAAAGCACTGCAAAAACATGTTACATCTTTCTGGCCATTACTCACTGTCATATCTAAGGAACAGAGGTGGAGACATTTTGTCAGATAACTCAAAACCTGACATCCCTCACCTTGGTCACACATCATGTATCCCTTAGATAGACCTGTCTTCAAAGCCTGGCTCCTCTGCTATCTTGTGAATACAATGTTGGAGTTATTGCCAACACTGTTATGATCTGCCTGTCAATGTTATAGTCTCCAACCTACGTGGAAAGTAAACATATTGAACAAACTAACAACAAAAAATGCAAAACTGATACGATGCTCCACTGGTCTCCCTGAGAGCCACAAGCTCCCACCTCTCCTTGGGAAGGTCAGAGGTCACTCTCAGAACAGCACCCCTGATGGTGCTGGGGATTCAGTGTTTTTTTTAGCACGGGCCATCGTGACTTAAACAAAGTCCCTCTGGCTAAAGGAGGCTCCCTGCAATCAGTATGCCACACGGCTACTGTTTGCTGCTATGCTGCAATTTAGCTCTGATCTCATTAATTGGTTTACAGTGAGCATAATTTGAATGCACGCCCTAAGGCTATTTTGTGCTGCTGACAAACACAGGCTGTTGGTGTAGTGATAGTCTTGGTGTGTTAGACCATAAACCCTCCTCCATAATTGATGAGGGCAGACAGTTCCAAAATCAAAAGCCTACCAAGTAGTTTCCCTCTTGTTGTTAGTTGTGTCAGGCTCTGTGAACATGTTTGAAAAAACCTGTGCTGAATTGTAAGTGTTTAGGCAGACATTGTTTCAACAAGTGACATTAATGCAGGAGTTAGGATTTTCTCCTAACTGTCTCTCCTCCTCAACGACTAGAAAGCCTTAAAGACAAACTGCAATCTGTTTGCACAACCTCTGGAGGTTGTTTAAGATGCATTCTAACCAGATGTGGGAAAGTTGTAGATGCACCCATCTCTCTGAGGTGTTATTCACACTACACCACTTTCAAAGTTGTCAGATTGCTGTGCTGTACACACTACACTACTTGTTGTCTTTTAATTAGGAGTCTTAGAGTCATTGCGGTTTTCATACGACATGACTGGTAGGTGACATGAGATCACACACTACAAGATCTTTTACCAGGAGTAACCCCCATTGATGAGTATGTCTCCAAACTATGTTTTGTCATCAAAATACATGTAAAATGACATGAGGCATGACATAATACCATGCAGAAGACAAGTTGTCTTGTTGGCACATGTGCTTACAAAATAGTCTGTTTCCACGAAGCCCCCAGGATCAGAACTGGGTTTTGAAGCCAATTTGACACAGTGGCCAGACTGTGTAATTGCATCTTTGTCCCAATAGCTAAATCCAGTTATTTTTCCACTGTTCATTGAGCCCAAGGCCAAGCGGTTGGGAGGTGGGAATTGCTAGAATGCTTGCTCTATGGGCCCATGGATGTGGGAGAGGTGATTTTACACCTTCAAGTGAAATTCAATTTGGCTTCTTGTGCCAATTTGGCTTCTTCTTATTATGGCCCAACAAGCATTTCCCTGCACAAAAAAAGCCATCCTGATGGCGTCGGGGAAAACACGGTCGAACAACAATTTAACTTAAAAGGGGTGAAAAGTCAGAAGGTGGGTGGGAGGAGTGGTGGATCAAATGGCGATATGTGATGAGGTTGGAGTGAGAATGTTTTGAGTAAAACAGAATGTTGTTTGGTTTTGCTGACAGGTGGAATAAGGTAGTTAGTCCCAGGCACCTACTTCATAACCCCAAAGAGAGCAAAACTGAATGTCTTTATCTTTCATAAGTGCCACAAAAATGTCCTCCTCAAATGCCTGACATAGTGGTAGACACAGTGCCAGCACAAAGTGCCATTTAATAGGGTTTTTGGGACTGTGTCTTAGTTTCAGATTAATCTGTCTACACACTGTTAACTTATCTATATCATAATGCAAATACAGTAAATCATTACACCAGCTGTTGCAGTGAAGCCTGCATATCCAGGCTGCAAACAGGAACAAAAAGTAGCTTGTAATCTATTATACGCAGTCTGCAGTGTCTTTACTGTTGGTCCAGTTAAATATTTACCAATGACCAATGACCACCTGAATGCAAACACCTGATACTGACTTTACAGATAGACAGATGCTTATATGCATCATTTAATAGCTCTATTGGGACAAAAATTGAGAAAGAGTCATTTACAAAACTAGTGCCTTAATTAAAAAAACAAACTGATATATGAATGTGTGTATTTGTTCGTCACAGATTGAGGTGATGCATGAGGAAAGCCAAGGAGGCTCCACCCATGTGGTTGTGAACAATGAGACAGAGGAGAGTCTGTCCAACAGACGCAGGTATGGAAATAACACACTGCTGTGTTCACATGCAGTCCTTTGCTTCACTGTCAAATCTCTATACTGAAAAGACAACATGATGATGTCCTTCTCTAGATCAGTAAACATGGTGTGATAACTGATTCAGAAAGTGAAAACTCAACTGGTGCAGTTATAAGCCATGATTGTGTGCATGGTTTAAAGTAAGTGTGCTGTTGTGTATTGATTTATGTCACTTACCACATGCAGTGTGTATGTGAAGAGCACATTTCAGACACAGGTGGTGTAACAGTTAACACCCAGATGACAGTACAAGTGGTGAAGTGGGACTACAGTGTGGAATTTATCCATGTTTAATTTAACCCTGTGTTGTATGGAGGCAGTCTGATCTGAGCAACTTTAGCATTAGAACATTTGCACAGACAGCTACTTTGTTTGAAAGTTATCTCAAGACATTTATTAGTTTTCAAGTATTGTTATTGAGCCAAAGATGGAATTATATGTGTCATGTTGCAGTGTCAGCGCTCATTTCATTTTACATAAAAGCGTTTTGAAATAATAATTTCACAGATGCAGGAAAACATAAACATGAACATGGAAACAAGACAAAACATAGGTGCATTAAATGTGTATAAAGCAAGTAAGGGTTAAAAAAAAAGTTGTGGAAACTAAGTCTAGGTACAGGTACAGGACTTTAACCCTTTGAGTCTTTAACCCCTTCCATTCACCTATCCATTACCCTTGTCTCACTCATTAACTTAAGCTCAAAATGGGATATTGTAGGAGAATGGGGTATAACTTAAGAACTGTACTTTGTGCAAGGTGTGATATGAGAGGTTGCCAGACTGTGATATATTGTGGGGGTCTGCCCTTTAAGACATATCTTATCCTTTCCAAATGTAGTGTGCTGGTTAGATCACGTATAGCCACATATTGCAGGTTGGAACTGTTATTCTTTTCCATGATAGCGGTAGTTTTTTTTTGGTGTAATGACACAGTTGGAGAGGAATTTTGTTGGGCAGTGGAGAGTTGTCTTAATGTCTTAGTCTTTTTCATTCATCCACACTGAGCCGCACTGCCCCTCTTCTGCCAGTGCGCCACCAAAAAACATATCCCCTGAAGGCTGTTGAGTCATATACAGACTACATTATCAACACATGCTCGGCAAGTCTAGGGGATGCTGCACTGTGCATTATCATGTTCGATGTGTTTCCATTCATATCGTCTACATATAAAAACGTCCTGTGTTCTGCTTTGCATTCTAAGGCTGCCTGAAAGTAGCAGAAAATGTGTGTTTTTTTCCTCGTTGTTCATTACGACTTTATTCTCGTAAGTTTTCTTTAACATGGGCCTAATCCTCCTTTGTAAATTTGGCTCTGGTTCTTGTAAATATGAATAATTCCTTAAATGCTGTTAAAGACATCGGACCAAGAAGATGCAACCTTAGGGCACAAGACAAAGCTGTGAGAAAAGGTTGCTTCTAAGGAATGAAATTTATCAGGAGTTGGTGACACATTTGGATATATGTTGTGTATTTTTGCCTTGAAGTAGTGGGATTTGGTTTGCTTCCATATATGTATTAAGTTATGTATGACGGGATTATTCCAGACATTTTGAAACTTAATTTACAATGAACTTTATTAATATCACATGGTTCTGTCTTTTAAGTCAGAAGAGGCATTGCTAAGGCAATTTTATTTTTTATGAGAATCTTATGCTTACATTTAGATGTAAAGTGAAGAATGATATGGAAAAAAATTTAAATTAGAGGCCAGGAGAATCCATCACACAAGGCTAAAACTGAAGTGTCCCATATGTGAAGAGTTCTGTCTAACAGAAAAATGTATTGAACATCAATTATTAAACATATGAAACATTATGAGAATGCAATCAGAGATCTGGGAGGGTCTGTCACACCCTGTAAAGTGAAATAAAAAACAAAAAAGTACTAACCACGTTTTCTAAAGAAAACCAAAATTAAAGGCATAAGTTAGGGTGATCTCTGCTAATGGTATTTCCTTGGTAATAGTGTATCATGGCATCCGTCTTAACAAGAATACCGTAGGAGGGGATGAAGTATGGATTTGTAGCCCCTTTTAGGCACTAAACAACAAAATTGCATTTGCTTAATTTGCTAAAGAATGCACTGAACTTTTCTTTAGCCAAAGTGAAGGAAGAGCGGCACCGCCAAAATTTGTCTGTATGTGCATATTTTGTTTCAATTAAAATCCTCACATTGAGACTACCTTTTGTTAGGTGAATGCACTCTTGCAGTCTAAAATCTGTCATCTCTTCAACCAGTATTCCAAATTAAGCAACAGAAAACACTTTCTCATGCAAAAATATTGCCTTCCTGGCATGTGCAACACATATTAAAACAGCCTGGGGTCAGATTTTATTAGCTGCATTTTATGCATATCAGATGAACTGTTGACTGACCACTTTCAGAAATGATTACATGAGTTGTTCCTGAAGAAAATGACTATGTTTACATGCACACTGTTATTCCACTATTATTCAGAATATGACAATATTCAGAATCATTCTGAATTTGAAATTTTACGTTAATTGGTGACTCTAAATTGCCTGTAGGTGTGAATGTGAGTGTGAATGTTTGTCGGTCTGTATGTGTCAGCCCTGTAGAAAGTGCAGAGAACGGTGCCATTTAGGCATTTTTTAAATGTAAGTGTTACATTCACGGTGCCAAGCAGCATTGTCTCATCTGCCACCATCATGTGACAAAGCCACTCTGGACTTCAGTGAGGCACCAAGTCAAAGGGCACCACGGAACATGATTAATCAGCATCAATTCTTTTAATGCATATGTTTTTCTGTGATTAATTAATCAAAATTAGGTGTTATTTTGACAGCCTTAGTTTTTGCAGATGTGCAGATGTCATAACGCTTGTCTGTTTAAGAAGGTGGTTGAAGGAATAAAAGAGGAGGGGTTTAGTCTCCCCATCAGACAAGTCCACCACCAGCAAAAAATCCTGTTTTGACGCAAAATAGCAAAATGGCAAAATGGCACAAGCGGCTCCAGCCCTTCCACTTTTTCTGTATGTTGTCGTGATAAACATGTTAGGCCATCAAGGCCTGTGAAACCCAGCAGAGGATGCTACTGACATATTAACAGGAATATTAGTGGAATATTCATTTTCATTAGCCATGTATGTGTCGTGGTTGTGCTGCTGCCGTGGTCCTGCCTGATGCCTCCCACTGCTGCTGTTACTATTAGTCATACCTGGACTATTATACACATATCATTATTGTCACATACATATATAATCATATTGTTAATATAATATCTGTTTCTCCTTATGTCTCATTGTGTCATATGGATTACTGTTAATTCATTATATTGATCTGTTCTGTACAACATCTATTGCTCGTCTGTCCGTCCTGGAAGAGGGATCCGTCCTTCAGTCGCTCTTCCTGAGGTTTCTACCATTTTTTCTCTCCCCGTTAAAGGGGTTTTTTTGGGGAGTTTTTCCTTAGCCGCTGTGAGGGTCCTAAGGACAGAGGGATGTTGTATGCTGTAAAGCCCTCTGAGGCAAATTGTGATTTGTGATATTGGGCTTTATAAATAAAATTGATTGATTGATTGATTGATGTAAACTGCTCAGTAGGAATATTGTCTTTTTTGAATAAGGGCAGAAACCAGAATATTTTGTACATGTAAATGTAGTCGATGACAAAGGGCCTGTTTTGTTGTTTAGTTATGAGAACTAGTTGACAGATTCACATATGAAAAGCTATCTAAGCTTAGTAGACCAAGAAAAAAGAAAAGAAACAAACTAGAAAATCAATAGCAATCAATATATGACACCACTTGCTGAATACATGACTTTATTCCCAGGCTCAGTGGTGAATGCTTTCCATCTGTGGACCCACATATGTGCTCTCCCAGCACTTAAAATGTTCCTTATAAGGACATGATGACCTGAACACTTGATGATTCAGCCTGTCTGAATTTTTTTTTTATAAAAGCCACAGTGTAACAGGATGCAGTGAAGTGGCAGTGGTGAGGGTGAAAAGAAAAGAATGAGAGGAAAAGGGGGTGGGGGGGCAGAGTGGTTAAGAAGGGGAAGCACAGAAGAGGGAAGAAAAATAAAGAAAAAAAATCTTGACAGAATGAATTCTCCATTAAGACAATGATGTATAATTGTATTATTATAAATTTTAATGTAGTTAACCAGCAATTTTGGATAAGGTAGAGGACATTTGTATAAGTAAAGGATGGCTGAGATGGGGCAGTATGTGAAGAGACACACAGAAAGCTCTCTCAGCTAGTCTTCAAAAGTTAAAAAGTTAAAAGGTAAAACAAAATTTTAGTTTTTCAAAGAGGAATGAATCCCATTTGACAGTACAGTGCATCATTTGAATTTGTTACATGTTTTTACCGTAACAATATACCAAGTAACTATGTAAGAATAATGTGACATTGTAAAAGGGGTTGCTCATAGTGTTGAACCTACACAGGATTATCACCCGAACCTGCAACTGGGCTTTATGGTGAGTTTCAGTTCAGCGTTTGGTTCACTCTTACTATTCTCATGGCGATGTTATCCGCTGCAGCAGGCAATTACTTTTTAGTGAAACAGCTTTAAAAACCAGTTGCAATGTACCTGCTAATTAGTAACAGCCCACAGTGTCTGTCCGCTGTTTGATGCTGCAGACAGACACAGTAAGCCACCAGCAGGGGGAACATTGTGAAACCTTAGCAGCTAAAGAGTCAGATATTTACTTCAGGATTTGGTGGAGAGCAAAAACTGCCAAAAGAACATAAATATTGGACTAAAGGCCCAGACACACCAAACTCACATCAAAGAAATAGCACTCAAAAAAGCTGACTGTTAGGTTGTCAAAAAGTTGCACATGAACACACCACAAAGACTACGGCAGACAGCAAACCACCATTTACATTCTGCACCTGCATGAAAGGAAATAAGTCTCCACACTAGGAGATGGCAGCACTCTGTAATCATCGTTATAAAAGGGAAACCAGAAGACTGTCATGACACTAGTTAGCCAGTTAGCACATTAACAACATAATCCAATGTTGAAAGAACGGAGCATGTTTACAATAACACAAACCATTAGGAAATGTTTCTGCTATACTGCAAACCCCAATTTGCTCACTCAACTTATTGTTTTCTTTAGAAACAGCTTGCACTCAAAACTTTTAGTTTAGTACAATACAGTAACATAAAAGTTTTGAGTACATCAGACACAAAATAGATGTCACATGGTGTCACATGACCCCTGTCTGACAGGAATTACATCAGTTTAACGTAACTCTTTGTTGTTGTTTGAACATATCAGAAGAACATAAAAACATAGAGTACATATTTCACGACCAATCTTTTTAAATTTCATTGAACTAGCGAGTTTAGATTTCTTGATTGAAAGAATAAGGCAAAGAGACTAATTATTATTATTATTATTATTATTATTATTATTATTATTATTATACCAGGAAGTGCTCTTCATCCCACCTTAATGCAACTTTATGTTAGATGCTCATATCCACACAGGCAGGAAGTCACTAACTGTGTATACGACTTCATGCATGGTGCAAAAATGTCTTTTACCACAACATTAAGTGTAACCCATTAGAACCATTGTGAAATACATAAACACTCATCACTGTGTAATGGGTAACGTGAGTGATTTAGAACACATTTAAATACAGTTTTCTTCGGCTTATGGCCCTAAACACATTTTCTCAGGACATGCTGGGAAACTCCACCCATTTAGCCCCAACATGCCACACAAAGATAGTGTTGTTTATTGACCTTAGTCAAATTAAGTCAAATCTCAAAAATTCTTGTCTTAACAATAAAAAAAAAGTTGATTTCATAAGGGGTGAAGTTTGAGTCAAGTGAAAATTTTGATGTAATTTTGACAATCCGGAGCATTTGTGCAGACTTAACATTTAAATTTTGTGTCACGGATGGATTGGAGTCTGCAGTGTATAGAGCTCAATGGCTGATGAATAATAATCTTACCTTATTAAACACGTGTGTTTTGGTCTCACTCCCTCTAGAATTTAGCATTTGTTTACTTTCCTCACTTTTGTTTCTCTTCTTGTGCACTGAGCTGAGCTGCCAATCAAAGTGATTTCTTTCATCGATAGGCTTCGTTGTCTCTGCCGCTGATTCAAAATACTGAAATCAGTCGATAAGGGTTGAAAAGGGCCAATTAGGGCAAATGGTGCTGGACACACTGCAAAGGCTTTAGGGCAACAGATGCTCTCTGATGGCTGACTGTCAGCTTCGTTTGTCTGGGCCTTAAAACCAATCAGGCTGCCAGTAACATGGCACCAAATAAATAAACATGCTGCCTCCTAACTGCTGAATGTGTAAATAAGCATCTATTTGCAAAGAAGTGGGCCATGTAAACCTAGGTTGATGTGTATGCAACCTGATTCCACTGCCATTAAGTGGCCAAAAAAAGAGGTTGTAAAGACACATTTATCAGTTACCTGTTTGTTTAAAATCAAACATCAAGCTCAAGATGAACTTCTGTATGTCTGTTTTCCTATTTAAAGAGTAATTACATCCAAAAATTCACGTGAAAAAAAGCAAATATATATTAGAGCAATGTTTCATTTATGTAATGAGGAAAAAAATGTTCCACTGTCCAAACAATGTAAACTTCTTACTTTCTTACCTATTTATCCCTGTTTTGAGCCCAAGTTTGGGAACCACTGCTCTCAAACTTAAATTCTAGAGGAGCAAATGTCCCAAGCCCTATTACAGGGGCAATACAAAGAGGTATAGTGCAACAGCACATATGTAAATAAGGTTAATTGCTCTGCAAAACTTTCCTTTGCTAAACATATTCTACCATCTTTTCTGTCTGTACTTCGGTAGGGAAATTCCCTTATCTGGCATCATTTTGCTCGGTGTCTGGCTGGATGAAAGTTTCTTCCCACTGGCTGGCTGGTGTCTCAGTAGGAAATGTCTGATGCACTTTGTCAGCCTAACCGGAGCGAGACATTTACAGCTGCAGTAAAAACAAGTACAAAGTTCAAGGGTACAAGAATAGACAGGCTGATCTAAGAGTTTCCGACCACCCAAAAGAACATGACAACAAAAAAATGATGCAAATATTTTGAGCTAAATATCCATATGCAGTAGGCTGGTCCTCAGATAGAATGCCTTTTAAATGTGTTGCATCGATGTATTCCTTATAGCAACAATTTTTTTGCATAATAGGTGCTGCGATGCAAATTTGTGATCCAAGCCATTACCAGTGAAAACAGACTCTTAACAAGCACCCCTTTTTGCTTCAGACCAGTATAGCATGAATTACATTCACATTTGGTGATTCTACCCCTCATGATTTGTGTCTAGTGCCAATGTCCAATACAAATGTCCATGTCTGAAGATAGGGTTATTTTGCTTTTAAGGTAAAATTGACATTTGGGCTGCAGCTAAGTTATTTTTATTACTGATTATTTGATGCTTATGTTCTCGATTAAAGGTTCCAAATGTGACATTTAGAGCATTAATATAGCAGCAAACCACTATTTGCAATGTAAAGACATAAAAGGGTAATGGTGTCCTGAGCAGAGAATGAAGATATGCTACCTCTGTGTGTGCTGTAATTCAAGCTTCTCTGTGGTTTGTTGAGGTAGATTTTCCGGCTGTACCTGCATGTTTGTGCATGTGAGTCCCCAGGTGTGTATCCTGCTGGCTAGCTAATCGCTGCCACTTTGCACTGCCTTCATATGGCAATTAACACTGTCACTTCTGACAGCACTGTTGCTGTTGCTAGCACTGTTTGCGCTGTTAGCATCATTAGCTGCTAGCTGCCGGCTCAGCCACTTCCATGTTGAGAGCCACGTGCAGACAGTCTCTAAATTATATATATGTTCCTAATAATGTAGAGTTCCTTTAACAAGTTGAATTCTCAACAACAATATGCTGAGTATACAGCAACTTAACGGGAAATCTAAAAGTAAGCAGAAAACAAAAATCTGAGCTTCTCTGTGGTTTGATTTTAAGGCTGTCAGGGTGTGCTCGCATGTTAGTGCATGTGTGTATCCCACTGGCTAGCTTACTGCTACTGCTTTGTGCTGCGCTTATGCTGTGGTTACCATATGACATGTCCATGTCTTGTTTTGTCTTAAACCCAGATATTCACTTTACAATGATGCAAAATCTAGAAAACAGCATTTTTTCCCCATCTTTGCATGAAAAATATGATCAGATATTAAAATAGTTGGAATTCTCTCTCTATAGACTGATTAATCTGCCAACTGTTGCAGCTCCTATTGACATACACAAAATCAAATTACTTTTCTTGAAACTTCAAGAGGAAGCAGATTATCAAATCTTTATACTTCCTTCACATTGTTAGCAATCATATACTACAGCAGAGGTGCATTTAGATTTGAAAAATTCACATTAATCATGTAAAGAGCTGCATTTAGCTATTGGTGGATGCATGCTGATCATGAAAGTACTTCACTGTCAACAGCCTCAGAGACACCAGACAAAACTAAATCCCTTTAGCAGTTGGAAAGTGAATAAGAGTGTGAAGGTCTGTAAATGTGTGTACATAGACAGGTTTACCCACTGTTTCTCTGTTTAACTTAAAGTGAAAACTGATCCTGCTAGTGACTGAAGGACAACTGAGTACATTTGTTTGCTTAATAGAACAGCTTTGGTCTTTATTACAGGAGAGCAAATACATGGCATTAGCCAGCAAACAGTGAAATATAACATGAAAGAGAAAAAACATGGCGGACTCTTGATGTGAGGTACCTTCATTTGTTTTTGTGGTACATTTAGCATTCAGCAGTCTTTGCATCATCATAAGACCATTTAGGTAAAAGCAGCCATACAGGAGTAAGTGTTCTGGTAAAATGGTAGACACAGCAGCATCACTCTTACTGCTGTGCAGTACAGATTACCCATAAATCCTTTGTTGCTGTACACTGTAGGGTCGGTTGCTGCATGCCACAGTAAGCGCACATCTGTGGCATGACCGTGCGATGTAATCATGTGGTAATAGATGCAGGGGTGGTACGGAGCCTTGCCCTCCCCTGAAAAGTATGCATGCTCCTGGGGAGAGACCCCCATGGCCTTGGCACAAATCCCCATGAAGACATCGTCAATATACATAGAGGAGTTAAGCATCAGAGTTGCATGGTAGATTTTAGTGGCCACATCCCCTGAAACCACGTATGCTGCTCCAGCAGTGTAATCTGGGTAGGAAGGCCAAGGGTAGAGATCATAGGGAACGTGGTATTTGCTGTCTTTACGGCGAATTGGAGGGGCTCCTCTGTGTACATGCCCCACCCACAGGTCTCTGGCCCCTGATTGTGTACTCAGGAGCTGCAGCAGGTACTTCACCAAATTGGGCATGTGGACGAAGATGTCGTCATCGGCAGACATAAGGAAGCGTGCCTGAGAGCAGTACTCGTGAGCCCAGTGGAACTGCAGGATCAGTTTGGCAGTCAGGTTGTGAAAGGTGTCCAAAAAGTCCTGCTGGATCAGGTCTCCATAAGCCTGGTCCTCCTGCAGCAGTGCGTTCTGCACCCTGGATCTCTGCCCCTTATCAGGGAGCACGCCGAGGGCAAACACCATCCTTACATTTTCCCCCAGTTCTGACCAAACAAAGCTCTCATTTCCCCATGTGTCCCTGATGGCCTGCCGCCGCTCAAAGTTCTGCGGCGATGATTTCACAAACAGAAGCAGGAGAACATCATCCCGGCTTTTCCCATATCCGCCACCGCATTTACCTGGGTGGTTAATGAGATATGGATAGTTTCGTAATCCACTGTCCGCACCACTTGAACCATCTTTTCTGTGGTGAGGGTTGGAGCTGATAGCAAAAGAAGAATTGAGAAAGTCGTAGCTGTTGACCAGGTAGCGATATGTGTAGGATCTCATGTGGCTGACTACATGGTGGTCTAGCTCCTCCCAGCAGACCATCACCACACACAGCACCAGGCCTGTGGTCAGCAGCTGCATGCACTGGCACTTGCGGATACGACGGAAGTTCATGAACATCGCGACTACTGCTTATGTCTGCTGAGCTCAAAACACTGAAGGCACGTATCCTCTGGATCTGTCTTGACCTTTACTCTCCTGGAGCTGTATCTTTCTCTGTCCTACCCGTCTCCTCTTTTTCTGATAGTAGACAATGTTATTTTATCTCTGCCTCCCTTCACTCTCAGCTTTGACTTTTCTTTTGGCTCTCACTTCTCACCTCTGCCTCTAGTGCTACTTTCTTCTATCTAATTGTCTTCCTCATCACATGTTCCATCATCCAGCTTCTCTTTTTTTTGAGGTTGTCAAGTCCAGTAGGCCTTTGTCAGGCTCTCGGCAGTCTGGATTGCTCTGTTAGTGATCTTCCTCCACTGTGTTAAGCAAAAGCTCTGCTCCCTCATAGTGATCAGGCCAGGGGCAGCTCCAGGTAAAGCTCAGTGTCCCTCCTCCGGCTCAAACGATTCAGCATGCTCTTTTGTCTTTCTCTCCGGAGAACTCTGGTGATAATCAGAGTTTAAATATCACCCTTCTCCACTTCCTTCTCCCTCCTCCGCTCAGTGACTGTATTGTCAGAACCTCATGGCACCTGGAGAAGAGAGAGACAAGTTTAGGCTAACATAGATGGAATAGCCCTCACTAGTCCTGAAAATGATTGGTTGACTCATTCATCAAATTTCTTGTCAACTATTTTAATAATCAATCAACTGTTTAGATTATTCATCATCATCTGCTTCCAGCCTCTCAATTGATGAATTACTGTATTATTCTGGTTTGTATTATTTTTCATTAAATATCTTTTCTGCCTGTTGGTCGGACAAAATAAGACATCTGAAGAGGTCACAGTGTGATCTGGAAAAAAGTTAAAGGAATATTTTTTTCACATTTTAGAGACTACATTATCTATTCAGTCCATTAACTGAAAAATATATAATGACATATTATTGAATCGACAATAATTGTAAGTTGCACTACAATTTTGCATTGATGTAGCATTTCTCTGGTTTAGAAAACACACACACATACACATAAACATACACAAATATAACCATGAGTGCAGCTGTAGTTATGTTAGTAAAATTCTCTATTCATTGCTTTCAAAGCAACAACTCCTATTTCTTTAACAGCAGCATGTAAGTGGCCCAGAGATTCAAACTACACTGTCTCTGTGTTGCACCCCTTTCGCTGATGTATCCTCTTGTCTCTATTGTGAAATGAAAATGCAAAAAAGTCTGGTGTGTGGTTTTGGGAGAAACACATTAAATGGAAGATGTGTGCTAACTGGACTTCCCAAGATCTGAAGTGTTATATTCATTTTAAGTGGGTTCAATTAAGTATCAGGATTTTTTAAATATCACCTATTAAGATTTTTGGATAGCACTACCACAGCTACTTCAGTTATTGACAGTATTTGGCATGTCATTTTGTTTCAGGAAGAACAGAAATGATGAGTGGATTAATCAGAGTGAAAATGCCAAACATTTGTTGGTTCTAGCTTCCAGTGTGAAGACTTGCTGCTTGTCTTTTTCATATCCTAATGAACTATATATTGAAATAGGGTTCTGGAAAATCGTGATGACATTTTATAGATCAAGTGATTCATATAGTGAAAATTATCATTAGTTGGAGCCCTGATTTCAGGGACAGCAAAATGTGGAATAGCTCAATTTTAGGACGTCCAAACTTTTCTGAATAGGAGCCAGATTAGTTAATGTGAGAAAACCTGGGGGGGGCAGCTGCTTCTCATACCAAGTGGGATATTTTAAATAAATTACATACAAATTTGTCGAACGCAACTCTTTCATCTTACAGTGAAAATGTATTCAACCTTCCACCACTTCTGAAAGCAGCGATCCTTGCTGTTGACTTCATGCTTCTTTCTTTGTTTATTGGCTATTTTAGCATCTGTTTATGCACTGGTTGCGCCTGTGTAGCTCCTACTTGGTGCATGTCTACAAACTGATCTCGCTTGATTGAGCAATATAGTGTGACAGGCCACATTAAGGATAATTTGAAAGACAAGCCATGGACCGTATAAATTCTGTGAGTGAGCCACAATTGGTACCCGGGTCAGATTTTTGACTTGCCTGGTCTACAACATGTCAGAAAATATTCAAATATCATGATTTCCCAGAGGTGTAGGCATTTCAAATGTCCTGGTAGTCTGTTCAAAAGTCCAAAACCCAGACATACTGAATTTACAACAAACCATGAGAAATAAAAGCATCAAATCTTCCCATATGATAAGCTGGAACTATACAGTCTTTGGTATTTTTGTCTGAGAAATGAATGTTAACAATTAATCCTTAAACACAATGATTGCATATTGCTTTTCTCTATCTATTTTACCTGTTTTATCATTTAAGATAGCACTTAAGGACTCTTTACATCACATGTGTTGCTGTAGACTGCTATGCCAATCTGCTCCATGTAAACATCCTTACAAAAGGGGCAGGATCTTATCAGGTTTTAAGAGAAAGGAGGAGTGGGCTCTAATTCAGGATCTATCTGGACGATTGTTAATATATAAATGCAAACAGAGTTGCAGTGCAAAAATCAAGATGGCAAGTTTGACCAACTATCACTGGCGTCGTTAGGCCTGGGCGTCCAACGCCTCAGCCCCAAATGTTTTATGAATAGCCCCAGATCTAAATAGGCTGTGTATATATTTTTTAAAGAATAACAATAGACCTAATAATAAAAAAGAACAAGCCCTGGATCTAATATTGTGTTATTTTGTTAATGCATCATAGAAAATGATGATATTGGTGATCAAAAAAGCATGTTTTGGATCCTCTGTGTCACTTTTTGTGTGATCGTGTGTGAGAAAGAGAGTGCACCAGAAATCTCTTTAATGATGCAGGTGGTAAAGGTCAAGCTAATTTTAAATACTTCATAGTAGTAGGGTAATTTAATCTATAATTACACATCATCATTTATTAGTTGATTATATTTTGTTTTATTAATCTAAGCCTTCAAAATAACTAAAGCAGACTAATAAATGGGGTAAAAAATGCAATATTTCCCAAGTACCTTACAAATTCTGTAATTTTTGCAAGTATTCTGTTTTTACTCAATACTAATTATTAACAACTACTGATATTCTTAATTAATCTGGGAAAAAAAACACTGTTTTGAGGCTAAATAAGATGCCAGAGTGAATAAAGAAGAGCTTGTTCAAAATAGAGGTTGTTCATACAAAACAATTTTCCAAGGGAGGATCCACCCAGCCCAATCCTAGAAACCCCTGCCAGTTATACAACCAACACCTGAGCGAAACACACTGCAAACTAACGGATCATACAAACAGACAAAGCTCAAGCAAATAAAGACCTCCACAAACTGACAACATGTACAGCATCTAGGGAAAAAAGTGCAATAAAGAAAAACATAACCCAGTATGGGTTGATCCTCCCCTTTACCACTGGGTAGCCTACAGTCAAAAAACATTCACGTGCAGGTAACTCCACAGCTCTCCAAGGTAAAACCTTTTAATATGAGAGTAGGCCATCAGCTGGGCCATATCGCGCGAGCAGCCACGACCTGTTTTAAAAAGCTCCTGTAGTCCACCGATCAGTCATGAGACACCGCAGCAGGATGGCCACTGGCAGAAAACAAACGCTCCCAGCATGAAAACACAAGTTTCTCTGAAATGTGCTACTCACCAAAGGAATGCAGAAACCAGACTGACGGGGCTGAATACTTAGAGAGTAAACTATGGTGGCTCACTGAAGGTGATCGCGGTTTCACGTTACTATTATCTGTGCGCTCTGTGGAATTGCTGAAGATGTTGCATGCGTCACCACGTGGTATTTGCGCACAGGTGTCAATCAGTATTTTAGGCTTCGAGGTGTGTGGGAGGTGTGTCAGTACTGTGTGTGTGTGTGTGTGTGTGTGTGTGTGTGTGTGTGTGTGTGTGTGTGTGTGTGTGTAACGTATGGAGATGAATTCAACTCCTGCTTTAAGTTTTGATAGGCCTTTATATTTTCATAATGTATCACTGATAGAAGTCAAACATAGAGTGACTTTCAGGTATGGCTATAATATTACAATATTCTGTAACATTTCTATAGGAAAGAACGTGTGTAATATCAATGTGATGTTTCTGCAATTTTTCTTTGATGATATTTTAAATGTTTGTAGTCTATCCTATTACCATGATATTTCTATCGGGATTTAAATGTGTTGAGTGCCCAGGGCCGTAATTATGGGGCCCGTGGATTGCAGTGGGGGGCCCATAGAGAAAGTGGGCCCTTACCCATGTTCAAAGAGGAATGATTAAAAAAAAAAAGACTGTGAGTTATTTAAAAACAGTGACATTTGCTATGTCCTCAAAAAGGAAACCCATCTCTGTCATGTTTTTCTCCTTTTTTTCTTTTTTTGTGAACTAGTAGTTTGCAATCAATGACAAAATTAAATGCTTATTCTACACAAACTATAAAATCTATAAATAAACTTTAAAAACTAGAATGAGGATAGGTTAATTGGTGACTCTAAATTCGCCGTAGGTGTGAATGGGAGTGTGAATGGTTGTCTGTCTCTGTGTGTCAGCCTTGTTTACCCTGCCTCTCGCCCAAACAATTACAAAAATGGATGGATGGATTCATTTCTTACTTTGATATTTTCGTCAGATATACAATGAAGATTGCTTGGTAAAATGTCCTATGTTGATGTTGTCCAGTGTCAAGTCTCTATCTGATCATGCCATGAGATTATACTGTATGTGCATGATGGCATGCACTGGGAACCATCATGACTACCTTACGCCACTATGAATGCCACTACTATTTTGCCTTTATTTTGTCTGGAATCATTACAAAATTACAATCATATTCCTATAGGGGCAAAATAGGTGAACTATCCCAATAATCCTCAGTGTTTTGTATCACAACATTTTAAGCAGAAAACCATTGCGCTTCTCAATAAAGCTAAGAAATAATTTATCTCATTAGAACTTCTTTGATGATGTCACATATTCAAAAAGATTCTTTTAATATAATACATTTTTGCTGTAATGCCAGTCTTATAGTATTGGTACCATAACACCACAATATTCGAGCATCATATTCAAAGTCAGCATCAGCTAGCTTGAATGCAGTGTTTTTGGTGCTGCTCTGTGCTGCTCTGCTTTTTTTTTGATAATAATCTTTATTTGTTTTCATGCTTTCATGAAGTTTAGCTTACAATTTCATCCTGATAAAAATGTATACAGTACTTTGATTTACAAGATAGTACATAATTTCCTAACTGAGGAAGGTGTTTTGTTAACATGAAAACAGGAAGTGCTCTTGGAAGAGGTAGATCTTCAAGCGATTTTTGAAGACAGAGTGGGTTTTTACTGACTGAATCAATTTTAGCAACTCACTCATCCACCAAGGGACAACACAGGAGAGGAGTTTGTATCGAGATTTCCTGCCCTGCAGTGATGTTGTTCAGGCTAGAAAAGTAGAAAATCTCCTGAATTAGTACACCGCAGTGGTCCCAAGGATATAATTATAGCTGCTGCGCAGCGATGGGTCTGGTCCGGGCATTTTTAGGCAATTCTGAGCAACAAGCAGAAGAATAAGAAGACATCAAGGAAGTTGATATTACAATCTGCATTTAGCATCAGCTGAGTCATTTTGCAGGTTGCATCATCTGGAAATTGTATTGCAGCAATTGAAAAGTAAAAGTGGTTGAATATTGGAATACATTTGTATGAGTGGAAATCACTACACAATAATAAATAAATAAATAAATGTTGATTTGTTTTTAACAATAAGTGCTTTGCTTCACAAGAGAAAATCTGATTTAAAAATACCACTCTTAAAGTGACTGCAGTTGTTCTGAAAATATACATATTGCATCTAGACAGCATTGAGATGTTGGTAATTTTTTTTTTAATATATTTTTGGGGCTTTTTTGCCTTTAATGGAAAGTGAGCGTCGCAAGAGTCAGGAAATGGAGAGACAGAGAGGGGGATGACACACAGGAAAGGGCCTTCCAACGCAAGATTCAATCCACAGCCGCCTGCATTGAGGGCTGTATTTTCTTTCTTGGAGCGGCTGCTCTACCAACTGAGCTAAACACCGCCTCCATGTTTTATTTTTAAGAATGATTGATTTGCTTCATAAGTAAATAACTGTTGTTTAAAATACCATTCTTGCATTGCTTCTGATATGTATTCGTCAAACATCATCTACCATGACTCTAAAATTTTATACATTTGTTTCTCAAAGACTCTTTGTAGTTTTGATGTGTTGTACTCATCCCCCTTGTTGGGTCTTGAACCCAGAGTCCTTGGCACTGTGATCCAGCTCCTAACTCACTGAGCTAATTGTCTGGAAGTGCCACCTGGTGTGTGGCTTACGAAATAGACTCAGGAATTCACCGACCAGGCTGCAGTTGTTGTGGCAGATTTCAAAAATTGTCAAAATGTCACAAATTCTATCATCTAAACAAAAATCTGACAATACATAAATTGCATCTAGACAGCATGGACATGTTGGTGATTTGTTTTTAATGATAAGTGTTTTGCTTCACAAGAGAAAATGTGATGTTTAAAAATGCCACTTTTACATTGACTCCAGTTGTTCCCATGAGAGCAGAATTCAAAATGTTCTAGAAAATTCAGTTTTGGAGATAAAATTCTGATATTTGCCAAACTTCATCAACCACGACTCCAAAATATTGTCAATTTTTTTCAGGAAGATTGAAAATGTATTTAGCAAGAATTGGATGGTATATGTTTACAGTAGTGTTTACAGTCAAAAGTTTTCATGCACTGTAGGCTCAATTTTTGATAAATCAAAAATCCAAGAAACAAGTTTCGTGGAGGACAGTCTGGAGATGCTCTCTAGCAAGTTTGGTGACAATTGAGCCAAAGTTTTACAGTTTTTGAAAAAAACAGAGTGATGGACTTCATAATTTGTAATGAGTCTAAATGGACAAAAGTTTCTGCAGAACTGGGGCTACGTTGTGGTGAAGTTTCAAATCTGTAGCATGTATCGTTGGATTGGTAGGAATTTTTAAAGTTTTTAAATTTAAACGTTTATTGTGCCCCCCCCCCCACCCTCAACAATTTCAACAATATGAATGACGGGGTAATCAAGCAATGGACACACAATTTCAGGTGGCCAACAACCTGTTTTTATGCATTCAAAGAACTAATATTAAAAACAATGGCAACCAGACCAGGCATCTAATTGAGATAGGCCTTTGTTTGTCAAAACGTGTCACCACACCGGGCTAGTAAATAAAACTGGGCATTTCATCTGAACTTTTGATTAAAGTTTTATGGTATTTTATGGTATAACTATCACAACTTCTAGGGCCTTTTTTTTTTCAAATTAATTTCCTGTGCTTTCATTATAATTTTCTAACTATACACCATGACAAAAGAGCTGTGCTACACAAATGTGAACTTAAAGCAGTCTTATTTTACTTTAATATATTTCTAATATTCCATATTTATTTTTTTTTCATTAGTATAGTATCACTGTATATAGGAATACATAAAAGATCACAGTTCATTTTGTCTGTCACCACTACTGTCAAATTTTACACCTATCTAGTTGCATATAAGCCCCTGTAGGGCAGAATGTTGACCCTGTTAGTGCAGATGAAAAACTGATATGATGATGTTTTTCCTGGCAATGACACAGTCACAGCAAGAGAGGCTCCTCTGATAGGAGGAAACGTTACCTCTATCTTTATTACCAGAAATGATTAAACCTGCCTACAGCTGATAAGACACACTTGTGCATACACACAGACAAAGTGCTCCTTGTTGGCTGGTAAGTTAACTGGATTTTACTATTTTAATGGTCATAGCAGGTTCCTGTCCACCTCCCTATACTATACTACTGTATGGCAAGGTGCAACAGTACGATTGGCAATACAAGGAAAAACTTAAGGCTCAGGAGAGACTGACTGACACCCTCATATCTCACATTCAGTAAGAACATTGTGGGACAAAAATACTGATGGCTTCATACAGTTACTTAGTTATACTATCAGTCAGTATTATACCACCTAATTTACAACTAACCACACATATAGCCATAATTTACAGTGCTAAGGGGTCAAACTCAGTGCACATGATTGTTCTACCACAGACATTGCTGAACACAGCAAATTGCTTTATCAGCTGTGTCACTAGCATGTGACTGTGAATAAAGCGACAGTGCAGAGTGTCCTGTTTGAACTCTGGGCTAAGTCATGTGCTGTAAAACCTGTTGATGTGGGTTGACCTGTCACCCCCTGCCATCTTCCCCATTTCCTTTGTAAGTCTTATATTTAACCTGCCTTCTTCCTACTGTTGTTGGTCAGAATATTAGGAACAGCAGATACAGGACCACAGTGGAGTAGTTTCATCCCCAACTCCTTCTTAGTCCTGTCACATACTGTCACATCAAAATATTAATAAGATATCATGAGTATCCTTTAGAAAAGGCTCAGCTCTCTGAAATTATATCTAATTTGATTTTAAACTATTTATTGGTAACACTGAATACTATTAGCCCTTTCTGCTCTTTTTCTTAATCAACTTACAAAGCCAGTAAGACATCTTGTTTTTTCATTGATTTCCTTGTGCAATCAACGCATGTGGTTAGGTTTAGCAAAAAACATCATAGTTTAGCTCAACATTCATACGGGAAGCGAATGCCAGGCACCTAAATGAAGGTGTAGTGTTTGTTGGACCCATTACGCCCTTCTTCCCTTAAGAGACTTTCTAGCTCTTTAACTGACATTGCCTGGCTACATATCACAACACCCCAAAAGGATTACTTTTTTTGTTGGTGTCTGACACGGAACTCACCGACCAAGCAGCGGTATTTGATGACATTGGAATAAGAACAGGTTAGGAAGTGGTGGTTAGATAAAAACTGGCCTCTAAACAAGAATATCACCATGCACACCCTAAAACAGGCAGTTAGCAGTGTTGGCTAACTGCCTTCAACTCTGCAGAGCACGCTTTGAATGTAAGTGCCGACCCAGCACAAAGAACTATAATAGAGGGGCTTTAGCCCAACAGAGCCCCAGAGCAGAGAAGCTGCTGATGTCTGTGCAATGCTCCCTCACAATAGGCTGAACACATATTTCCACAGCAGCATATTTTGACTAAACACTGGGTTCAACCAACAATAGTGAGCTCTGACAACACATGGCCGAGCCTTGACATTCAGAGGTCTTGTGGCTAAACATACCATGAGAGGATCCACTGTCAAGAACACTTTTGAATTGGCTGTTGTAAAGACTGAAGCGTGGCCTTTTCTGTTTCCTGTTACTTGAAATACCTGACCTGATCACATTCTAGGCAATAAACACACTGTTTGTTGCATGTGCACTTTGATTTACTGTTGCTGTTAAGAGCAAGGGATCGCCTACACAGGGCCACACAGGTCTTCATCTCATAAAATGTTACTTACCCTTACCTGTACTGTACATCAGCTACTTTGAATGAAAAAGGTAATAGTGACTGACTCCGGTATTACTTGGTATTGAATGAAAACTTAATTTGTGATGTCGCCTTCTAATAAATGGAAGAAAAGAAAAAAAAACAAACAGAATGGTGATGCTGTACACTAGCCGTTGACTGTAAATGTTTGGTCATGTGGCAGCCTGCAGTGTAGATTGTGATGTAATATTACTGTGCATGTCAGCTCTAGCACAGATAGGACCCTCATTTCTTTCCCAGGAATACCTGAGAAGCTTCTCAAGAGTTAGATGCACAGTGGATGAAAAATATCATGACCATTTACCTGTGGTCACTTGTAGGGAATCAGAGATTGTTCACTCAGTGTGTACTGAGTGGTTTGCTTCTTCCTTTTACTTTCAGAGGGCCAAAAGAGAACAATGTGCTACTGAATAATTAAAGTGGGGCAGTTTAAAGTTTGAGACTCTTTCTAGAGAGCTGCAGTGTGACTCATTATAGTGAAAACATAATCTCAGTTACACCCATTAATGGACATCAGCGCTCTGATGTTGGTATTTGAGCCCAGATCACCCAAACATGTGTTTCCTCTACACTACAGCAGATAATGCAGATCACCTTACTACAATTAAATTACAGGAACTGGGACTGGATTTCTCTTAACAGATATTACTCATTCTGTTTCTCTACATAATAACTGGTATTGGTCATGAAGTGAAACATTACAGGAATGTAGAATATTTGTGTTATTAAGGCTGCGATCACAGTTTAATCATACAGTCTGATAGCTCTGATAACTTCAGTCACTGGTCTGGGAGCGACTGATAAAAAATGTCTACAGCCGCCTCATCCTTTCTCTCACAAAAGACCTTCACCCAAATTCCATGGGAATAAGAGGGTTATTCCATAAAGGAGGATAAAAAAATGAGATTTGGAGCTGAAAGTACTGGCCAGATTTTAGTGAAACTTGGTAGAACTTAGTGTAGCTTAGGCTTTTGTGAAATATCCTTTTATGGCATAGTAAAGAAAATAATTGCACTATATCCTGTTCTCTCATTAATCAATGTGTTTACATGACATGAGAGAAAATGGAGTTATTGTGTTAGTCTGACTAAAAGCAGACTCTTAAAATACATGTAAAGATGTTAGTCGGACCAAAATTGTATTAGATGGAATTTCTCAAAGTGCGACTAACACACCCAGAAAATGCTATGTATCTGTCCATCTGTCCATCCATAGGCTGTCCCATTCTTGTGAACACGATATCTCAAGAGCACCTTGAGAGAATTTCTTCAAATTTAGCACAAACATTCACTTGAACTCAATAAATGGATTAGATTTTAGTCATCATAAGTCAAAGATTAAGGTCAATGTGACCTTGCATTCGTCTCATTCTCTTGAACAAGATATCTTGAGGGAATTTCTTTAAATTTGGCAAAAATGTCCACTTGGACCCAACATGAACTGATGAGAATTTTGTGGTTGAAGGTCAGTATCACCTCACAAAACATGTTTTTGGCCATAACTCAATAATTCATACGCTAATTATGACAAAACTCCACACAAATGTCTAATAGCATATAATGATGAAATAATGACATATTACTTCCAAAAGGTAAAAGGTCAACTTCACTGTGACATCATAATGTTCTGCATAAAACACTTTTCTGGCCATTACTCAACGTCATAGCCCAGGTTCAGAAGAGGAGACATTTGGTCAGAAACTGAATTGGTGACACTAATCTTGGGTGTCCACCTTGAAACTGTGCTGATTGTATAGATCGCCTGTGCTGTCGGGGGGACAGTGTGTGTGAAGCATCCATGTTTTCACAGACATGGATGTAAACTGTAAGAGAAACTTGACTGGTGCACAGAGGCATAAAACGGCAGGGTGGTAGTCTTAGTTTTTTTTTTTTGTTGTTATTTTTTGTCTGATGGTTTGTTTGTCTGTTTGTCAGCAGGATGATGAAAAAACTACTGGCCCAATTTTCATGAAACTTGATGGAACTTAGTGTTGCTCACAAACCACAGTGATAGTGGTCTGGTCTTTGTAGGCCAAATGCTAACCTGGGGGCACTTAACTTTTTAACTGGAGTTATGCTTTTCCATGCTCCATACAGTTCACCTGTGCGTTTCTTTTATATTTGTACGGACAGGAGATACTGATGTAAGATACAGTGTCACTTTTGCCAAACCACAATGTAATAATAAATATTACAGGAATGCAGAATATTTATGTTATTTAGGCTGCGGTCACACTTACATCATACAGTCTGTTAGCTCCGGTCACTGGTCTGAGAGTGATTGATTCAAAATGTCTACAGCCACCTCATCCTTTCTGTCACAAAAGACCTTCACCCGAATTCCATTAGAACCAGAAGGTTATTACATAAAGGAGGATAAGTAATTTGAGATTTGGAGGTGGAAGCTATGTTTACTCAACTCTCTAACTCTGCTCTGGTTTTATTACCTCTGTCAAGAAGGTCTTTTTTTTTGTCTGATTTTTGTGGCCCGATTCTTGTGAAAATTGGGGGAACTTAGTGTAGCTTAGTGCCTGCCAGCTTTTGTGAAATAATTCTTTGGGGCACAGTAAAGAAAATAAAAGAACTATATCCTGTTCTCTCATCAGTAATAGTGGCTAGTGTACACCTAGTGTAAGCTCAACAGTATAATCATACAGTCTGTTATCTCTGATACCTTCAGTCACTGGTCAGGAAACAATCGATTAAAAATGTCTACAATCACATGCTCTCTGTCACAAAAGACCTTCAGCCCAACCAGAGGTATTACCTCTGTGACAAAGGTTATGGGGTTACTTTTTTTAATGCCTCTGTGCTGGCCATAGTGAGAGTCATTATGTTTTCAGGGTATCCATCCAAATCGCATGAACACAATATCTCAATAATGCCTTATGAGAATTTCTTTAAATTTTGCACAAACGTTCACTTGGACTCTAACAAACTGTTTAGATTATCTGTTGTCAAGGTCAGTGTGACTTCACAAAACTGCCTGTTTTTTGGCAGGATAATGGAAAAACTGCGGGCCCGATTTTCATGAAACTTGATGGAACTTAGTGTAGCTTACCGCCTGCAAGCTTTTGTGAAATACCTTTCAGTATAACAAAAAATAAAACCGCTATATCCTTTTCTGTTATCAGTAACAGAGTCTACACCTGGTGTGGGCCCAACAGTATAGCGCTTCAAATGAAAGCCACAAAAACAGGAAACAAAGCTTGAGGTGCCATTTTGTAAATCATATTCGATTTTTCTTCATACATCTCTGCTCAGAAATCACTATCAGCTTAGGACATCTTTGTTGACTGAAAATGATGTAACAAGATGAATATGTCAGTCATTAGTGATTGGTTAGGGCAAATACATATGTGCATAGGCAACTGTACGGAATCAGTGATATAGACAGTTCTTGAATACCTGACATGAAAAAAGATTGCCCTCATAGTCAACAACCACTGCATGTGTCTCCAGATTTTTGCATGAGTATTATTCTAACTTTTTTTTATTCAACTTTATTCTCCCAGTGTGACCTAACTGTTGATTCTGACCTACAGTAACACTGTAACAGTGTGGAAACCTGGCTATGTGTCAGTTAAGTAGCCAGATATTAGCATAAACCACAAAAACAGGTTCCATAGTATGATAACATCAATAATGTGCGACTGTACATTTTACCATTTTACCATTTAAAGACTCAAAAAGATTTTTAACTGGGATAGAACTCATAATCATCCTTAGGCAAAAGAGGTTTCTGTATTATTTTCATTTTCTGATTTAAATTATATATTTAGGAACAATTTGCAGTGTAATATAAATATTGTGAAAGAAAAAAGTAGTGAAGATTCACAATGAACAATGGAAAGATGAGATCTGGTCCAAACCAAAGCTCAGAAACTATGTTCAAATCAAACTGGGGTTCTATGCAGAACATTATGTAACTTTTAATTTGAAGAGGGGACAGAGGTCGCTTTGTTCCCAGTTGAGAACTGGTACCCTTCCTCTGGCTATTGAAGTAGGCAGATATAAAGATATCCCGGAGCAACGTATATGTGTTGTTTGTGATCTTGATGTTGCTGAAGATGAATATCATTTTCTGTACATTGCCCTTTATACTGTGATTTAAGAAGCCATCTGTTTGAAAAAATTCAGTGGAAAAATCCTTATTTATTTTGGTTATCCGAAGGTGAGATGTTACATTGGCTTTTGCCAGCGTCTTGTAAGCCCATATGGGCTGGGCACCACTTGGTGCAAGACACCTAAATAAATAATATCAATCAATCAACCAATCAAAATCATAGATATTTATGAAGACATATTGAATCCTTCTTATATAGAATTTGATTAGAATGATTTAAAATAAACACAACTCCTTACAAACTTGCTCTGTGCTTTGCAGGTTTGTCTGCTCCAGATAATAAACCGCTTCAGAGCTACTCTTTATGACTTTCTGTCCTGTTAGTTATTAAAGGTTTATTAGTTTTTACATCCTGTTTTCTCTCTGTTCCCCTGCTGACCTAGCCTGCTCAGTCTGAGCCTGATTCATCCCCTCAGTCTCCTGTAAAGTCTGGATCTGGCTTGGCTACCTCCCAGCAGAGAGCCAGTGGAAAAGTGCTTTGAGTTCTGGGACTATCTACTTGTCTGACTTCATCATCTTGACACATCCAGCTTGTTTTCCCCCTCTCTAACTCTGTCAGTTTGCTACTGCAAGCTGACACCTTTAGCCTTGAACATTGGAAGGTATTATACACTTCATTTAGAGCAACACCCTTCAGTACACAAACACACACATACACACTGTGTTCCTGACTTACCGGGCTGTTTGTGAGTCCAGTCCTTGTGTGTGGTGAAAAGTACAGATAAAGCTCTCTCCTCTGCGCTGCTTAGCGCCTGTAAACTCACTCTCCTCTTGTATCTGTCTACCTGTGACACTCACTTTTTCTGTCTCACTCTTTCCAACTGCTTCTCTCTTTCTCTTACCATCTCTGCTTTCTGCCACTTAGATTATCTTCTTCTTCACATGTCTGCCCTGAATGCCCTGACGGTCCCAGTGTGAGCAGCGTGTGAGAGAGAAACTGTGTGTGTTGGGGGTGTGGGTGCGTCTTGTAAAAGGGGAGGAACCACTCCCCTACTTCCCCTTCACTTCAACCTACCTCCCTCTATCTGTGCTTCCCTTTAGACACTGTCTGTATTTATAAGCTCAAGCACATGGGATTTTCACTTGTGGATGAATGAATGTGTGAGTTGGTTTCTTCCTCAGATATATTTATATATTATATATATATATGTCAGGTTTTATGAATTCAACTGGTGTGTTAACTGCACAAAGATGAACATTTCTTTAAGGGCAAGGCTAATTAGTTTCCACTCTCTGTATAGAAAATTGTGGTGACAGAGGTGGAAGAATAAAGAGTGAAAGGATCAAGTTGTCTTTTGTGTTGTTTATTAAAGTGATAAAATAGAATAATAAGAGCTATAACAAAGTCAAACTAGCTGAAAGGTCAGAGCTCCCACTCCATATACCTATGGTGTAGCCTATGCTGTAGCCTGACGTGCACATCCCTAGAAATATAACTACTGGTGGTGGGACGCGATTAAAAAAAAAAAAAATCTAATTAATTAGAGGCTTTGTAATTAATTAATCACATTTTTATCAAATAGCAATATTTTACATAGTAAGCACTGTTTTCCAATTCAGATAAATTCAGACAGCAAAAATGTTTATTTTTCACTTTTCATTTTTCAAGAGTTTGATAATTTGTCAGACGTAGACTTACTTATTTTGGCTCTGAACCTCGTCATCTGGTCTATTGTGGACCAGAGTGTGGATAACAAATCAGAAATGTTGCTCGGCTTTGGCCCACTAGACATGCTGCTGTGTTGTGCTATGGCCTATTCAAGTGCTGGAATTTGTTATTTACATGACAACGCCTGAATGCAACACAGGCTCCGCTCCAACTGAGTGTGTGTGCTGTGCTGCGCTGCTGTGCGAGCGGCGTGTTTGATTGTGAGTAACAGCAGCCTTTGATGGTCATTTACACACTGTCCATGTGTGATCACGGTAAACAGGCACGCTGTAACCATGGTAACAATAACTATGTCAGGTAAACTGCATCGGGCTCGGGTCGGGTTCGCACTTAAAAATCAGAAAGGCTGTGGGGTTTGGGTTGGGCTCGGTTATAACTGTCTCGAACTCTGGTTGGGTTCGGTCAGGAAAATGCGGCCTGACCGTTTGCCTGTACCAGAACTGCTGTAGCTAGCGTTAACTCTGGTGTCCATGCTCGCAGCACTATGTTTTACATTGAGCTGATACCGTAAGCTTGAAGTGTGTGTGAAGTGGCAAATACTTCAAAAAGTCTTCGCTCGGTTTGTTCTTCTGTATGAATGGCTTGAAGTCAATCAACAGCACTCAAACAGTCACTGGAGACGCTTGGATCAGATGCAAAAGAGTTTTATTGTGCCAAAGGTTATAACACAAACAAACTCATGAGTCAAGTTCCGGAGCCAGACTGAATTCTAACTTTCTGCACTTTGCTTTATATGCTGGGTGGGACTGCTGAGAGTCTCCACCCCATTTTCTTGTAAACCAATCCCTAAGATCAAAACACACTGGTGGGACATCCTAGATTATTTCCAGACCTCCCTCCAATATGTTCGGGCTGGTTACCTCCTTCCAATATGTTCGGGCTGGTTTTTGCTCTATTTTTAAAAACATTTCTTTAATCACAACATTAATCAAAGCAATCATTACAAGTGGTTCAGGTGCATTAAACATTCAATCCCAGTGTTATTACTTTTCATAACTCAATATGTGTGTCTTGGTGCTTTTTTTCATGCATATATGTGCTCACCATAAGTGTGATATGCTAAAATAATCCAGTCATTAATAGTCGTTTGTGCAGTTAAAATATATAAGGTATACAATAATTCTCCAGTACAGTAATACAATAGTAAAAAGTCTGAGACCAAAACTGCATAAAAACACACACAGAAGCTACTGTAGTGAAATGTTAGCAGTTCATGTAACTATTCATTTGCTTGGACCAATTTTTGTTAGCAGAGAACTTTTAATTAACATCTAGTAATGTTCAGCACTATATGGAATGCATGTCCTCAAAGTTGCATCAGCTGATACACACATCATGTGCACTAAACCTAATTATGGCTGTATGGGGACAGGAGGACAAGTCTGTGTCTGTGTGCATGAGCACATGTGTGAAATTGTACAAATCAGTGCCACCACTCATGTTGTGTAGCAGCCTTCACAGTCAGGTAATCACCACACAAGTTAGCCCACTGTGTCCCTGTACTGGTGCACATTCTTAGTTATAACAAGGTTAGAGAGAATTGCTTCACTTACAGTCTGGGTCTTGCTTAGGGCTTTGCAGTTGCTGCACAGATCTGTGGCAGCGACAGCAGACATCTGAAAAGTCTGTTGTTGCTCAACATGCAAGTGTTTGCACACAGACAACAAACATTTCTTCCATTTCCTGTATGTGTGTGGTATGACAGATGGGAGCATCGGATGCATTTGCTTTGAGCTTTATTGACCGATAAAGTTGTAATGTACATCAAACAGCCTTTTAGTACATCCCTAGGGGCTTGTGATAGCAAATACCCACATGTAAAGCACCATTACTGGCTGTATTTGCTTTGTTCCGGTTGATTTTGTTTTATGGATACGATAAAGACATTAAACAGCACAGTTGCCAGAATAAAATGTTGGCATTGTAAGTTTCTGCAAACTATGGACACAGTACAACTGTACATTTCCTACATATGATGTAATTCAGATAACCTGTATGTGAAAAGAATTTCCCATCATGACGAGAAGGGGATGTTGGATGGCATGATACCTAAGTGAGACGACTAACCAACAAAAGTGAGTATTTTTTTCAATGACAGTTTGGGACATTTTAAGCTGTGTCCTTTGCAAGCAAATCAGGTATTTAAGGCCTAAAATTATGTTTTGCTTTTTTTTTTAACCCTAAGCAAGTGACTTGTGTGCCTCAACCTAACCACATGCTAACAGCAGAGTTGCCACAAAATAAAATTGAACATTAAATGTAAAGAATGTTAAGTTTCAACACTACATAATATAAAATGTACAAATGTCACGTATCGCTGGTTGGTGGAAATGTACAACATTTATACTGGCAACTGGGTTACTTCAAAACAAAGCAAAAAAAAAAAAAAAAAGACAAAAATGTTACAACTCAACTCATGTACAAGCAGCTCTAAAACTAGACTTTATTTGGGGCCTCCATAAGATGGGGCCTCCCAGTTAGGTAATAATGCAGGTGTAATTTTGAAGTGGAACTCCAAGTTCAGTTTACTCATCACAAGGAGTAGGCTAGTACTGAGACTGTGAAAACAGTTACATAATGTGTTATTTGTCTCTGATGATAGCTCTCCAAGACTGATTAGAGATCCCTGATGATGGGGGTGGGGAGGATTTTGGGAATATTACCTCAAAGCAACACTGTACCATAATGGTAAGAAATGAAAAAAGGGAGTTATTATTGTAAATTGTAATAAAATGTAATACAGCACTTAGAGAATACTCAAAATCATTGACATTTAAAATTCAGGCCACTTGAAACTGAAAAACATTAATAGTCCAGTAAAAATAAGAAAAAAGGTAGGACAAATTGCAACAGAAGATAAGATAATAAGATAAGAAGCTTTATTGTCATTGTATGTGGGTATAATGAAATTTTGTTCGGCACTCTCTTGTAGCAGCTACAATGTCCTTGTCATAAAATATAATGTAATAAATACTATAAATAAGAATTAGAATATTTACAGCAGATACAGATTTTAATAGTCTGTATCAAGAGTGCAAGGCAGTCAGTAGTCCATTTATTGGACTGGGAGATAGTAGTGGGTGTGTGTGTGTGTGTGTGTGTGTGTGTGTGTGTGTGTGTGTGTGTGTGTGTGTGTGTGTGTGTGTGCTTGCTTCTGTGCTCTCTTCAAACAAACGTACCTAACTTAAAGCTGCAGTGGGCAAAATTTCTATGTCAAAACACACCTGTCCTATTAGGTTAAAGCTGTAGTTGGTGACATTCATAAAAATAACTTTTTGTCATATTTGCTTAAACTGTCACCATATCAACACAGCAGTACATGGGGAAAATGGTCTGTTCAAAAAATCATGTTCCTCTGCCTCCTTGAAGTGCTTCTAATGGCATTTGTAAGAATCGACCACACACACATGAACAAAAACAACCAGTAAGAGCTGAAGAGTCTCTAATGCAGCTGGGGGGGGGGGGTCATGGTTCTTGCAGCAGTCTCTTCACAGCCATGGCGAAGAAGCTGTGTCTCAGTCTGTTGGTGCGGGCTCTCATGACTCTGAGTCTGCCAGAGGGAAGGCTGGTAAATAGAGAGCATCCTGGGTGGGGGGGGTCATCCCGAATCTTTGTGGCCCGTCGGAGGAGACGGCTGGAATAGATCTCCTCTAGGTGTGAAAGTGGGGAGCCGATGATCCACTGAGCCGTCTTGATGACCCGCTGCAGTTGTTTCTTTTCAGATGCAGTGCAGCTGGCGTACCACACCGTACAGCCATAGGTGAGGACACTCTCTATTGTGCAGTGGTAGAAGTTTTTCCGCAGAGGTGGAGGGAGTTTGTTCCTCCTCAGTGTTCTCAGATAGAAGAGATGCTACTGGGCCTTTTTGATGATGTGGGTGGTGTTCACAGTCCAGCCCAGGTCCTCCGAGATGTGCAGGCCAAGAAACTTAAAGCTGGTGACCCATTCCACTTCCTCCCCATTGATGCTCAGGCCTGAGTGCAGTGTGGTCCTCGACTTCTGGAAGTCAATAATGACTTCTTTTGTCTTCTTGGTGTTGAGGTTGAGGTGGTTGTCACTGCACCAGGCCGCCAGTGCTTGGACCTCCTCCCTGTATGGTGTCTCGTAACCGTTGTTTTACCCCCACAACGGTTGTATCATCCGCAAATTTGATGAGGGTGTTGGAGCCGTGAGTAGCGACACAGTCATAAGTGTACAGTGTGTACAAGACTGGACTCAGCACACAGCCCTGAGGAACACCAGTATTGAGGACGATGGTGGAGGATGTGGAGGTGCCCATTCTGACAAGCTGGGGTCTGTTCGTCAGGAAGTCCTTGATCCACAGACAGAGGGAGGTTCCAAGTTGTAGTGTCTGCAGCTTGCTGATGAGTCTGCTGGGGCTGATGGAGTTAAATGCCGAGCTGAAGTCAACAAACAGCATCCTGATATATGTGTTGGGGCTTTCAATGTGGCTGAGAGCGGTGTGGAGGGCGATGGAGATGGCGTCGTCTGTGGATCTGTTGGACCTGTAGGCAAACTGATGTTGATCAAAGCCAGGTGGGATGTGGGCCTTGGCACGCTGTAACACCAGTCTCTCCATACATTTCATGATCACTGGTGTCAGGGCCACAGGCCGGTAATCATTCAAGAGGATTTGGGCACAGGGATTATGGTGGCAGTTTTCAGGTAGGTGGGGACTGTGGCTTGCTGCAGTGATCGGTTAAAGATGTTAGTGAATACTGCAGCAAGCTGGTGAGCACATGATTTCAGCACCCTCCTTGGTACTCCATCCGGTCCTGGTGCTTTCCTGGTGTCGATGCCACGCAGGACTCGCAGTACCTGATGTTGTTGGATGGTGGGGGGCTGGTCATGCTCTGATGATGTCAGCTGTGTGTCCTCTGCCTGTCTGTTGTCCTCTTCAAAGCGGGAGAAAAAGGAGTTAAGCTGGTCTGGGAGAGAAGTGTCGGTGGAGGGGGGGGGGGTGTTGTGGCATTGTTTGTAGTCAGTTATATTCTGTATGCCTTTCCACATGGAGCGGGGGTTGTTCTCCCTGAAGTTGGCCTCTATCTGCTCTCTGTACTTTGTTTTAGCAGCCTTGATGCCTCTGTTCAGATCTACTCTAGCCTTCCTGTAGGCTTCCTTGTCCCTTGACCTCAGTGCTGAATCCCTGGCCTGGAGTACAACATTTACATTTACAACATTTTACAACAGTAAAGAGGAGTACAACATTTACAACATTTTGTAAACTGAACTGAACTAAACTGAACTTGCAGAGATGGGGTTTGGGGCTGGGTCCGTGGGACTGTTTCTGGGGATGAATGTTGTAGAGCAAAACACAGACAGGCATAATAATGATAAAGGCTGGTTTAAAGTACTTCTTCCTGTCTCTATGTATTAATGCACATGGGTAGCCTAAATGGGTTCCATTCAGACCTTAACATTAAGTCTTTTACTGTTGTATGTCAACAAGATTCGCCAAGACATTTTCACCTGGCTATACCCAATGTTTAGATCTGTGGTGGTATTTATGCAAATTGGCACATACGTAATTAGATTATGCACTGTTTGCCCATGTTAACAAACAATTTCAAAAAACTTGTAATACATTTTTTGTTTGTCTTGATCTAAGTAATCAACTCAGTAAATTTCATGGTGACATCTGAAGGTTAAAATTTTAAACCTTATTCACGTGAGAAAAAGAATGAACAGGCATATGAATAGGCTATATTTAGGTCTTTTTCGAAACTTTCCCATATTGCGTTTCTTCGGGACTTTTTTTCCCTTACTCAGGACATATTGAGGATACAAAATCAGTTGAGTTTGCTTCTGTTGCAATTTGTCTTAGGTTTACCCCTATTTTGGCTTATTTTACTGAACTATAACTATGAACTTTTCCCACGAGTTTGTTTTTCTGAACACCCCCCTCAGACAACACTGTACCATTGAAGAGGAGTCCATAGGAATGAATGATTCAAAGAGTGGAAGCATATTTCAGCAAACTTTAGATCAACAATTTATTGAACCAAACTATTATAATCCTCTTCAAAACAAGATAGTGAGCTATATGGCAGTGTTTGATTATTTGTTTTTCATTTAAATGCCTGTTTTCAGTGTCCTGGTATGTCTCTATCCTGACAGACTGAATGTCCCCACCTTTTGTTGTGTTGCTGTTGGTTGTTAGCAGCTTGTTGTCTTCCATACTACTAAATTCTGATTCATCCTCACTAATATCACTTGGGAGTGCTAAATTTACACTCTTCCTCTCCAAAGAGTCATAGCTTAATATTGTATTCATTCTGTAAATGGAGGAAAAATGTGTGTAAAATATAAGCATACAGTCTGCTCTGTAGAGAGGAGTCACTCTTATAGTAAACTATACAGTGTCATAGTCTTAACATCATCATTATTATCATTACTATTAGAAATAATAAAAGAAAATCATGATGATTGTTCTGCATATGAACTGTATATAAACCTAAATATGTAATACCAAAAACTGTCATGGTGGGATTCCATAATGGTACAATTTTGCTTTAAGGCAACATTTGCATTTAAACTTTAAATTTTTCTAGTACATTATACAATTAAAGATTAAACTACTATTGTGATTAATTTTTTTTCCAGATTGTAAAAATACTATTTTTGTGGAGAGAGTTGATGGAGCTGGACGATGCAAACAAAGTCCCCAAAACAGGGGCTCAATATGGCCTTCAAAAAGTCATGTCATAGTATAAAGAGTGCAAATTGTTTCTTTAGGGCCCTGGCTCTTTTTAAAAGTATTGCAACATAATTGAAGATGTATTGTGGGAGTGTAAATGGCCAAAAATGGGTATGTTACCTTGAAGGATCACAGTAACATAGAGGGTTAACAAGATTAAAAGAAAACCTGCATTACAAACTGAAAGTGTGGAGTTTGATCCTCCAGATTCCTGTGCAAATATCAGGATCTCACTTCTCATTATTCAACCCTATTGTCAGATGTTTCTGCTCAGCTTGCTTTCAGCATTCAGATCATACTGTATAATGAGAAATCACTGCCTGTGGGGATTGTCAAAATAATGATTGAAGTGCAAGATAACTTGGCTCGCATTCTGCATAGGTGATTCCAGGTAATCTCTTTACTGAACAAAAAAGAGAGGGCACATGGCTTTGTAGGTTTAGATTTGTATGCAAGTTTGTCTCGATAGGATTCAAGCTGTATAGTTTTACTTCATACTGTCTGCACCTACAGGCCTTCAGATATCCCTTCTAGACAGGGAATGTATCCGAGTTAGTTATATTAGTATATGTCATTGTTTTCTCAGGTTCAGTTGTTATGAGGAGTTTTCTAGGTTTATAGTTTTTGAGTTTTCCTTGTTGCATTCAGTTATGTTTAGTGCTTCCGGTCTTTGTTATGCTCGTCTCATTTGTTATGTCTTGCTTAACTTGCTGCCTTTCTGTTTTTTACCACACCTGTGCTCTGAGTTTATTAGCTCCTGTGTCAAATCATCCCTGCTCTCCTTGTGTAGTAAGTCCCTCTGTTTCTGTTGTCTTTTGTAAGTTTGTCATCACTCCTTGTGCCAAGAGGTTGTTTTGGTGTTCCTGTTTTGTTGACTGCTTGCTGTAACTTTATTTTTTGGACATTAAATCATCCACTGTATTTGGGTCCAAACCTACTATTCCCAAATTCTAACACATGTAGAGGGTTGTAATGAAAAAAGACTGGTGCTAGACAATAAGTCAAGGGAGCACCAAAGTTATTAGAATTGATGTCTCTCAACATCATGAATATCCAACAGTTGTCATATTTCAGGGTGGACTGACAGACCAACATTGCTATTATTAGAATCTTTCCAGAAGTATGACTAAAGTTTACTTCCTCTGGGTGGAAGGATTTCAACAGCATTGATTTCGCAACTTGTTAACGTTAGACATGAATGTTCAGTTTCCTGATGACTCACACAGTTGGTTGTAATGGGTGTGATTTGGACCCAAAAGCAGTACACTGGAAATCGGGAACAGTTGGTAATGACCTTTATTAGCTCGGCAGCAAAACAGGACTTGAGCAGATGAATAAACTCAGCACACAGTTCAATCTTCAGGTTAACAGCCCACAAGCAGTATCTGGGTTTCAGACTTGAGGAAGGGATTAAGCCGAATCCGGCCGCGGGACCGAGGAGGGGGATGTGAGCCCTCGGACCCGTACTTTACAGTTCTTTAGCGGCCGGGAGTAAAGCGAATTGGCTTACTGTGGGTGAGGCAGCTGAGGCAAGGTGTCCAGAGCCAGAAGAACCAGCTGATAGTGCAGAGGTGCCGATGGGGAGCGAGCAGCGGAGGAGCCGAAGCCAGGCGGAGGAGTCAAAGTCAGAAGATACAGATACAGATACAGATACAGATACAGACAACTTTATTAATCCCACCAGGGGCAATTGTTATGAACAGTTTGCACCATACAGAAGGTAAAAGGGACAAATACAAGGAAAAAATCAGTTCAAAAGAATGCCAAGGAGTACAGGGGAATCAACAATGGGAGGGTCGGTAATGAGAGGAGAGCGGTCCAGACGGATAGGGGAGCCGAAGCCGGTTATATGGAGATCCTCGTTCCTGTCTCATTCTCCCAACCACATCTCAGTGAAAGCAAGGAGACACGTCTTCCTGAACTCACGTCTGCATCTGGCGTAGATCTCTATCTCGTCGATTTTATTCCGGATAGACTGAACGTTGAAGAGAAGGACTGTGGGGAGAGGTGGAAGCCGGCGTCTGTCACTCAGCCCGAATCTCCTCAGTCTGCGCTGAACACCGCCTCTCCTTCCTCTTTTCCTCCGGCGTTTCCTCAAAAGCGATCCACTCTCTGTGGCATTCAACGTCCTCCATGGCGAGCAAGGGGTATGTGAGAAGTCAGCTCCTGTCGCTGATGGATGGAGAGCCAGTAGTAACTCCCGGCTGTATATGAACTTTACAGCTGTCGCATCTCCGCCATCTTGATGGTCGCTGGTGAGCTGACAGACCAGAGACCAGAGAGCGGCTAAAACCCCCAGGTAGACTCCCTTCATGATTAAAAAAAGATTCCACGTGTACTCCAAAGCATTAAATGTTAGGAGAGTAGAAATAGGGGAGCATCGAACAGGCAGAACAGACAGAAAACAAACGAAACGCTGCTGCAAGCTGCTCTCGGGTCGCACAGGTGAGCGAGCACCCCGGAAGCCAACTTTTACTTTAGAAGAGCAGACTGATGAAGCAGAGGTGCCGATGGGGAGCGAGCAGCTGAGAAGCTGAATCCAGGCAGAGGAGTCGAAGCCAGGAGAACAGACAGAAGCCAGGGACGCCGAGGCTGAGCACGCGGTCGGTGACAGAAGGCAGGAAAGTTCACCTGGGAGGCAGACGAGGAGAGCAGATCGGGGGCAGGCAGGGTCAGCACCAGGTCAGGTAAGTGAAGAGTGCTGGAAAGTCTCGCATGGATGTAGTAGAACAATCTGGCAAGGAGTGAGAGTGCTGGAGAGGCTTATATGCAGGGCTGATTAGGATGAGCTGCAGCTGCGCTGACAGGTGAGCAGAGTTGGGCTGATGAGGTGGGAGTGGCTGACAGGTGGAGTGGAGCAGAGGCAGGGAGAGTGGAAAAATACTGAGGGCAGGAGGGAAACAGGGAGAATGGAGCTGTCACAGTTGGTGCTTCTCAAAGTCAAGAGAGGATCCTTAAACAGCTGAATTTCAAGGGGGCTAGATGTCATCGAATCTGTTCCGATGTCAGGGATCCCTCCTGCACTGTAACTATTATTCTTGGATTTTATGACTGTATTTAGCTTTTAATTTTCTATTCTCTAGTTTCCCTAATGAATTGCTCTGAAATGTCCTCTTGTAACGTTTCTGTTACACCTTGTGTAGATGCTCTTAATGTTTCATGTAAAGCACTTTCAATTACTATGTTGCTAAAAAATATGCTATATAAATAAACTTGCCTTGCCTTTGAATTCTACCAAGGACTGAGTCTTTCCTTTAGAGAATCTTCAAGGATGCACGTGTGTATCCTGTGCTCACCGAACGCTAGAAAGGAGTCTTGCCTAGCCTGTGTAGGATCTGACTTGGAAAGACTCGTCCCACCAGGGAAACATCCTTGACAAGTGATTAAGTTACTCATATTGAACATTAATATAAGGGTGCACTTACTTTAGAGTAAGCAACATGAACTATAATGGAAAGGGTGACTGACTCCTAATCTATGGTTTAGTGTGCTTACGGTCAGAGATAAAGTTCCTCTTAAGTTGCACTAGCTCTAAGTGTGAGTGCATAGGCTAAATGTCTAAAAGTTAAATGTATGCAAAGTACACCTGACAGATGAAAATGACTGGAACAAGGAAACAATTACGTTATTTCTAATACTTCTTCTCTTTCCACAGTTAAGTGGAAATTTCCCTTGGTTTTTGTAATGGTGCCATATTTGTCCGTTGGGAGACAAATCCTAATGAAGTCTGATCTCACTGCTCTTCCAAATACCCACAAAACACTCTCTGCTCAATGAGGGTATCATTACTGCTATGCCAACATTGACATTTATTGCTGGGTTCTGATTTATTAGTTTGTTTTTCAGTTTTCAAAAAGACCTCATCAGAGAAAAAGTGAATGGATGGATGGATAAATTAATATTTTTGAGGGGAAACTGCACCAGAAGGGCTTCATTATTATTTGCTCTGTGTAAGAAATCACCCCATTCTGTCCTCTTTCTCTGCAGACACATCATGACTGAGCTGATTGAAACAGAGAGGCTATACGTGGAGGAACTGCAAAGCATCATGGAGGTACTGTATGTCTACTGGCTCCACATTTTTACATTTCATCATAGAATACACTGTCAAGTTAGATTTTCTATGCAGACCTTAATCTCTGCTCTTAGCACTGTTTTTGAATGTCTAACATGCCCCTTTCACTTAGGACCATTCCAGTAAATTATCACTTGGCTCTTATTTTTCATAGTCTTGGTTATTGGCTATTTACTAGCATTTCCTTTTCCATAACAAGATTTCATTTTTGCTCTCTTTTGGTTTTACCTCCATACAAAGTGGTTAAGATAATCATGCTAACCTGGCTGCAATGTCTCTTGCCCTGTTAGATATTAACGTAGCAATAAAAGTAATACCCAAGTCATAATAAGTTAAATATTTCCTTTGCATTAAGATCAATATTTACCAGTCATATGTAATATTTAACATGTCTGAAATAGGCATGGGGGTTGGATTGATGATAAAAATATATCTATACAATATGTACACATACATCAATCAGCTTAAACATTAAAAGCACTGACAGGTGAAGTTAACATCAATCATCTTGTTATTACGTTATGTTCTACTGGAAAACTTTAGGTCCTGTTGTAGACTAAGTACCCCTGCCATAGCAACAACACTCTCCAATGGCAGGTATCCCTCCAGAAAGACTATGCAACATGCCACACCATAAAAACTACTCAAGAATGGCCCAAGTAATGTGACAACGAGTTCAAGGCATAGACCTGGCCTCCAAATTTCTCAGATCCCCATCTGATTGAGCATTTGTGGGACATGCTAGTACCCCAGAGGTACTCCCTTTTCACAGGGAGACCACCTTCGATTGGACTTGGCTCTGACATGTCATGGACACAGGACCTCTGAGGGTGTCCTGTAGTGTCTGACATTAGATTATTGGTGGTGGTTTCTTTGAGTTCTGTGGGTTGTAAGATAGGGTACCAAAGCATCTCATGAATGCTTGATCAGATTAGGGCCTGTGGACTTTGGAGGCCAGGTCGACGCCTTGTGCTCTTTGTTACTTTCCTCGGGCCATTCTTTGGCAGTTTCTGTGGTGTGGCATGGTGCATTGTCCTGTTGGGAGGGCACTACCTTCAAGGATTTTCATTTCAATGAGGGCCTGTACACGGTCCGCAACAGTGTTTTTGTGGGTGGTGCATGTCAAGTGGCATCCACATGAATGCCAGGACAAAAATTTCTCTGTAGAACATAGCATTGTAACGAGAAGATCAATGTTATTCACTTCACCTGTCAGTGGTTTTAATGTTTTGACTGATCAATGTTATCTGCACTTATATCTATACATTTTTTGTGAGGTACTTTACATATAAAGCAGACTTATGAATTATGAGCAATGATGCAGTCTTATGAAGTAAATGACCCAGTAGTAAATAAAGAAGGTCCATCTTAACCAGTTCATACACACACACACACACACACACACACACACACACACACACACACATATATGTATGTATGTATGTATGTATGTATGTATGTATATCTTACAAACTCCATACCACTAATTTTTGACACAGTCACAGTCTTTCTTAAAAACTTATCTCCAAGCCCAAGAAGACATACCCCAGTAATGTCACATGAGCTGTTGACTCAGACTTGACAAAGACTTGACAAACTTGTAGATGTAAGTCCCCCACTGAGTATCTAAGTTAATACATACATACATTCAATACATTTTCTCCTTAAGCCAAACAGACATAACTACATGTACTGTATATATTGCTGTTTTCATGAATATTAAACATGCATTAGTGTGGCGTTATTGCTAACACAAAAAAGTTGATAGAAGAAACTCAAATGGCTTGTCTTGTCTTTGATTTCTGACTGTAATGCAGCTCTTGGTATTCGATTTTATAATTTCAGTTTAGAAATTCTTGATGCAAACAGTCTCCAATCCAGACATCCAATAGCTCCGTGACTACTGGTCCATCCCTGGGATCGGTAACATCATTGGTTGCCTTTTAGTAAAAAGAGCTCTGCAGTTCTTTTTCTCATAAGTCCGACCCTCAGACAGTGTATGAACTTTATGTGATCTTGTGGGTTGAATACGTCCAATCAATTTTCTGTTGGATTACACACAAATGGCTAACCTCCTGCAGAATGCATTGATTCTGACTGCACAGTATATTGATTATATGATAGAGAGCATCATATGATAGTCTATAATTCATTCTCATTACCCATGGGTGTCTATTACACTAGGATGGGCCAAGATTGAGAATCTATGTTTCTCTGATTGTCTCAGGTTGAAATAATTAGCTGAGATGTTCTGCTGACTTGCCAGTTAATTTATGGCTTATTTTGCTATCTGCTTTATTTTTCTTTTTCACTGTCTTACCATTCTACCCTCCTCTTCATTCTCCTCCCCAGGGTTATTTTGCAGAGCTGGATAACTCAGAGCTCAGCCATCTCATCCCCCCATCCCTGGAGAACAAAAGGGATGTGCTGTTTGGCAACCTGCCAGAGATATATGAATTTCACAACAGGTAGGTAGAATGCATTTCATACATTGCCCTCCTGTAAAATATATTGAAAACACTATCTGTAATAAACAAGACTTACCACAGAATAAAATGGTAAGAATCAGGTGACAGTAGAATATATATATATATATGTATGTATATATGTATTTATGTATAGTGTATAGTAGTATGTATAGTAATGTAGATCACTGTCTGAAGCCCTCTTATTATTAGTATTAGCCTGCTGTATTCATTTTGTCATCAGAGACCTGCACATTATTCAGTTTAATGAGTCATTTATTTTCTTTGCCATGCTAAAATAAGTAAACAAGACAAGCTATTTACACATCCAATTGATACAGAGCAACATGGGCATTCTTTTAGGGTTGTGTAATGTACTTGTGAGTGTTAAGTATAAGTCCAGTCTTCCTTTAGCTTTGTTTTTAGTCTCCACCAACTCTTGAGAAATATATCAGGCTATTTATGCGCTTAATGCTCCATTTGGTTCTGGACAGGGAGAAAATATTCAGCCCAGTCGCCAGAATTAAATGGCATTGTACGCTTCATGGACATGTAACGTTTGTACTAGGGCTCCTAACACTTTTTTTTTTTTTTTTTAAATCAAGACACTCTGGTAAGACTTGCTTTACCTTGTTAGTATGGACTTTTAGTATGGACTTTTGAAATGCAAAATAATGGAATTTTACACGTGATTGAAAATGTGATTAATTGCAATTAGTTATTGAAATTTTTGATTAATCATGATTTAAAACATTAATCATTTGACAGCCCTAAATTTGTATATTTCATACAAATGACATAGTTTAGATTCTGCCGACAGGGTTGGTATATTGGGTTTATTAAAACATTTTTAGTTGAAAAGGGCTGTTTGCTGCAGCTGGGAAAAACATTGATGTGAGCAATGTTTGTCTGGAAAGCCGAAATAATGCGCTGAAAGATGGTAGAGAGTTCTGTAGAGCTGAGGGGAACTGTAGAGATGGATGATAATTCTGTGTGTGTCGCTACGTGTGACACCTTTCACATTACACATTTGATCCATTGTGTATATAACAAGATCAGTAAAGCAGGGTTAATTTCACAGTAATATTTTAAGAAAGGAATTTGGACGAACACATTATTATAATCAGTGAGTGAGGACCTAAAAATAGTTGTGTATGTGTTAGGGACCTAACAGTAAGGCAAAAAGGACGCAGACGTTTTTGAAACTGTGGGTCTTTGATTACCCAAAAAATGCATGAAAAATTAAAAACAACGAACTGAACAACTAGGTCAAGCAAGAACAAAACAAAAACAGAAAAACTGTCCTTTCTTGCCATCATTATGTCATGTATTTTGCACAAACATCTTGCTTAGGTATGCAGTCTGGGAATAAATTGATTACTTAAGGGGTCTCCCACATAGAGCTACAGAGGCCTGAGGGGTCAGGGGTACTCTGAGCCAGAGCCTCTGAAATGACTGTTAACAAGTTAACATGAAATAGTTTACAGTTTCACATACCTCTGAGCAGTATTCATTTTATTGACCAAAACTATGAAAAAAATATTTAATCAGCAACCTTTTTCCATGACAAAAGCGAGACGATGATGAGCTAAAACTAGATCCTGATAAGAAGAACTGTCAGAACTAAGACAAAATCTATGTTTAATTTTTGTTGACGAGAAGAGACAAAAATGTTAGTCGTTGGCTGCTGGACAGTGAAAGCCAAGACTGGCTGTGCATGTTATTATCTTCAAATGCCACATGAGTGACAGGCTAGTAAACTCCAGAAAATAGTTTGCGCCAAGATGTTTCATTAGCCAGCAAAAACACTCACACTGGAGCAGCATCAGCCATTGGTGTGATTTGTGAGCTGTAATTCAGCGGTAAATTATCAGCCGTTTGTGTCTGACTGTGGATGGTGGAGCTGTTTATGATAGTTTGATAGTTGCAGCAGTGGCTGTTAGCTGTTAGCTCCGCTTGTTAGCTGCTGAACAGCAGTGGAGCAAGCAGCCACTGGCTGCTGGACTTCAAAGCCCCTGGAGGACTCCACTCAGTCTGGACTGATGAAGGTTTATGGTTTGATGCTGTTTGATGGGCAGGTATGAGGCTCAGTTATCTGAAAGTGTAGCTGTGCTGTAAGTAAACAGTCTCAACTTTCTGAAGAGATGAAAGTTTAGTTTTAATCACCAACTCTGTGAGAGGACACACGTTTAAACCTCCAGACTATCATGTTTCAGATTAAGAAAGTATTCAGGCTGTAAATTACTTATTGTTCTGCTTTTTAAGAGTGAGATCAATAAGTCAGAGCTTACAATTAACCTGGACACAAATCCTAGTTGTCTCAGATTAGTTATTTGTGGTGTCAATGTTTTTGAGAGCATGAACAGAGAGATGTTGAGCTTTTGAAATGATTAAGTGTGTGCTCATAAATCACCCCTTAAACCTGTCAAACACTGCCGGAGAAATGACAGTTTGTAAGTGTGCAGAAATTATTTGTCAGAAAAATTGTAAAAAAAAAAAAAATTTTTATAAAACTAATCACTTTGATTCTCATTTCTGATACAGGAATAAGCTTAAATGGATTAGTTTTAAGATAAACTAATAAGATAAAAACATATAGAAAAATTAATGACTGAAAGTTAACTAAAATGTTTTGAATTTGTGTCAACTACAAATAGACTAAAACTAGGAAGGGTAAAAATGACTAAAATGTGACTAAGACTAATAAGCATTTCCATCTCAACACTAAGACTAGATCTAAAATAGCTGTCAAAATTAAAACTGCTTTAGAGTGACGCTGGACAATAGACTTGGCTTCAGCCAGCACACTGATGACATCTTAAAAAGAAGCCACCAAAAACTATCTACCATCCGCAAGCTTAAAGGACTCCCTCTATGGTACCAGAGCATTATTTAGCTCAGCCTATACTGTACTGTTCCACCTACTTCTTTCACATGTTATCGGTCACTAACAGAGCTAAAGTTACAAACATAACCAACACTGCTGCCAGGATAATTGGTCTCCCCATACTGATCCTCACAGAGCTAAACATCAGGGCCATTGCACACCTTGCTACCTCAATAGAACAAGACCTCACACACCTACTCAATGATCATCTCACCCCACTGTCCTACAGGCAGAGGTACAGACAATGAGGTGCACACTAAATGGTTTAGTGAGTACTACGTGTCCCAGCAATCAAACATTAGGACTAACATACTTTATTTAAATAGTGGAAGGAACATCAAATACTCTGTCAAGACGGTGCATCTCTGTGACTTCCAGTTACAGTCCTATTATCTCCCTGCAGCTGAAAGCAGACTTTGACTCTTATATAGACAGAGTGTTTTGTGACCGCACCTAAGAGCACTGATAATGTATCATAAACATAACTAGATAATAGAGATAGTATTACATAATCAGATTCAGAGTCAGTGTTTCCATTTTCAGCTGTTGTGGTTGCTGTGGCGTTTAAGTGTGTTGGTGGATTCAGTGTCCATCCTGTTTGAATATAGTTTACATTTTAGAGTAGGAGAGCACCTCTGCACTTCTTACATATGAAGCCTTTTAATCCACAGAGTAAAAGGCTCCAGACACTCGTGAGTCAAGTCAATGATTTGTGCACTACAGGTGGAATTTATCCTATTGAACTCCGACCTTTGTGGTGAGAGGAGACAGTTTATGGTTACAACCTTGCCAACATCCTGTCCCACCTGCATCCGCTGCAGCATGGCAGTAAATTTCACCATGCACATTCTGATTAAATGTCCCGTGACTCTCCTGTTGCAACCATTAGGGACACTTTATACCTTAGTCATTTTTAGTGGTACTTTGGGGTTTGATAACCTTATCTAATTCCCATCATCAGATCCACCAGCTAAGCCCCACCCACCTTAGTTACTGTTGCTACATCTGTTAATCTTTCCATTGTTGCACATACAGTTTACAGTGATAATGATGACTAACCACCAACACGTGTTGAATGCAATTTTCTTAAATGATGGTTCCTTGATTGTACACAGAAGTAAACAACAGCAGGAATCTCCTGTCTAGTCAGCATCTGTCGATTTTGATGAGGGAGCTGTAGCTATTTAAGGATAACACCATGATTTAGCTGATTCCAGCAGACTTTTATTTGCACTTGATGGCTAGGCACAGTATAGTATACAACATATTCTCATAGAATGGTTTGATATCTATAAATTTGCACCCTATGAATGACGTTATATCCTTAATATACAGTTACGTCATTAATGTCAAGTTACAGAGGTTAGGTTTAGGAAAAGAAACATGGTGAGGACGTACCTTAAAATGACTCAAGGTTCACTTAAAGATCACACAGATCCAAACACGTGACTCCAGGGGAAAGTCCCGGATGAGAGTTGTTTTTTTTTTATACCCATCCATCCCCCCAACCTGCCTCCTAACAAGCGCTCATTACCAATGCGCTGACGGTATCACACCCTTTCAAAATATGTGGGATATAAACAAATTTGGGTGCACTGCTTTTTGTAGGAAAACATACAAAACATTTGTGAGAACAGCCTGCAATTTATAATAGACTGCGGAGACTGAGGCAGATGGTTTTTTCTTTATCCCAAGCAAAATGTCTGCTCACTTAAGTGTCACAACTAATTTTGTTGTATTCCTATGCAATAACAATAAAGGCTTTCTAGTCCTAACTCTACTTCTAGCGCTTGAGTCCCCCCGATGTGGCTTTCTCTGATGTATGCCTGTGTGTATTGTGTCTCTGAATGTATGTGCTGTGTACCTGACAGTTATGTTGCCTCTCTCCTTTTTAGTGACTTATTCCTTTTGTACAGCACTCAATCATCATGAGTTGTTTTTAAATGTGCTTCATAAATAAATTTGAGTTGAATTAAGCTAACATAACTTGCCACTCAAACACAGGAGATAAATTAAACAACACTGATGCTTTGTGCTCTGATGTTAATTTTTTTTTACAGTGGGGGAGGGGTTATAATAAGGATGGCTCCAGTGTGTCATCAGGCCGTGATTTCAGGCTGGCCCAAAAAATCCTACACACAAAACAATGAAAAATAGTCTAACTCCACGATGCAGCACTGTATAGTCTTTTCACATATTTTCAACAAGTGTTTGCTGACATGTATACTGTATTCAGATTTTAGCTGCAGAGCACTGGTTTGTGTTTACTTCCTCAAATTGTAACTCCACCTTGTAATTTATTTTAAGGACCGTATGTAAACTCAATATACGGGCATGTGCTCCATGTGCAAACAAAAGAGTCTGTGCCACCAAGATAGTTATTCTAAGCTATTGTCAACAAGAGGAACAGTTTGGATACTTCACAGGAATCCCAGGCAAATTGCAGACTTCCCGAGGGCTTGGACCAAAGAGTTGTTCCTCCTTTCCCCTTAATCCTTTATCTCCATCCATTTTCTTTCTTCTTACACTTCCTTTCCTCTCTCTCTTGCTTCCTGTTTTTGCCTCTTTTCTCAACCCCTCTGTAATTTTCCTCTCCTTGTCTACTTGTTAGCACTTCCTCTCATCTCTGTGTACAGTAACTAGTAAAAGTATGAGATGGAGCTGACAGTAGGCTGCCTGGGATATTTTCTTTAAGCTCCTTGGTTTTGCATTTCAAAAACTAAGAGGCCAAGACCCAAATTATTTTAGGCCCATTGCTTTAAGAGATTATTCCAGCAATTTAGTATTATACTTGCATGAAGTCTGGATACCTAAAAGAGAACTTTTGTCACTAGTAACATTCAAGCTCCAGAAACATTTCCTGATCAGTAGTATCTTTTTCTTAGATCCTCCCTACCTGTTGTATAACCATATCTGTCAAACTCCACTACCTGTTTATACTGTGCCCATCCACACGAAGCCTTGTCAGGGTGAATTTGCCAAAGTTTTTAACTGGTTCGGCCTTTCATCCATACAAAACTGGCATTTTCGGACGTTGCGCGCCATCTCCTGGCTGCTATATATACTGCAGCCTTTTTAATGCGGTTTCAGTGGCTTGAACCGGCCTGATTTTGACGCCTGCATTCTTGAAGTTGGCGTGTGGATATAGCCTTAGATTACCCTGATGACATCATTAAGGTAATTTCTCTGACTTGTCAGAGCCAAAGAAGACACTTTACAGCTGTTTTCACAGACTGAGTAGTTCTGCTCATTTCTAGTGAAATGCCATTCATGTTGGCACAGTTGCTACTTTGATTTTAACAGGGGAGGTGTTTTCATGTGGCAGTCATATTTAATTTGGCAAAATGTTCATGATATAAACAATGGCACGCTGAATTGTGTGGAGCAACTAATATATCGATATTTTATCTGATAATAAGACGAATACAGTTAGAGGCCAACTTACCCAAAAAGATCCAGATGATTGGGGCGCCCAGCTCACCTGGTAGAGCAGGCACCCCATGGACAAAGGCTTTGTCCTTGCCATAGCGGCCATGGGTTCAATTCCAACTTTGCTGCATGTCATCCCCCTCTCTCTCTCCTCATTTCACACCAGACTTTCCTATCTAATAAAGGTAAAAATGCCAAAAAAATATTCTTAAAGATCCAGATGAATGACTGCAGCAGCTGTGCTGAAGAATTGTCCAAGTTATTGAAGCAAAAAAAACAGCGTACACACGGTAGTAATTTGGCTTCCAGCTCGTCAAAGGAAAATGACAGTGTGTCTTCTGTTTTGTTTCTGTTTGTTCTTAAATTACCTTCAGGACATTTCTGAGGGAGTTGGAGGACTGTGCAGAGAAACCAGAACTGGTGGGAACCTGTTTTCTGAAAAGGGTGAGTAGCTTAGAGACAGTGGTGGAAGGTCAATTTACACAAATACAGTTTCAGGTGCTTGTATTTTACACAGGTTTACAGGAGTCTATTGTCTGTTTCTTTAATTTAAATTGTCACTCAGAGTTTGTGCAATATTACTAATTTTTCAAGTAAAATCAGTGTAAAACATAGCTGCCTGCTAACTTGTCAGAGAAGACACTTTTTTTTGCTTCCTGTGTGTGTGTTATCCAGAGGGGATGGCACCTGGTCAAGAACAGGCTTTAAGATTCAATGCGGGACATGGCGGTACCAATATCAGGCTGAGTTCCAGTTACATTTAACATAATGGGGCTGGGTAGGGCCCACTGGTCCCCAAACCGAGGGTCCCAACCCCCATTATGGGTTGCCAGAGCTTCATGGGGGGTTATGAGGCTTTTATATACATATATATATATATATATATATATGTACAGTACAGGCCAAAAGTTTGGACACACCTTCTCATTCAATGCGTTTTCTTTATTTTCATGACTATTTACATTGTAGATTCTCACTGAAGGCATCAAAACTATGAAGGAACACATGTGGAGTTATGTACTTAACAAAAAAAGGTGAAATAACTGAAAACATGTTTTATATTCTAGTTTCTTCAAAATAGCCACATTTGCTCTGATTACTGCTTTGCACACTCTTGGCATTCTCTCCATGAGCTTCAAGAGGTAGTCACCTGAAATGGTTTTCCAACAGTCTTGAAGGAGTTCCCAGAGGTGTTTAGCACTTGTTGGCCCCTTTGCCTTCACTCTGCGGTCCAGCTCACCCCAAACCATCTCGATTGGGTTCAGGTCCGTTGACTGTGGAGGCCAGGTCATTTGCCGCAGCACTCCATCACTCTCCTTCTTGGTCAAATAGCCCTTACACAGCCTGGAGGTGTGTTTGGGGTCATTGTCCTGTTGAAAAATAAACGATCATCCAACTAAACACAAACCGGATGGGATGGCATGTCGCTGCAGGATGCTGTGGTAGCCATGCTGGTTCAGTGTGCCTTCAATTTTGAATAAATCCCCAACAGTGTCACCAGCAAAACACCCCCACACCATCACACCTCCTCCTCCATGCTTCACAGTGCGATTACTGAGGCTGGTGACTTGGATGAACTTATCCTCAGAAGCAGAGGTGACTCTTGGTCTTCCTTTCCTGGGTCGGTCCTCATGTGTGCCAGTTTCGTTGTAGCCCTTGATGGTTTTTGCGACTCCACTTGGGGAGACATTTAAAGTTTTTGCAATTTTCCGGACTGACTGACCTTCATTTCTTAAAGTAACGATGGCCACTCGTTTTTCTTTAGTTAGCTGATTGGTTCTTGCCATAATATGAATTTTAACAGTTGTCCAATAGGGCTGTCGGCTGTGTATTAACCTGACTTCTGCACAACACAACTGATGGTCCCAACCCCATTGATAAAGCAAGAAATTCCACTAATTCACCCTGATAAGGCACACCTGTGAAGTGAAAACCATTTCAGGTGACTACCTCTTGAAGCTCATGGAGAGAATGCCAAGAGTGTGCAAAGCAGTAATCAGAGCAAAGGGTGGCTATTTTGAAGAAACTAGAATATAAAACATGTTTTCAGTTATTTCACCTTTTTTTGTTAAGTACATAACTCCACATGTGTTCATTCATAGTTTTGATGCCTTCAGTGAGAATCTACAATGTAAATAGTCATGAAAATAAAGAAAACGCATTGAATGAGAAGGTGTGTCCAAACTTTTGCCCTGTACTGTATTTCTTTGCTAAAATCTCAATAGAGGTAATGAGTTCAACCTGATGATTCTTGTCAGATGTTTTTCTACAATGAAATAAAATAAATAAGTTCTTGTTCTCTCACTCTAACACACACACACACACACACAAACACAAACACACACACACACAGAGTTATGTACTCATGCACTCTCTCTCTCTCTCTTTCTCTCTCTCTCTCTCTCTCACACACACACACACACGTTTTTGTCTCTGTTAAACTAAAATGACAGAAGATACGAGCTTCCCTGATTCTTGTCAAATATTTTTCTACACTGAAAAAAATAAAGTTCAGTTAAGCTTGAATTCATTTAACTGTCATTCTTGATTTTCAGTGTCAATTTTTTCAAGAAACAGTGACCTTTGACTATAAAAGCAACATAGTCAGGTGGTGTAACTGGTTAGTGATGCCTTCAGTGAGAATCTACAATGTAAATAGTCATGAAAATAAAGAAAACGCATTGAATGAGAAGGTGTGTCCAAACTTTTGGCCTGTACTGTATATGTACAGTGGAAGTAGTAAATGCTGCATCTCTCATTCATTACTGTGAAGAAAACTAAATGAATTTATTATTCTAAAAGTTTAGATTATTATTCAAGATATAAACTTAAAAATCCTCTCACGGGAAGACTGCAGAGTGAAGACCTAAGCACACAGAGCCTTTACTCTCTGCTTAACAGTCTCATCCTGCATCAAAGAAGTACACAGTTAAAACAACCAAAGAGTTAATAGAACAATGACCAGGCGTCAGGGAGAAGAAAACACTGAATTTGTAAAAAATAAGCCTAATAAATATGTATGATTGTTAATAATAATAATAATAATAATAATAATAATAATAATAATAATAATAATAATAATAACATAATCTGAACATAACCATAAATAATCTGAAAAAAATCATCTTAATTTTAACAAAATTGTGTTCACTATTTGAATATTGTACATTTTGTCAGTTGTTCTGTGCTGTTATTGTTATGCATTGAATACAATATGAAATATCTGTAAAATATGTTGGGGCCATCAATTTACTCAATGACATATAAGGGGTCCATTAAGGAAAAAGTTTGGGGAACACTGACTCAAAAATTGATTCAAGAAATTAGTGCAAGATATTACATCATAAGATCAAATCGTGAGTGAACAAATATTTTTTTTCTTCATTTATTCATTATATCTTGAGGGCAACTTTATTCTTGCTGTCAGCTCTCAGTTTTCCAGTCATACCCAATTTATGCAATTTCAAGACAGTTTAGAGACCTCAGTATGCAGAAATATTTAAATGTACTATTTTAAAAAAGAGCAATGCCTCCTTTACCCTCACCAAAATTTAGTGTAACTTTGGAGAATTATTCGGCCCCTTTTGCCAAAAAGATAGCATGACTTGGTTAGTACCAGTGGATGCCTTAGGTCCTCTAGTTTAATATGATACCTGTGTCTTCACTGTAGTTGTAAGGTTTTATGTTTAACATTAGTCTGTCTCACTTCTCACCTTCAGCTTCGCCTGTCATACCTGGTGCTTCTTCACTTTTTTATTGTCAGACATTTGGCTATTGCCTCTTTGCTCCTTTCATTTTCTTGTTCTCTCTGTACTCTGACTTTTCCTTTAGGAGCTCCAGATTTTTTGTTTGGCACTTTGACTTGGCTAGTCAGGCAGCAGTCTTCCACACATGTTTATATTGGCAGCACACTTAAGTTGTGCACATCACACATCTGACCCATGTCGGAGGGACTGCACCGTTTCGTAATACCTGCGGGGGGGATCAGATGGCATGTTGAAATGCGTTTTAATGTTAAAAATGAATTTATTTATCATGTAAATACATATAACTCATATTGTCAGTAATATAAGTCAGTAAGTAAATTGTTGGAAAATGTTGGACTCGATCTACTTTTCATGCCCAGCCAGTGACCATAATCCAGGCAGCAATTGCAGTTGTGTGTGATGTGTGAAATGTGTTCTTTGTTGTGTTAGTGTATACTGTTTGTCTCATGATAGTGGCCTCCTTTGATCAAAGGTAGAGAATAAGGAGATGAGGTCAACCAGTCACTGATGTGCAGAACTGGAAGACTTCATATTCCAGGAACAGCTGAAACTGATCAGACACTGGCAAGAGATGATTTAAGGCCTCTCTTCACTTTGACCTGTCTTTGTGTTGTCAGAAAGAAGAGCTTCAGGTGTATGAGAAGTACTGTCAGAATAAACCCCGCTCTGAAGTCCTTTGGAGACAGTGTGGAGACAGCCTCTTCTTTCAGGTAACACACACACACATACAAACACACATGCCCGCACTCACGCACGCACACACACACACACACACACACACACACACACACACACACACACACACACACACACACACACACACACACACACACACACACACAAATGTTAGGAGGCAACAATAACTTTTAGCTGCATTATCTACCTTTCCTCATTCCATATACAGTAGCATTTAACTGTAACATAACTGTCTGAATTTAGTGATTCAGATGTGGTCTTCTTAAATCTGACTTCAGATACTGGTCTGTTGGTCCATACACCAGGATAATACTGTTCAACCTGATGCTAGAATCTAAATCTCCTAACAGCAGCATTTAGGTTGTTGCATGTACCATTTTGTGACTTAAAGCTTAGGTACCTTTTATAAATGTCATATTTGTTGAAGCTGTCACTACATCCACACATTATTACATGAGACAGAGAGTTCGTGAAAAAGCATGTTTCTTCTCCTTCTCATAGTGCTTCTAATGGCAATTGCTGGAATCTTCCAAGGTTGAAGGAAAACAACTGGTTAGAACAGAGGAGTCTCTAAAGCAGCTGTCAGTCATGTCAATTGTTGCTCGTGAAATGCAGTCAGACTGTCAAACTAGACAGTGCTATTTAAATATGAATCAAAACTCAGTTACTGCATTACCCTATTTCTCATCTCAAATATTTTCAGAAACATATTTTAGTTTATTGTTTAGCTGTAAAATGAGAACTTACTCCTGCCAGTGGGCGGGCTTTGTTTTTATTCAGCTGTGTTTCTGTGGTGAGAATAAGGCAATGCAGTTACTCTGCAGTACATCTTGATTGATATTACACCCATTCATGAGAAATGGGACAAAAGGCAAAACTTGTTTTTTTTTGTTTTTTTAATTTTTAAATTTCTTTTTTGGTCTTTAATTTTTACTCTTCAATTAGGCTGGGAAATAAATTTTAAATTAAACCTTGTAATAAGCCAGTGATGCCCAGTGATTTTTTCATTCATGATTAAGTTGACATCTTACCGAGTTAACAGGAAGTTCTATATCTATTAATTTCATTGCAGTCATGTTAAGGAACCATTTTAGTTTTTAAAGTTAGTAAGAGTTCTCTTAATGCTAATCAAAATACTCATTTTTAAACCATAATTCTTATTTAGTTTGATTTAAGAAGGGCTACGGAGTCGACCTGTTAGAAAAATATTTTCTGATGAATATATCAAAAAATAGAAAGCTTACCAGTACTTTAGCAGCATTCTTGCCTTTTAAAAAACAAAGAAGTGAGACTGGTTTCCTTGTGATATACCTAACCCCTTTTATGTCTGATTAAATAATGTTTTTGTAGAAATCTGACAGTGAGTTTGGGGAGTAAAACCTGGGACACATTTTGAAAAGGCAAACATTTTAAACAAAGATTATTATTAAAAAAAAAAAAAAAAAAAGCAACAACTGCAGCGGGTCATCAAGACGGCTCAGTGGATCATCGGCTCCCCACTTCCACGCCTAGAGGAGATCTATTCCAGCCGTCCCCTCCGACGGGCCACAAAGATCCGGGATGACCCCGCCCACCCAGGACGCTCTCTATTTACCAGCCTTCCCTCTGGCAGACTCAGAGTCATGATAGCCCGCACCAACAGACTGAGACACAGCTTCTTCCCCATGGCTGTGAAGAGACTGTTGCAAGAACCATGACCCCCCCCCCCCAGCTGCATTAGAGACTCTTCAGCTCTTACTGGTTGTTTTTGTCCATGTGTGTGTGGTCGATTCTTACAAATGCCATCAGAAGCACTTCAAGGAGGCAGAGGAACATGATTTTTTGAACAGACCATTTTCCCCATGTACTGCTGTGTTGATATGGTGACAGTTTAAGCAAATATGACAAAAAGTTATTTTTATGAATGTCACCAACTACAGCTTTAACCTAATAGGACAGGTGTGTTTTGACATAGAAATTTTGCCCACTGCAGCTTTAAGTTAGGTACGTTTGTCATGTGTCCGTCCTGATGAAGACAGTTTGGTTTTTGTGACAATAGGAATGCCAGAAGAAACTGGACCACAAACTGTCTCTGGATGCCTACCTGCTGAAGCCTGTCCAGAGGATCACCAAATACCAACTCATGCTCAAGGTAACCACACACACACACACACGCACGCACGCACACACACACACACACACACACACACACACACACACACACACACACATATAATTCTGTCAGCTGTATGACATTGAACTCTGAAGTCTGCTTGCTTTTTGTGGTTAAGTAGCTTGTTTGATTTGGCTACAAGATCTCATTAAAAATTATCCAAATTATGTTTGACTAATATTTCAGTACATTAATAACAGGGTATTATTTTGTGCAATTATCTGGCTAATTAGTTTAGCCTGCTCTATGTAATCCCCCGCAGGAGTTTCTAAAAGCTCTTTTTGAGCCTGGAGCCACAGTGAGGCATAAGGCTTTCACCAAGGGACCCAGACTCACTCACATCCACTGCTACACCCCTCATGCTGGAGAGCAGAGGTTACAAAAAACAAACTGTAACTAATTTGCAGATTTCAGCTTCAAGTTATGATGTACTGAAACTCTAGAGACGTGAATCCCCTCACACCACTCACACTGTTTCTGAAAAAACAATCTGTGAATAATCAAGTTTTTTACAATATATTATTAAGGAAACATTGTTAATAGCTGTGTTGGAATAAAGAGAAAAAACCCAGTTTTTATGGACTGCATTTTGAAATGACCACAGTTAATTTAACGCAAATGTTGAAATGTTGTTTGAAACAGAAATTTGACTGTATAGTTATCTGCAGGTGATGACCACAAGCTCTCTTAGAGATTCCTCTTTGCAGCTAAGCCAAGGATCTGAATGTCTTTTTCTTGACTTTATTTCCTGGTCAGCTTGACCTGCTCCAGCTGGAATTTTCCCACAGTCACTGGTGCTGACCTTTGACACCATTCCATCTTCATGAACAGAAAAAAAAGAAAAAGAAAGTAGGAATTTCCAAACTTTGAGTCAAAAGGAACTAAAGGTGTCAGTAATGAGCTGTTTACATGAGACAGATCTGAGGACACAGCTAAAGCTTCTGAAATGTAGCTGTAATGCTGTGACATGAACTTCATTTTGGTGTTAGGACTCGGCGTTAAGCACCCCCAGAACAGTTGCCGGTTGGATATCTACATGACACTACCATTCTTTCTCTGACACCTAACTGAACTCTGACATAAAATTGTGATAGGGCGACTCCTGTGCACATGCTTCCTTGGGTCTACTTCTAGTACTAGCAGCGGCAAGGCAAAGTGCTGATTCCCATTTATTACCCTGTTCTAAATAAATGCTGATATGGCCAGATAAAATAAAAATAATAATAATTAACACACAGTGATTGCTTCACAATCCTGCTGACAATGCCACATGTGACTTCGCCTAAACATTAATGAAATGAGGCTGACACACTTGTGCACCTTCACAGTTCAGGTGCTCTCACCTTGACTAGCCAGATTGCACCTGGGTCCGGGTGACCTCCTACTACATTTCATCAAACATTTTCAGATTTACGTATGTATCACACCTTCACCTTTAACACTTAAAACCCTTCTTTGACCATAAAAGCTTCCTATGAATGCTTGTCCCCTACAGCCAGTTATACATCACAGGTGAGGGTTTATTCAACCTGATAAACCTGTCACCTCAGCCTATCAGTGTCAGTGATTAACTCTGCCTGGCGCTCCTGGCTTCTTTCTGCTCATCTCCTCTCTTCTTCTTCTGTGGGTCAGGGCTGTAAGCAGGATTTTAGAAATACTGACACTGTTACATAACCCCCCCCACCCCACCCCATCCCCACACAATAGAACCCGAATAATTCCTAGAAAAAAATACAGAGGACATGACCTCACTGTCCCCAATGGTAACATCAGTGTAGTTGTCTCTTCTTTTCTTCTCTTTGATATTTTTGTTTCCTATTTTCTTGCTTTTATCCTGCCTTATTTCAACGCACTTCCTCCTTCCTGTCTTCCAGGAGATGCTGAAATGTAGTAAGGGGGAATGGACGGTTGAGTTGGAGGAGGCTTTAACCACAATGCTGGACATCATCAAGTCTGTCAATGACTCCATGCACCAAATAGCCATCACTGGCTTTGAGGTCAGTATTAAGAATCCATTCATAATTATCATCACTCCTATATTATCATCATTATGTTCAAAAATTATGTTTGAAATCAATGACTAAAATGTTTTAAAAAGAAATAGTGTAGAAATTGGTTGGTGGGCATTGATCTCTGAGAAGTTTTGCATTGTTTTAATGTTGATCATAAAGAAAAACATGGTATGTACATATGTATAAAAAGACATAACCTCCCCCAATTTACTAAAAAAAACATCAATCATTTATTTGTCACATGGAATTATACAAGGTACAACTCCAGTGAAATATGGTCCCACCAGCTCCTTTAACTTGTGCTCTGTAATTTAGTGTCTTTTTTGTTTGTTTTGTTTTTTTTGCGTCCTCTTACATTGTTGGCTACTGCTTCATGTTTCTGGATGGTTCTGGTAATCAGTTTGTGGCAGTGGATTGATTTAACTGTCCTCACATCTGCACCATAACAAGGCGGCCATATGGTCAGTCTTCTCAAACACAGGCAGCACCGCTCAGCTGCTTCTGAATGGTATATAGCAGTGATCCCCAACAGGAACAGGACAGCACCTCACACTCTCACCATCACACCAGTCCTTATTCACCATGAAGCAGACTACTACTCTCCTTTTCTCACCAGAGTACTCTGTTCTGTCAGATTGACATATAGAAAAAGAATCACCTGGTTGAATAGTGCTGTCCAGGATTTTACCAAGTTTTGGTGAATCCGAGGATATTAAAGTTCTTGATATCCCACTGGAAACTGATGTGCCATGGAGGTGATCCAGTTTATTTTCCAAAGTGTGTACAATGGCTAGACGCTAGTTCTGCAGGTGCTCATTCTTCTCCCTCTTTTCCTTGGTGTTTACTGATGTTTACAATTGAAAATCTCAACCTGGCTAGCAAGCAGAAGTCAACAGGAGAGTTTACAGACTGGTGAGTTGATTTCCTCATCCCAGTGAGTGACTCGCAGTCACACACCACCATCATCAAAAGCTAACCACAAGACTTGCAAAAGTAGATGTAAGAGCCTAAATTTAGCACAAATGTAACACAAATTTAGCAGAGCTGACAAGGAGGTGATTGGAAACATCCGTGCCCATGTCACTACATTTTAAAACAAGGCTTTTTAAAGAATCTTAATACAGACACAGTAAATGCTGATAGATATGCTATTGTAACTTTACACCTTTGCCTCATTTGGTATTCACATACCTATGAATATGCAAGCAAACCCACCCCTCAGCTGTTCGCCTGCAGCTCAAGTGTTCCTGCTCACTTTCATTGTGCTCATCAAACACACTAATGCCTGCTTGTAAACAGTAAGAGATAACATAGGCCTTTGGCTAGACTACATTATCAAACTGCTAATAATGTGTTGCTAATGTGAGATAAACCTGTTGCCAGATTATAAGCTCTGACAAGTGAAGGTAAAGGTGAAACTTAGCTTGCTAAGTACCGATATGTAGCCTGTTTTATACTTTCATATTCCTTGTTTCACCATAGTGTTGTGCTAATAATATGGAAATCCCCAGCCCACAAGTTGACGGGATTGGTTCATTAGGTTTGTGCTCAAAAGCCCCGTTCTTGAGACTGTTTTTGGCACACTGCAGTTCCAAGGTGAAAATGCTCAACTATGCTGACTTCTTTTTTGCTCATGATATGTCCTGATGTGTCTCGTAGATATGTCCTGTAAAAAACACTATATAGATGAGTTAACAAGGTTAAATTCTTGGTTTTCAATGGAGGAGGTCTTTATATGAACAATCAGTTTGGAATTTAGTCATTTAACTCGTGCATTGTATACATTCTGAAGTGATTTCAACTAAACAACACATGGTCAGGAAGTATATCGTGCAAGCTTTTATCATTTCAAAAGAAAAGCAGAAAAATAACAAAAAGTTAAATGTTATGTTATGATAGCTTGGTTAATGCTAGGGAAAATGGATGATGAGCACCAATTTTCCCAAAAGAGGTTCCCAAAAGGTTCTTGTCAAACATATCAAATACAATAATAATAACAGAGGCAAATACTACTACCACTACTACTACTACTACTACTACTACTACTACTACTAATAATAATAATAATAATAAGAAGAAGAAGAAGAAGAAGAAGAAGAAGAAAATCATAATAAATCACAAGGGAAAGTAAAATTACAGATAAAACACGGTATACGGTCAATAACTATATAGGATCAGGCATAATTATATTGTTAACAGGTTTCCATTGTTTGTCGAATGTTACTTTTTGCAAGTGTAAGCAATAAGTAGTCTTTTCCATACAGTACAGTTCCTGTAGTTTTTGTAACCAGAGTGCATGAGTAGGCAGGACTGGATACAACCAGCAAATAGAAATACATTTGATAGCTGCTATAAATAGAATCCGAAAAAGGTAAGTATGGGCCCATTCTTCAATACTGTCTGGTATTACTATGAGAAGTGCTACCATGGGGTCTCTGGGCAGGTCAGTACCAAAAACATCCCTAATTGCTACATATATGTTGTCCCAGTTGTAGCTTATTTTCCCTTTTGGATTTAATATAGTGAGGGTCAGTCTTATCCATTGTAAAAAAAAAAAAAGGCACCATACATACAGGAGATAATTTTGCCCATTTAGTTATAGTTAATAGATTAATCAACAACCATTCAACTGCCTTAGAAGCTTAGATCTTAATAAGGTCTTGTAAATATCTGTGGAAATCTGTCTGCGGAATATAAAGGCTGTTGAGGGCTTTATAGGTGATGATGAAGAATTTGAAGTGGATAAGCTGGGGGATAGGGAGCCAGTGGAGGTTATGAAGGACGGGGGTAATGTGGTCACAGGTGTGAGAGTGTGTGAGAAGGCGAGCAGGAAAATCCTGGATATATTGTAGTTTCTTGAGTGTTTTAGGAGATGAACCGTGGAGGAGACTATTGCAGTAGTCCAGTCTGGAAGTGATGAATGCATGAATGAGAGTCTCTGGAGGTGACAAGGAGAGGGATGTTTCTGAGATGGAAGAAGGCTGTTTTGGTGATGTTTTTTATGATGTTTTTGATATGTTGGTCAAAGGAGAGGGTTTGATCAAAGATGACACCAAGGTTACAGACATGGGGAAGGTGAGCGCAGTTGAGCCATTGATGGAGAGGGGGAAGTTGTGGGTAGATTTAATTAGAGATTTGGGACCGATAATGATGATTGATGACAATAGACAAATATTGTGCTGCATCTGGTGTGTTTTTACTCCATCAGTTGATAAACATCAGAAGAGTGTAACATGCCATACTCCCACCCAGATACTTGAGTGGAAGCTACCTCATCTCTGCCACAGGGAGCAGTCAAAACAATGTATTGCATCTTTATCTTACTTCTTAGAACTGTATCAATCACACATTAGTCACAGTCACAGCCCTGACTCCACAGTCATATGATCCAGTGTGTATCAGAGTGGCGATGAAGGAGCTTTCAGTCAGTCTGTTTCAATGTGTATTTTCTTTAACCTTGAATAATAGTATTGTTTGTGAACCATGTGTTTATTTTAGGTTTTAGCTGAGTGTTTTTTTACACATCAAAGAGGTACATTTTGGCTCAGGCTTTTTTCTTAAATATTTCCTTGATGCAATAATGATGTGATATCAACCTCATTTCTTCATTCCTTAATGTCTTCATTTGATTGTTCACTTCTTCATTGTGTGTATATATACAGTACAGGCCAAAAGTTTGGACACACCTTCTCATTCAATGCGTTTTCTTTAAATTCATGACTATTTACATTGTAGATTCTCACTGAAGGCATCAAAACTATGAATGAACACTGTGGAGTTATGTACTTAACAAAAAAAGGTGAAATAACTGAAAACATGTTTTATAGTCTAGTTTCTTCAAAATAGCCACCCTTTGCTCTGATTACTGCTTTGCACACTCTTGGCATTCTCTCGATGAGCTTCAAGAGGTAGTCACCTGAAATGGTTTTCCAACAGTCTTGAAGGAGTTCCCAGAGGTGTTTAGCACTTGTTGGCCCCTTTGCCTTCACTCTGCGGTCCAGCTCACCCCAAACCATCTCGACTGGGTTCAGGTCCGGTGACTGTGGAGGCCAGGTCATCTGCCGCAGCACTCCATCACTCTCCATCTTGGTCAAATAGCCCTTACACAGCCTGGAGGTGTGTTTGGGGTCACTGTCCTGTTGAAAAATAAACGATCATCCAACTAAACGCAAACCGGATGGGATGGCATGTCGCTGCAGGATGCTGTGGTAGCCATGCTGGTTCAGTGTGCCTTCAATTTTGAATAAGTCCCCAACAGTGTCACCAGCAAAACACCCCCACACCATCACACCTCCTCCTCCATGCTTCACAGTGGGAACCAGGCATGTGGAATCCATCCGTTCACCTTTTCTGCGTCTCACAAAGACACGGCGGTTGGAACCAAAGATCTCAAATTTGGACTCATCAGACCAAAGCACAGATTTCCACTGGTCTAATTCTCAACTCAACTCAACTTTATTTATATAGCACTTTAAAAACAACCACAGCTGAAACAAAGTGCTGTACATAAATAGGCAAAACAACAGAGACATAAAACAATTAAAACAACATTAAAATAAATAAGATAAAACAGGAATAAACAGTAAAATAATAATTTTACTGTTTTTAAAAACAATCAAAAACAATAAAACAACAAATAAAAACAAACCATAAAACACTAAAACAAGAGCAGTCTCATGCAGGGTTGAAAGCCAGGGAATAAAAATGGGTTTTAAGATGAGTTTTAAAAATGGACAGTGAGGAGGCTTGTCTGATGTGCAATGGTAGCTCATTCCATAATTTAGGAGCCGCAACAGAGAAAGCTCTGTCCCCTCTGAGCTTCCGTTTAGACCTCGGTACCTCCAGGAGCAGCAGATCAGCTGACCTGAGGCACCGAGCAGGAGCATAAGGATGGAGGAGCTCAGAGAGGTAAGGAGGGGCGAGACCATTTAAAGATTTAAAAACAAATAAAAGAATCTTAAAATGGACTCTAAAGTGCACAGGTAGCCAGTGGAGGGAAGCCAGGATGGGAGTTATGTGCTCCCTCTTACGTGCTCCAGTTAGGAGGCGAGCGGCTGCGTTTTGCACTAACTGGAGACGTGCGAGGGAGGACTGGCTGACTCCAAAATAAAGTGCATTACAGTAATCCAGCCGAGATGTGATAAAGGCATGGATTACTGTTTCAAAGTGCTGTTGTGCGAGGAAAGGCTTCACCTTTGCCAGCTGCCTCATCTGAAAAAAGCTGGACTTTACTACAGCACTAATTTGCCGATCCAATTTAAAATCACTGTCCATCTTAAAACCCAAGTTTGAGACTATTGGCTTTTCATAGTTTGCCAAAGGACCCAAGTCAACTTGGCCACTGGGGCCAAACACCATCACTTCTGTTTTTTTCTCGTTGAAATTTAAAAAGTTTAAGGCCATCCAGGCTTTGATGTCTTCAAGACATGACAGAAGTGGTGTGAGGGAGAAAGCATTTTTCTTATTCAGTGGCACATATATCTGGCTGTCATCAGCATAACAATGGAAAGAAATGCCATGTTTTCTCAGGATGGAGCCCAGGGGCAGTAAGTACAAAGAGAAAAGCAGGGGCCCTAAAATCGACCCCTGTGGAACCCCATAAAACAGTGGAGCAGAGCTGGACTCTGAATTTCCCAGGCTTACAGTCATACTCCTGTCGACCAGATAAGATTTGACCCACTCCAGTGCAGTACCACAGATGCCCACTAGGTCACGTAACCGAGCCACTAGGGTGTTGTGGTCCACAGTGTCAAACGCTGCAGTTAGGTCCAACAGAGCAAGAATTACATGGTCACCTGAGTCATTGGCCAGGAGAATATCGTTAAAAACTCTCAACAAAGCTGACTCAGTGCTATGCAGAGTTTTAAAGCCGGATTGAAAGACCTCCAGGACATCATGCTCATCCAGAAAAGATTTTAACTGAGCATGGACAACTTTCTCCAAGATTTTAGAAATAAAAGGCAGCTTGGAGATGGGCCTAAAATTGGCCAGCACGCTGCGATCAAGGCCAGGTTTCTTAAGTAGGGGCTGCACCACTGCATGTTTAAAACTTAGAGGAACAACACCAGAGGACAGACTGCTGTTAATAATAGCTAAAACAGACTGCCCTATACTAGGGAAAACCTCTTTAAAGAAACGAGGAGAGACAGCGTCACAAGGAGAACCTGATGGCTTAAGATGGCCAACCAGATCTTCTAAAAACGACAGAGACACAGGCTCAAACTTATCAAGAGCTACAGAACAAGGAACATGGTCAGACGGGTCAGATGCAGGAGCTGAGATGAGAGCCCTTGCAGTAGCAACCTTATCAATAAAAAAGTGCAGGAAGCTATTACAGATTTCAGGAGATGCCTCCAAGCTGACAGGCTGTGGGGCATTAAGAACAGTGTAGATGGTTTTAAATAGCACACGTGGATTGTGACGATTGCTGTCAATGATGTTTGTCAGGTATTGTCTTTTGGTCTCTTTAACGGTGCTCTGGTAGCAGCGCCAACAGTCCTTTAGGATTTGGAGGGAGACCTGCAGCTTGTCCTTCTTCCACTTCCGCTCAGCTTTGCGGCACTCCTGTCTGGCTGCGCGAGTTCTTTCATTAAACCAGGGCTCAGGTTTAGCTTTGGGCTGCACAGTTTTTAATGGAGCCACAGAGTCCAGTATGGTTCGGCAGGAGGAGTGAAACCAGGAGCTGAGCTCCTCTGTGTCAACAGAGGCAGGACAGACACAGAGCTCATCAAAAGCCACAGAGAACTGACCAGCAGTACAAGAGTTAAAAATCCGACGTCTCTGAACAGGAGCGCCAGATTTAACCTGAGCACAGGAGAAAGCAACTTCAAACAACACAGGCATATGATCGGAAATCACATCGTCACAGATTTCCAAATTAGACACAGATAACCCATGAGAGAGGACGAGGTCTAATGTGTGTCCATGTTCGTGTGTGGGACCAGACACACTCTGCACCAAATTAAAAGAGTCAATAAGGCTTAAAAAGTCCTTCACCAACGGCTTATCAGGACAACACACATGAATATTAAAATCCCCGAGAAAAAGGACACGGTCGTACTTGGGCATAATTTCAGCCAGAAGACCAGAAAAGTCATCCACAAAGTCCTTATTATATCTGGGGGGTCGGTAAATGACAGCGCACAGCACCGGGTCGGAGCGACCCACCTCAAACAAAGTCACCTCAAAGCTGGAAAATGAGGATAAGAAGGTGCGCTGCTTACATTTGAAATAGTTTCTGTAAACCGCCGCCGTTCCTCCACCACGACCCGACGTCCGCGGGGAGTTAAAGTAGGAACAGTCAGCAGGTAAAAGTTCGACCAGAGCGCTGCACTCACCGGCACCGAGCCAAGTCTCTGTCACACAGAGGAAATCCAGGCCACGGGAGCTGAAGAAATCCCTCAGGATGAAAGTTTTGTTCGCCAGAGATCTAGCGTTCACCAAGCCAATCCTGGTGGCAGCTGGGGCCTGTGGTCCGGTGGATCGGGGAGCCCGGGGCAGTGTCCTCAGGAGCCGGTGGTTTACCCCGCGCTGAGAGAGCCGAAGAGGGCAGAGGCGGCGGGGCCGGAGTCCCTCAGATGAGCCGGTGACAGGTACCAGGCAGGCGCCGATGGGATCCAGGAAGCGCCGGGGCACAGCAAAAAGAGGGAATAATCCATGTCCTGTCCGGGAAATGGACGAAGAGCTTGCCAGCCGGAGTTTCAGCTTCACCAGCCGACCGCCGCGTCTGCCGCGGCGACGGGGACGCTTCCGCCGGGAAGGTAGGGCCGAGGCCCGGTACAGGTGAGGCGGAATCCCCGCCAGGAGCGGCGGCAAAGTATTCTGTCCACCGTGATTGAACACACGTAGATCTCTGACATTTTCCCGGAGAAACAAAAGAGACTGGCGATCATACACCAGCAGAGACTCAATCTGTTTGGTGCCAATGGTTAAAAACAATAAAAACACCAGGCATTGCAGGAGCAGCAGACGGCCAGCCACACACACTGGCGCCATCTTACTTATGAGCCTAATGTCTAATGTCTAATGTCCATTCCTTGTGTTTCTTGGCCCAAACAAATCTCTTCTGCTTGTTGCCTCTCCTTAGCAGTGGTTTCCTAGCAGCTATTTGACCATGAAGGCCTGATTCGCGCAGTCTCCTCTTAACAGTTGTTCTAGAGATGGGTCTGCTGCTAGAACTCTGTGTGGCATTCATCTGGTCTCTGATCTGAGCTGCTTTTAACTTGCGATTTCTGAGGCTGGTGACTCGGATGAACTTATCCTCAGAAGCAGAGGTGACTCTTGGTCTTCCTTTCCTGGGTCGGTCCTCATGTGTGCCAGTTTCGTTGTAGCGCTTGATGGTTTTTGCGACTCCACTTGGGGAGACATTTAAAGTTTTTGCAATTTTCCGGACTGACTGACCTTCATTTCTTAAAGTAATGATGGCCACTCGTTTTTCTTTAGTTAGCTGATTGGTTCTTGCCATAATATGAATTTTAACAGTTGTCCAATAGGGCTGTCGGCGGTGTATTAATCTGACTTCTGCACAACACAACCGATGGTCCCAACCCCATTGATAAAGCAAGAAATTCCACTAATGAACCCTGATAAGGCACACCTGTGAAGTGAAAACCATTTCAGGTGACTACCTCTTGAAGCTCATCGAGAGAATGCCAAGAGTGTGCAAAGCAGTAATCAGAGCAAAGGGTGGCTATTTTGAAGAAACTAGAATATAAAACATGTTTTCAGTTATTTCACCTTTTTTTGTTAAGTACATAACTCCACATGTGTTCATTCATAGTTTTGATGCCTTCAGTGAGAATCTACAATGTAAATAGTCATGAAAACAACAGTCGTCCAACTTATTGGACTGAATATGTCATGATGGACAACATGAGGTCTCATCAGGCAGCTGACTTCAAATCTAAGAGTATTCAAGGAAAGCTTTGGAACAGTTAACAGACTGCCACAAAAAAAACCCTAGAACAAAAAAAAAAAAAACCTGCATATTTGGTTCTTTATTTTTTGTATTTTAATAGACTACACATGTGATCTTGATGTGATGCAATGTGTTCAAAATGAGAGAGCCATTTTTTCTATATTGAAGGAGGAGTTTTTTGTCACAGAATATCCTTGTCTAGACCCCACTGTGCAATTTTTATGATTGTATGAGGAGTTAAAAAATGCAGCATTTGATGGAGCATGCATTTGATGTTTTTCAAATGAGTAACATACAAACAAAACTGCCCTTTTGCTTCTAATTAAATTCTGAGTTGCTCTAAAAGCAAAGTCTGTCACACACAACTTAACCTCAGTTTCAGATCATTATTAACCAAACACTCGCCATAATTTAAAGGTCAGGCAATTGAAACCGTGGCTAGCAGGGAGTGGGGGGGGGTTCCCACTACTGACACTTGTCCTAATCCAAAACTAATGTGGACACAGCACACAGTTTGTTTTGTATGTGAACATTTTCCATACATGTGTAAACATGTATGGTCATAAATTTGAGGTGTGTGTGGTTGTGTATAAATTGCTATTAGCTACATATCATATAGCCAATAGCGAGGTACAAGCTATGGTAGAGGTGAATGTTGAAATAAAAACTGTATGGATAATGAGTTATTCTGTTTACAAAGGTGGGTTAATGTGTACTCCAGCTTGTAAAATATGACTACGGTACTCAAACAACTTTTTACAGGTGGAAGTATTATACTCGATGTACAAAATGTATCCCCTTTTAAGGATTATTGTTTTTTCCTTCATTCCCTCTCATTCCCCTTAACCCTGCAGATCTACTATAGCAACAGAACTGGAGCGGGACTGTGCACATAAAATGGCTGCTATTGCAAAATGCTATGACTGTGTTGAATGGTGGTCTAACAGTCTGACTGTCTGTGTTTGATGTTCACAGGGTAACCTGAGCGAACTCGGGAAGCTGCTGATGCAGGGATCCTTTAATGTGTGGACTGATCACAAGAAAGGCCACAGCAAGGTACATCCCCACACTCCAGTAGACAGCATCACTCTCCTGACATTATCAGGTCTCTTTAATATAAACTTTAGGATGCCATGCCTGCCATTTTAACACTAGTCAAACTAGAGTTGTCACAATATCAAAATTATGACTTCGATACGATACCTGCCAAAAATATCACAATACTTGATACTAACGATACGATACCAAAAATACGTTACAATACCAAAATTACGATACGATACTAGTGTCTTTTAGCATATCTATAATAATAAAAAAAAATCTGCATGGTTCCCTTTTTACCAACTTTTTCCTGTCCAGCTTTTTGAACACTTAACAAATGGCATTAATATTAGTATTAGCCTACAGCAAGATATTCTAATGAAAACCACATGGTGGGATCATTGCATTGATTACACATGGCTATGTAGACCTACTGTCTGTATCTGACCAGATGAGATGGCCCACTTGACATGTTGCTGTTTTGTGCTATGGCCCATTCAAGTACTGGAATTTGTTATTTACGTCACAAAGCCTGAACGCAACACGGGCTCCACTCCAACTGAGTGTGTGTGCTGCGCTGCAGTGCGAGCGGCGTGTTTGACTGTGCCTAACAGCAGTCTTTCGATGGTCATTTACACACTGTCCATAACAATAACTATGTCAGGTAACAAACTGCGTCAGGTTCGGGTCGGCCTCGCTTATAATTGTCTCGGACTTGTCTTCGGTCAGGAAAATGTGGCTCGAGCCGCACTCGAGTGTGCACTGATATGGGTGGGCTTGAGGGTGTTCATGTAGCCCGATGTTTCCAAACACATTCGCCCACCTGTTGTTCTTTGAACTCCTTGAAAAGTTCGAGAACAGGCAGCCCCGACCACACACTCTATGCATGCAGGCAGCATGTCAGAGAGAGCTGCACTGAGTGCGCTCTGATTTCGCGCTATTTTAATGAAGTATCGATACTAAACGATATGTAATATGGTACCGTGCAAGTCTAAGTCAAACAGAATACCCTTACAGATCTGCACTGATTATTTTGCAAGTTTCAGCTCTTTAACCGCAAATCATGTAAACTTTACATTTTTACATTATGACACCAGAGGGCTTTGAGAAATACAGTGTTAGTTTGGAGAAATACACTATACAGCTGAGGTCACAATGAATGATTTGTTCACATGATTGTGGTATCGTTTTCTAACACACTTTATTTGACAATAATCCACTAATAATTGTGATGGTTGAACTGTGGAATGAATGATGGACAGGCAAACATAAAATGGGCAATTGCCTGATTTCAGGTGAAGGACCTGGCCAGGTTTAAGCCCATGCAAAGGCACCTGTTCCTGTATGACAAGATGATGCTGTTTTGTAAGAAACGTGAAGAGACCACAGATGGACATGAGAAGACCCCGTCCTACAGCTTCAAACACTCGCTCAAGGTCAGACACAGATGGTTTTGTATTTTTTTTTTCTGTGTCCAGGTCCCTTTTATTTAAACTAAGTAAGAGTAGGCCAAAACAGAGTTAGCAAACTTGTGAGTGTGACAGACTTTATGGCTTATGGCTTACGTATGTTGTCACCATAAAAATTAACAACAGTCTGCATTTTCTGTTGAACTAGTCAAATGACTACGGCAAATAGTTCAATGCCCTTTTTATTTATTCTATATCTATGGAGACAAACATTTCAAAGAGCAAACAGTGTATGAAATAGTTAATGTTGTGATAGAAGATGATTTGAAAAACCATCTTTAGATGACTGTTGTTTAACAAGATGAGTAAACCTGCTGGTGGCGGATAACAGTAGTCCACAGAAAGATTATTATATGAGAGATTACTTTGGCAATGGTGTAAGACAGGTTTTCAGTAGATTTTATATTAACCAACCATCAAAACATTAAATTCTTGGAGAAATTGTAAAGGTTTGTAGGTTTTTTATGCCATTGCACAGGCACAGTTGTGGCCAAAGGCATTATGTTCGAGGGTTGTCCACCTGTCCTTATGTCCATATGTACTTACTTCCATACGTGCGTTCATCCCATTCTCATGAAAGCAATATCTCAAGAATGCCTCAAGGTAATTTCTTCAGATTTTGCACAAAGGTCCACTTGGACTCAACGATCAACTGATTAGAATTTGATGGTCAAAGGTCAAAGGTCACTGTGACCTCACAAAACTAATGTGCCATGTTTTTGGCCATAACTCAAAAATTAATTTGCTAATTATGACAAAATTTCACACAAATGTTTAATAGAATAAAATAATGAAGTGATGACATTTTATATCCACAAGGTCAACTTCACTGTGACATCATAATGTTCTGCAAAAACGCTTTTCTGGCCATTATTCAATGTCATATCTCAGGAATAAAAGGTGAGACATTTGGTCGGATACTGAACTGGTGACACTAATCTTGAAAATGTACTAATTGTATAGATCTTTTGTGCTGATGGGGAAGATGTGTGTGAAGCATCTGTGTTTTCGCAGACATGATTGTAAACTGTAAGTGGGCTTAACTGGTTGGCAGAGGCAAACAACCACAAGGTGGTAATTCTAGTTTTATTGTTGTAGTATTACGTGTAAATTCATATATTATATGATATACATCTTGATAGCACAGATTTTTAGTTTTTAAAACTTTAAAGCTGCATGAATTAATTCTTGGCCACTAGAGGGCAGTAAAACCTCACATCAGCCTTTATTTATTATTATTGACCTATGAAGTTGATATGGCTAACATGTTGGCTAACAATTGCCTATTTACACATTCAACCATGACAAAGCAATGTTACCCGCCCACTGGATTCACATACACGACTCCAAATGACTGATAATGTTGCCCTGTGTCTGAAAACTACTATAACATGTTAGTCTCAACAGCTTTATAAGGTTGTGTGTTGGGCTTCAGCTTGTTTCATTGCCTCCAAGTTGCCACACCCAGAAAAGCTTTTGTTGAAAAAAAAAATGCCTAGAGTATTTACAAAAGTAAAGGATGATTCTCAGAGCAGTTCAACACAACACCACATTTAAGAACTATTTTAAATGTACAAACTGTTTCTCATGGCACGTAAACAAATGCTGTTCTTTAGCAGCAGTGGGTTGCTGACATTTCTCCATAGAAACCTCTGGGGACCTGGAGCTGTCATTGATAAATATGCTGTACAGGTCCTCAGGTTCCCTTCCAAACAAGTCTGCAAAAAGCAAGTAGCAAAGGAAGTCAAGTATGAAAGAAATTCAATCACTTCTCTTTTTCGTTCAGCAAAACAGCTCAGTATATCATGCTTGTGTTTCAGTCTGTGTTGTAATAAACAGCCTGCTGAGGACCTCCTGCTGAGAATTACATCCTGTGACCCCAAGTAGAGCATAAACAGTAATAAAATGATGCAGGAATGAAACTGCAGAATGACTGGTGGAGCTCCTTTCATGTATTTACTTGCCATTAGAATTGGCTGATTCTGTTGAAGTATCTTGTGATGCATTCACGCGCCATCCCTTTTGACCACAAGAAGAGCCATAACAGCTCAAAATCTGTATATCTGCATATGTAATCTGTAAAGGCTTTACACTTACAGGTAAAGACTTATTATACACAATTGCCTGAATATTGTCACAAAAGTCATAAATAATCAAGCTGAAATACCAACTGAGGAGAAAAGTGGGAACCATCTTCAATGCCCCAGGCCCCAGCTCCAGGTCTACCTAGTGTCGGTTAGTTAGTACATTATTTATCCATTTTCATCTGCTTATCCGGGTCGGGTCGCAGTGGCAGTGGGCTGAGCACTTCAGTAATTCAGACGTCCCTTTCCTAAGAAATGCTTTCCAACTCTTCCTGGGTTATCCCAAGGCATTCCCAGGCCAGATGAGATATACAATCCCTCCAGCGTGTTCTGGGTCTGCCCTGGGGCCTCCTACCAGTTGCACGTGCTGGGAAAACCTTTAACCGGAGGCGCTCAGGAAGCATCCACATTGCATACATTATTTAATTAATGGTAAATTTGTTTAAGGTGTTGTACAACTTGAATATCAAGTAAGACGGGCCCTGCATTTTAACCTATCTCGTGGCCCTATCTTATAGAGGAGAGCCTCATCAAATGTAAATTTGGTGTAATTATTATTATTATTATTATTTTTTGTCCACAAATATCCCAAAAAAAAAAAATAAGCAAACAATGTCTTAGTCCTTCACTCAATACTTTGTGACTTCCCTAACCTGTTTGTGACACTCAGGCTACAATAAAGTAAAAAAATAAATAAATAAATAAATAAAAGGAAAACACACGAAAAATTTGTGAGAACAGCCTGAAGAGGTTTCTCATGTCAAGTTTACCCTTAGTTTTCAGGTCATTTTGGGTTGAGTTATTTTTATTTTTTATTTTTTAACTTTTAGTTATTACTGATGACACAGTTTTGTTTTGCAGCATCTCACAGTGTCTATGTCCCTCTGTCTCTGTCCAGATGAGTGCTGTGGGGATAACAGAGAATGTCAAAGGAGACATCAAGAAGTTTGAGGTGTGGTACAATGGCAGAGAGGAGGTCTACATCATCCAGGTATGTTGATGGAGTTTCACAAAGAGTTTCACAAAAAACAGCAAATATTAGATAAAAAGTTAAAGACAGGATACAGATTTGTCCAGCAGAACTCTGTTTTTAATACTTTACCATCTCAATAATCATGACACGACCTCTCAGACTGATCTAGAGACCCCTTTGGAGGGCTCCCAACCCCAAACTGCATTTGAAGTTGTCCCCAAACCCAGATACAGCAGTAAAATGCTGCTTACACATTGAAGCATCAATATTAAACTCCTGTGACCTTGCATCGTCATATTTGGGTTTCTTGCACCTTATACTCCATTCTGCTTAACTAAGACCTGTTGTCCTCATTCATGGACACCTTTATGTACCATCTAGTGGTAGTAAGACTACAAAATGCTAATCTGTGTAAAAAACAGCGTTGGCAGACATCTTTGCTTAGTCAGTCTACAGCGTACAAGGTGCAAAACCTGATCGCATTTTCTGATTAAAACTTGTTTATTAATGCTTAAAAAAGTTTGTAGTTTGATATTGCATGCAAATTTGACTAATTTTGAACCCTCACAGACCAGCAGAGCCGCCCTCTCTTCTTGCATGCAGAATGAGAGGGCGGGTTGCAGGTTGCAAAACACAAGGTCCACCGCTCTGCTTTGTTTTTTTAATTGAATGCCACTAGTGCTGCACCTTTTTATTGTTGCTAGGCAACCCCATCACCTTCTTACCTTAATCTTCACGTAAAATCAGTCTACCATTTATTTTGGCTAGCCAAAACTACCACCTTATTTCACAGTAATTAGTAGCTGGTTTCTAAAATGGACAGACAGAGGGTACTTGCTGTAGCTCTGGTTGAGGGTGAGAGGCTGTCAGCAAATAGTTTGTTGGGCACAGAGAAAGGGAGAACTGTGTGGGTACATGAGACCCTAAAAAAAGAGGGTGGATCATGGGGAGCACTACTTGTTGGTCCAGGAACTTCGCCCCCATGATGGCCATTTCTGGGTATGTTTTAGGGTGACTCAGGGGAAGTTTGACAACCTGTTATCTATGGTCGGGTCATATAGTTCTGGGTATCCAGCAACCACTACCACTAGTTTCTCTTTGAGTTGAGGTTTTTTCAACTCAAGGAGTTGGGAGCGCTCCAGCTCCAAGAGTGCAGAAACCTGAGGTACATAGCGACACAAAAATGGTGAGCAAAGAGATTCATTCTCATTAAAAACAATTACGAAACACTTTCTGTGTGATCAGGGCCTTACTGTTCTAAGAAAATGCTCAGTTATATAGTTATCAGGTCCTTCTCATCACAAATAGCTAGGAGAAATTAAACATGCATTCCAAACCGAAGCTGGGGTCTCAGAAGGTTAAAAACCTATTACATTAATAGCAATATATCAGTCAGAGGGGACATTTAACTGCAGAATGAGTACCTTTATCATTGATTGTTAAAGTCTATTTTGCTGATAATGCTCATGTTCTTTTTTCTTATGAGTGTCAGGAAGAGCTTCAAAATTGCATGTCTTGTGCTTTATAGCTTGTGTAGTTAAATTTGTAATGTAATACTTCATCCATGTCAGGATGAAAACATGTACTGTACATATGAAAATAAAACAGAAAAAAATATATTAATTTAAACACCTGCTGATGTAAATTCATGCAAATATTAAAGTATCATTTTTCAGCTTGATGTCATTAATAAAAGATATCACAAAACTGAAAAAATACTTACACTTTAAAATTATTCAAAAGATCCAATAAATATTTCATTTTGTTGTAGACACCTCTGGGGAGGCATTCAGTGATCTCTTCCACAGTCCTCCTCTTGGGGGCAGTGTTGTACCACACAGCTCCCCCACTTAGCAATTTCTCACTCAGAAAAACAGCATTAGTGTTAAGAGGCTCTTGTTGTATATGTTGGTCGATGTTGATATGTGTGTGTGTGTGTGTGTGTGTGTGTGTGTGTGTGTGTGTGTGTGTGTGTGTGTGTGTGTGTGTGTGTGTGTGTGTGTGTGTGTGTGTGTGCGTGTGCGTGTGTCTGCATTCTTCCCCAGGCTCCTTCCATGGATGTGAAAAATATGTGGGTGTCAGAGATTCGTAAAGTTCTTACAGGCCAGCTAGAGGCATGCAGAGGTACACACACACACACACACACACACACACGCACGCACGCACGCACGCACCCACTCACACACACATACACACACCTATGCACTTGACAACATCTCTTCCATGTGTATTTTTACCCTGTTAATAACTTACTTCAGCTCCAACTTTAAGTTGAAGGACAGAGACATGTCCATATTATATGGGTCCATTCATCTGTTAGCTACTATTAGACCAGCATTCATGTAGAGTGTGATACTTGCATAGTGTGTACACATAATTTTTCTGATATTTCTAATCACACAATCAACTAGTTGCAGTCATAGTTCCCCAGACATTCCCACACTGTACATATTTTCTAAACATTCTGAAAATGTTTCTGAAACTTTTAAAAATCTTATTCATATACCGTTTGATTTTCTCTTCGATTTTTCCCCATGCTGTGGCTCTGTCATTATTTCCTGCTGCAACAACTCAATTTCCATTGGTTATCATGAAAATGTTCTTGTCAACAGCAGTATCTATCAGCACATCTCGGAGTCATCCTTCGCTGCAATCTGGCGATAGGCTGTCATTCTCTTGTAGCGACTGCCAAGTCAGGGGAATGTCCTCTTTCTAGTACTGTCTCTGAACCGCAGACTGAAGAAAATGTAATTGCGACATACAAACAAAATCAGTCTGTTTAGCATTTTCGTAGTCGTCAGTCACATGTAGCAACACTGACTGCATTTATTTTAACAGTTAAAAATGCTTAAGTCAAACAGATGAGTTAGTGCTAAAAAAAAACCCAGCTGATTTAACTTTTTTTAGTCATTTTGATTCAATCACTGATCACAAACATCATCCAATCTTATATCATCTTAAGGAAATAGTTTGTTTTTCCATTTGCTGTTCTAAGCATTCACTCTGGTAGACATTCAGTGTCCCAAATCACTGTTGCACACACAGGAAGTGATGCATTTATATTTCTGTTGGTTGTAACTTTTATCAGCAGTGACCTTAGAGAAGAGCACTGCAGAACAAAAACAGAAGGATTTTTTCCAAATATACAACATGACTGCTGTGCTATATATACATAAATACACATACACCATATACAGTAGCTAACCATGTTGCTTGGAAATTATATTAATATAGGACTAATTTATTTTCTTAATCATGTTGTGGTGAGAACATATCCGCTGCCTGGATTTTATTTTCACACATTTACCGTGACTGAAGCCAAATGACTTCCCTGTAGAAAAACCAGACCACCATCTTTCCCTAACCTTAACCAAGTGCTGTGATGCCTAAGCATAACCATATAAAAGTTAATTTTGCTGTAGTTGATATGAGTGAATATTATATTGCAACACTGGATATTTTGGCTCAAATGAATGAAGTGAACGATGAATGAAGTTCTCAGTGAACATTTTACTGATGTGCTCAGCACCAATATTTTGACACTTGCCAGAAATGTTCATTTTTCTTCATTATGTTAATAATAATAAAAAAAAACATAATTTTGTTGCTGACTAAAAATTCTTCTTGTTTTAAATCTGACTTTGGTGTCAGTTCTATTGGAGTCAATAGAATAGAATTATAGATGTTGCTTGTATGCCATGTAATGGCCATGAATCCCACATTGAGTTCATTGACATTTATTTTTTTTTTTTTTTGAAGTACGCATGATAAAATAAAATTTCTGCATATCACACTATAACAAATCATATCTTTGTTGTTTCACCTTTGACTGAAAACAACTTACACCAGATTAAAAAATACACATTACTGGTGTAATATGTTGACTGACCTTAGTTATCTAAATGTGCGCATTCCTTTTCTTTGTTATTGGTCTCCAAACAAATCACAGATCTGTCTCAAGCCCCCGTTTAGTCCAAGACAGCTAATGTTACATCATGCTACATGACCAGACAGGACACTTTAGGTTTTACTGTATTGTGTGAGGTAATTTTTGTTCAAAAACAGTTGTTATCATAAATGAATATTGGCTATCACGTTACGTGCAAAAAAATTAATAAATTTTAAAAAATCCACAGAATGTGCAATTTTCATTTAGGATCACCACTGAAAACAACTGAAAAGTTGTAACAAGTAACACAAACAAGTAACAAGTAACAAGTAACACAACCTCTGAGAACTAATTAAAAAAAATTATCTAGCCTTAGCCCTCCTGTGCTAAGGCTGGTTTATTGATCTCCAGGAGGAAATTGGACCCTTGCAGTAGAATAATTGATATATTACTGCAAGGGAATGGGAAACAGGAAAATGTAATATAAATACAAAATGCAGGTTATATAAGTTAATACTTAATTCACCAACTATTAATGCACTAAGAAGGCTGGGGAGATGTGGGGGTTCCATATGGATTTCCTGTAAATTCTCGAATGATAGCTGGGGACAAATCTAGCAACAAGAACACATCAATTTCAGACAATAACATGAAGGAGAGGTGTGTTTACCTGAACTCTAATGGTTCACTCTGTAAATTCAGAATAGGAAACAAAAACAGGAAGGGCCACGCCCTTTGAGCCACTTGAAGGGTTTTAATATGAAACCTTGGACATATAGAAAGTGCTGAGTTTCACGGACAGTAGTTTAAAGTTGATTAAAGGACTAGGTTGAAGCAACTTGCAGTAACTAGGGGTGAGCCATATGGCCCTAAAATAATGTCACGATATTTCAGGGTATTTTTTGGGATACCCTAACCCTAACCGCAACAAAAGAAGTGATATAGTTTTACATATCAACAGTTTGCCTTCAAATATTTAGTAAAAACTAAACAGGGCAGGTCCGACCTGCTATCACTGAAAACCAGGCCCATACGGAATCTGCGCCAGCAGATTTTTCACAGATTGTAGAATTATAGATGTTGCTTGTATGCCATGTAATGGCCATGAATCCCACATTGAGTTGACTTTTCCAACAAATGTTTACTTTTTTTTTTTTTTTTGAAGTACGCATGATAAAATAAAATTTCTGATTTAAACCTTCTACTGAAATCTACTAAGTGGTTATTTAAGCTTGCTTGAGGTCAGTTTAGGTTTTACTGTATTGTGTGAGGTTATTTTTGTTCAAAAACAGTTGTTATCACAAATGAATATTGGCTATCACATTATGTGCAAAAAAATAAATACATTTAAAAAAAAATCCACAGAATGTCCAATTTTCATTTAGGATCACCACTGAAAACAATTGAAAAATCCACAGATTTTGTTTGGTCCTCGTGATCACACTTTAAGTATAACCAGATCCGTTTTTCAATGGCTCTGATTATTATTCTGGCTGGACTCAAGAGTTAGGTGAATACCTGCCATACTACGACTCAACTGTGAGCTGCAGTGCCTTGCAATTTGCCTCAGTGATTTGCTTTCGTATTAACGTTAGCCATTTAACGCTAGCCTATTATATTAGCTAGCACAGAAGCCATAACAGTGATTAAGCTAGAGAGGCTGTAACATTTGCTATCACTCACGGACACTGCAGCTCCCTGTCTTTCTTTTAAACGTTCAACAGGATTATTGCTTACTAATGTTTGTGGTCCAAATTAGCATGGGCCATCAACAGTTATCGCTGGCTAACATTAGCTAAACAAAGTGCAAATATTAAATTAGTTCATTGACAAACAAAGTAACAAGTAACACAACCTCTGAGAACTAATAAAAAAAAATTATCTCGCCTTAGCCCTCCTGAATATTATCAAATATCATTAACAGTGTGAGGTTTTGTTAGTTACTGATAATCAAATACATTTAACCTAAAATACTACCTGCTAACAGATCTTGGACCAAACAGGGGCTGAAGATGCAGCTGATGGGCAGAGCCATAATCTGTTTGGAGACCAATAACAAAGCCAACAAATGCACATGTGTTTAAATTTTGTCTAAGGATTTTTCAGTTAAAGTCAAAACAACAAAGATATGATTGGTTATAGTGCGATTTGCCGTGCCTGCCCCATTGACATCACTAGAACTGACATCAAACTCTGGCTCCAATGCAATGTCATGGCCTTTCCCTCTTTTTTAGTTTCCTTATTTTAAGTTAATTATAAGTACGTGCAATTTCTATATTTCATATTACATAGCAGAGTTGACTTATATCCCGTCAGCCAATTGAGATCAGTGCTGTGTAATGCTGAAATAATTAGTTTATTAATGACTAACTGATTGACAGAAAATGAAAGTTGCACTCAAGCAATTTAGTATTGTACCTCTATAAAGTTAGAGACTCACATGAGACAGATCACCAAAAGAAGGGTCAAAATTAAAACAGCAAGGATATCATGACTTTTAGTTCCTAGTGTGGGTCAATTAAAGAAAAACGCAGTATGTAATATATCCCATAATGCAACTCAACGTATTCTAATAAAACAGTTCATATGAGATCCTACGAAAAACGCATGCACAACAGTTCATAGTCCTTAAAGTACAGTTATGTAGGCCTAATCATTGTAAAGTTACGCACATTAGGTTTAGGCAATAAAAGTTACTGAGGTTAGGTTTGGGAAAAGAAACATGGTTGGGTGTCCTTAGATTTAGGCCAGTAAAGTTACTGTAGTCAGGTTCAGGAAAACAAACTTAATGAGTACGTATGTTAAATTGACTCGAAGCTCACATAGATCTGAACACTCCACACAGTTTTTTTTGTTTGTGACCTGTCGAACACCCTAACCTGCCTTCTTACAAGCGCTCGGGACAAAATACGTTGCATACATACAAATTAAGTTGCATTGCTTTTCATAGGAAAATATACGAAAAATTTGTGAGAATGGCCTGTGCAGCTTGATAGCGTTTTTCTGTTAGTGTCCCTCCATGCCTTAAAAATGCTTATATCTCTCAGACTTTATATGCATAGTTTGTAACACAGACTTTCACACATTCTTACAGATTCTCATGTGAAGATTCCTCCATGTGAGGATTTGCTGCTTTCTTCTGTTTTGTACTAAAGGCAATAAAATGTCTTCTGGTTTTGTACTGCTGGTGAGCAACGTATCCTCACACAACAGTTTGTATGTTATCCTACGAATTTGTGTACATTACGTTAAGTTACCTACTTAACATAAAGTTATGTACTTCACATAAAGTTACGGAGGTAAAGCTAGGGAAAGTCCCTGGAGAAAGTCTCATGTTTTGTGACCCATCCACCACCCCAACCTGCCTCCTAATGGGACCCCTTCCTTAGTGGCTCAAGATTGCATGGGATAGGTATGAATTTTGGTGCATTACTTTTCACAGGAAAACGTACAAACAGTGCATGAGAACACCCTGTGGTGAGACAAAACAACCAATATAAAGACATGGCTCAAGGCTCTGGAAAATAATGACATTTTTCACTATTGTCTGATATTTTATGGACAAAACAATCAATGATTAAATAAAATAAACAATTGATTAATGATGAAATTAATTGTCATTAAAGGTTAGAATCCGATTGTAAGGATAATGCATGAACACACAAATGTACAAATGCTTAAACATGTGCACTTACATACACACAGCAACACACACCTTCCTTTGTGTCTTCATATGTCCACTGGCTTCCGTCCCATCTCTCTCCTTGTGTGTTCCTACCTCTTTCGGCCCTCTCTGTACCAGTGAGCATCAGTCGTCCACGGTTCCACTCTGTGGTCCTGACTGACAGGAAAACCACCCTCTGTGAGCCACACACTCTGCCTGTCTGACAACTTGTCTGTGTGGGAGTGTGTGTACCTGTGCCTGTGTGTGTGTGTGTGTGTGTGTGTGTGGGAGAGAGAGAGAGAGAGAGAGAGAGAGAGAGAGAGAGAGAGAGAGAGAGAGAGAGAGAGGGAGTGAGAGAGAGCACTGACTAATAACACAGCAACCCTGTCATGAAACCTGGAGAGCAGAGGCTGTAGGAGGCTCTGACGGTCCAGTGCAGGGAGCGTGTGTGTGTGTGTGTGTGTGTGTGTGTGTGTGTGTGTGTGTGTGTGAGATTTACACCTCTGACCATGTGAGGAGGGTAGAGGAAAGACAGAGAGAGAGCATGAAATTGGTCTGGGAAAAGGAGAGGGAGGAGATTGAAAGTGATGGAGAGAGAAGAGAGGAGTGCGATAGAATGATGGGTGGAGAGAGACAAAGAGACAGACATACAGGGAAGAGATTTTCAGGGTGGAGATGGAGGCTGAGAGGCAGCACAGAGGGAAAGAAGGAGGCTTTTGAAAGGAGGGAGGAGCGCATGTGAGAAGAAAGGAGGATGGAGAAGGAAGATGAAGAGGACTAGCAGTCATTTCAGCTCTGTGTGCTGGACAAAGAGAGAAGGAGATATAGTATAAATGTGATGAGAGGGAGAGAGCAGAGGAATTAGTATTATAATGTGGGTGATGTGTTGGCAAAAAACATAAATGTGCAGATGGAATAAACAGTTTAAAAGAAAATAGTTACAAGTTGGGTGTTTTGACAAAATAATTTTAACTCAAGGTCCACTCACTAGCTTTTTCTGTGTCTGAGGTCAAGCATCAACTTTCACTCTAATCTCCATGACAACTGAGCAAACCCTGGTGAAGATTATAAGACACTGTTGAAAAAGCTTGTTAGCGAAAGTTCTGTTTGATTCTACTGATGAATTTCCAAGGTCAAGAATGAATTTTCACACTACACTTGGACCTAGGAATGTAGTAACATGACTACAGAGATGTGCAATGGGGCAAGAAACCCAAGTAGTGAAATGATCAACTGCCTAAATCTACACAAATAAGACTTATATTGTAAGAAAAATGTAATATCCTTTGTTTTCCAACTGGTCCAGCCACAGGGTCCAGATGTATCCCTGTGACCCACCAGCTGGAAACCACTGCTTTAAAGGGATAGTTCAGACTTTTTGAAGTGGGGCTGTGTGGGATACTTATCTATAGACAATTACAAACAGTAGATGGCAGTCGGCACACCCCCAGTTCCCTGGGAACATTTAATTGAAGCTGTTTTTCAACCACACTCATGCCATAGAACCACAGCAAAACACACCTCAAAGATTTTCAGATGGGTTTTAACACCTGAATGGCACTCTATCACAAGACTTCACTCACAAATATCCGCATGGGACTGAGCTCGAAATGCGACGATGCCGGTGTGTATTTCAAAAGCACTGTCAATCACAAAGGGGTTCAGCCTTTTAGACAATTACTCCAATCATCATGCATACACTGAGCATCCTCTCCCGCCTACCGCTCCATTAGGTCCCACGGAAGCTGAGCCTCCCTGGAAGTGACGATTTTGTTGCATTTATCCAACGACCGTCTCGCTTTGCTGCATGAAAAAAACCTGCTCAGCACTGTCTCATAGGAATGCTTGGAGGCTCCGTGTCAACCGTGCTGACACGAGAATGTATAACAGGGATGTTGCGTTAAAAAACTGGTGGTAACAAGCTGATGTTTGAACATCATAGTCATGATGTTAAATGCATCCTAACGCACGTTTAATGAAATGTAAATTCAATAGTGCATATGTGACCATTTGTTCTATGAAATTTTAGGGAAGTTCAGCCTCCCTTGTTGTCTCAGAGCAATCGCCCCTGATAAATATATAATATATTCATATATACCAGTATTATCGTGAATGAGGTGATACAGCACATCGCTGACAGTTAATGTGAAAGAAAAGAGCAACAGAGTTACAGTTGTTTGTTTTGTGGGGTTACAAGCCAAAGAGGTTGGGGACCCCTAATATAAAGCAATGTCTATTTGCTAATTCTCAGTCACCCAAATTGCACCTCCTCACCCAATAAATACAATAAAATGAAAAGAAAATTTGGGGTAGGGGTGGGTGTTGGAGGCACCATGGGAATCTTGCCTAGGGCGCCCAATATGCTAGGTTTGGCACTGCTGCCCCTTGTCACAGATATATGCATATGCCTAAGAGTTGTGAATATGTAGCCAAGGATAAAGTTTTCCTTCCCAGATTAATTCATTAGAATCATTTTTAGAGGAGCCAAAATTATTTAGTAGCTTTCATGGAAAAAGTAAAGATTAGAGCAAAGACTGGAAAGAAATATATTTTCAGTTTTTTATATTCTGTTAACCATCCTCTGTCCCCTGAGATTGTTGCAACCCTTTGGAGTCATGCCGATCCCCAGGATAATTTAGTGATTTGCCAGATTATTAAAAATGTGCTATGTATGAAAGAAATATATATTATAAATTTAAAATGGCCTACAGCATAAATATGATATGTCCAATGACATTATGAATGCATAAAAGACATCTATTATCTATCATCTCTCTATTGAGAAAGAGAAACACATGCAGACAGTAACAGTGAGAGGAAAATGGAATTACTGAGGAAATGTATATGTATTTAAATGAACCTAACCACATAATGTGTACATGCTTGTCATGTTCACAATAACAAGCTGACATGGTGCCAGCCAGGATTCACTGATTTGAAAAGAATGGAGTTTGATGCCAGCTTGTGTCAGTAACTGTTCACGGTTTTACTCCTCACTGATGCTCTCTGCTTAGGTTCTGCTCTCAGACTGTTGTTGGCTGCCCACACCTCAATGTGACCAGCCTTTATGAATAAAACATCACTAGATCCATGATGAAAAAACATATCCATTTTGCTGAATACAATATTTGGAGCATGTGGAATGGCTCCATGCTGAGTCTGCATTTTCTCTGCGGGTTCATTGGTTACTTGGAATGGGAGGTGACAAGCAAGATCATTTACAGAGCTTGGTATTTCACTTATGTGAACTATGCATTTGGCCAAGGCTACAGTTATTTTACTGGATTCTTCTGGAGAGATTTCTTGTCACACATCAGAATCCCGCCAACCACATTTGTCAACTTTGTATTTGTGAAGCTTTTTGTTTAGATATGGGTTGATAGTATAGTCTGTGTTAATAGAAGTGGATGTACAGTAATCACTGTGATGTCACCCATTGACTTGTGGAGTACTGCTTTGGCATTTTGGCAGTCACCATTTGGATTTGTGGAGACAGGAGTGACCATATTTGGAAGAGAGGACGGAGCTGTGAATTGACAGAAAGCATGGTAACGACTTGTCAATCACAAGGTAGCCACGCCCTAAAGCATACCTTGATTCATGGTTTATAATACTCTTAATGGGACCATAACTTACAAAATGAACATCAATCTGTATTGAAGAAGACTCGTAATCAGCGATTGAGGCCATAAAGTCATTAGGAAAATTTTCACTGAGATAATAAATCAAATGAGAAGTGGGGTCATTTTCTCAATGACTTCTATACCATTACAGCTCTTTTTACAATCAGTGGAGTTGCCCTCTGCCGGTCATGAGAGAGAATGCTGGTGTAAGGCATTGGCTTCACTTTTCAGACCTGGACGCTACGTTCACCTCTTTCATACAGGCTCCAAAACTGTATCACGGTGACTTCAGTGTCCTGCTGTTTCCTTTTTTCTTTATAGCACAACAAAGTGATTTCTGTCAGGCCAGTAAAAGCAGCTTATGGAGTTGATGCAGCAGTTTGGGTGACTTAATGCATGGAGAGAATTCAGAAATGTTAGAATGGAAGGAGAGGTGAAGGGCCAGAGAAGCTTTTTCCTGTTCTGTTTCCTTCATGTGGTGAATGGTGCGGGGCACAGATTCAACAGGACCAGACACCAATAAAAGGACACAGAGAATTACAAACAGGACACAGTAGCCACTCTCAGGCCTTTATTACACACTAAACTAACTGCACTGGAAGAGAACACAAAATGAGTGCACGTGAGCAAGGTTCTAAACCCACAGCTACTCAGGATGAGCTGCTAAGAGACAAAGTCTGCTAAGGAGGCAACCTGTCCTCATTGGAAAGACAATAGTATTGGCCTCTTGTTATGCCAGACTGGAGGCATAATATTTATGGGCTGTCTGTCTGTCTGTACGAACATCCATCTGTCCCATTCTCCTGAATGCAACAACTCAAGAATGCTTTGAGGGAATTTCTTCAAATTAGTCACAAACATCCAATGAGACTTAACGATGAATTGCTTAGATTTCGGTGGTCAAAAGTCAAGGTCACTGTGACCTTCCATCAGTCTCATTCCATTCCATGAATGCGATATCTCAAGAACTCTTTGAAGGAATTTCCTCAAATCTGGCACATCATCTAGTTGAACTCAAGAACAAGTTGATGAGAATTTGGTGGTCAGCGGTCACTGTGACCTCACAAAACATGTTTTTGGTCATAAATCAAGAATTAATATGCTAATTATGATGCAACTTTACATATGTTTAAAACGATAAAATAATAAAGTGATGACATTTTATATCCAGAAGGTCAAAGGTCATCTTCAATGTGACATCATAATATTCTGCATTCTACACTTTTCTGGCCATTGCTCAACATCATATCTCAGGAACAGAAAGAAAATATTTGTCAGAGGCACTAATCTTGGATGTTGAAACTGCGTTGATTGTGTAGATCTTCTGTACTGCTGGGGGGAAGATGTGTGTGAAGCATCCATGTTTTCACAGACATGGATGTAAACTGTAACTGTAACTTGACTGGTTCACAGAGGCATACAACTGTGAGCTGGTAATTCACTTGATCACTTGAAATGACCTATGTTTATATTTTCCAGTAAAGTAATCTCTTGTGGTTTAACAAATAATGGCTGATGTCTCTCAAGAACAGTTGACTTTTTGGATGGTTGTCCTACTGCTAGCCTTTTTGTTAATACTGTATAACACTTGCATCTTCTAGAACAGACTTCAAAAAGAATTGGGAGAGCAACAGTGGAAAAAACAGTGTGTTTATTCCGCCAGTGAGATAGATTTCACATAATTATTGTGTGTACCATGTGTGATTTCCTACTTTACATCAAAAAAAGTTGCCTTGACTTTATAAACATCCCATGTCTTTTCTTTCTTTTTCCCCCTCTGTGTAATGCTTTATATTTTTTCGTTTTGTCTCTGTGCTTATTGCCTTTATAATGTAAAAAAATTTCATAAATAAAACGTATCAAGAAAAAAATTGTTGACTTTTTGAGACACCACAGACAGCAGCTAAAATCATTTGATCTCTCCCTAACCTTAAACATTTTAGTTTCTTAAACTTGAGCAGACCTTAATCATTGAGGTGGAAGATCAGAAAATGCTCACATAAATAATTACTGTAACAGTTATAATTGTAGAGGGCACTGAAGAAACACTGTCATTTGTTAAGCGGTAAAATGTAAAGATGTAATGTCTCTTGTGTTCACAGAAGCCAGCCAGCTAAACATCTACGGGGCCCCCATGAGGTGAGCAACCAACTCACAAACTACAAAACATGATGAATCCTCTCAGGACGAATCCCTCAACTCTGTTGTCAGAACATTCCATATTAGACATGCAATTTAAAGATAGAAATTAAATTCTAGGCATTTAATTACAGCCATATCTTCTGCTTACACCAATTTTACCTGTCTCTCTCTACTCCCTGTACTGTAGGAATGTGCGTAAGATGGCACTGAGACAGTCCGATTCATCGAGTCCAGAGTCAGGCTTCAAGAGGACCAACCCCAGCCCTAATATGAGGCAGAAGAGAGGTGAGAGAACACATGTTAACTGGGAACAGACACCAACCCAAAAATAAAAAAACCTCTTTGTAAAATTTACTTTTTTGTCCTGCAAACACAAACCTCATGCATTCTGCAACCTGAAGGATGCAGAATGCATCCATTGTTGAGTTATTGTGGCAACATAGTGTAGGGAGAAATCAAAGGCTAGTTGAGACAGCACATGCTTACACACAGACACACATTCATGCACAATCTTGGATGCTGTACTCATGCACAAACATGCACATACACAATGTCCAAGCCACTTATCAACTCTTGTGCGTGTGTTTTAGGGAGTTTAGTCTCTTTCTATCTACAGTATCTATCAGCACCTTGCTGCCCAGCCTGCTCCCTTCATGCCTCCTTGTGTCTTTTTAGGTTCCTTCCATTAAATCACTGCTTTTTACATAGACCAGATATGCTTATCCCAAATTTACACCACAGTCAAGAGGCAGATGAGCACTGCTGAAGCGTCTGTCGTTTAATCCACACTGACTCCAACATCCGTTCCGAACCAGCTGTCCTTTCAGCTGCACAGCTGTCATGTGGTGCTTAAAAGTCAGCAGCCAGTGCCAGCCACAAGTGTTTTCACCAGGCTGAGTAATGTCAGAAATACCATCACCACCACTCATCTGCTCAGTCAACTAAATGGTTGTATAGAAGTTGACAGGTAGGAAACAGGTGTCGTTTTTACTTATTGATTCCAGCCACATAAAGCTTCAGATGTCCACAGTGTGACTGCAGTGACTTGATGTGGTGAGAGATGACATGCAGGATGGAATAGATGGGGAATAAAACAGAAAGTCTACAATCAGGCAGTACCCAGATGAAAAAAATCTTAAAACCACATTGCTGCTGTGTCCTCAGAGGCTACAGTTTGAACTGCAACTGTGGTTAAGATTAAATTCAGTTGTGTTCCTTAACACTACTAGAGTCCCCTGTATCTAAGGTTTAAATTGTCTGGTGGTGAAGAAGAAGATGTTCCTGGTGATTTGTTATGCTGACTGGCTGAAGGAGTCTGTCTGTCAAGGTGAGTACTCCTGCCCACTAAAAGTATTTGGAGCGGCATGAGTCCAGACTGATACAGAGAGAGAAACAGAATGTTGAGCTCACCTCTTCAGGATGGTCTTACTAGGCTAATTTCAATGTAAGCAGATATACTGATGCTGTGTGATGCCAGTGATTTGAGCGATTACATGCTTCTCACTCTGACTACATCTACATTAAGCCATCAATTTTTGTGTGAAAACAACGTCTTTCCATATTAGCAGTTGTGCTGTCCACAGTGAGAACATATAAATGTCTTCTTCACCCTCTTTTCAGTTGGCAAACTGCAAATGTGCACATCAGCTAACAACTGGTAAAGCGTGACACAGACAGCAAAACTGACCAAATCATTATTTCATCATTGGAGAGACAAATTTGCATTTACAGATTCAACTAGCTTAATGCCCAGACACACCATACTGACATCAAAGAACTAGTGCTGACAAAGGCCGAATGTTACGTCAGCCTCACATCACCTGTGTCTCAGCCCAAAAGTTGCACATAAACACACTGCAAAGACTACAGCCAGTGACCAGCAAGCATGTACAGTCTGCTCCTGCATGAGAGGAAATAACTCTCCATAGCAGAAGGTGGTGGTAGTCTGATTTCGTCATTCAAAAAGGGAAACTGGAAGACCGACACAACAGACTCAAGACATTAATTAGTCAGTTAGCACATTAACAAGGCAACCCGATGTTGAAAGAACAAAAAATATTTACCCTGCACTGGCAAATGACAAAGTCAAACAATTACTGTTTCTGCTAAAGAGCTCAGTGGCTAAAGAAAAATAATCTTACTCATGTAACGAGTCTGACCTTAGCTCTTTGTTTACTTTCCTCACTTTCGTTTCTTTCCTCGTGCTCTGAGCTGAACTGCCAATTAGAGTGATTTCATTCATCATCGGGCTTCGCCGTCTCCAGTGCCAATTCAACATGCTGAATCGTCCAGAAAAAAGCCATAACACACAACCATAAAGACACACCACCAAATATAGGGAGACAGACATTCACCGGCGGCCCGACAATGATCAACTAAATAACTCAGGATTGGCTATGCACACTACACACATAAACACATACACACTCTCCTTTTTCAATCCCTACTGCCGGTACGTATGAAGGTAAAAGTTAGGGACAGTGGACTGTGGCTGTTGTTTACAGTCTCACCCCTCAAATGGGTGCCTAGCAGGTATTACAAAACCAACTGTCCAAACCCATACCTGTCTCCTCCTATCCATTCACACATCTGCCTATTTTCTATTCCTCTCTTTCTCCTCTTTCTTTTTCTCTTATACTCTGTTTATCTCTCCTTCTGTCACCACTCCTGCCACTCTTTTTCTTTCAGTCTTCTCACTGTTCATCTGTCTTCTCCTCTTAAACATTTCATCTCTCCTCTGCTCTCTCTTTTATTTTAAAAGTTTCTCCTTCTTTCCTATCCCCTCCTTTGCCTCGCCTCGTTCTTTCATCTCACCCCCCCTCCCTTCATCTCATTTCTTCTCTTTGTTTCTCTTGATGATGCATTACTGGTCCACAACTACAGCACTGTTTGAGTTTCTCACCCTCCCATACACACACACACACACACACACACACACACACACACACACACACACACACACACACACACACACAGGCACACAGGCACACAGGCACACACACAGGCACACACTGAGCTGACAGCAACACTTTTCAGTGACATCTCAGCACTGGCCAGCTGCTTCACACTGATGATTAACACACACACACACGTGCAAGCTCGATGTGTCAGTATTTGTCAGATTATTCAGGAAGTGTTGGCTTGTCAGGTTGTACCAGACATGTGACGCTGTGTGTTTGTGCCAAGGGTGTTAATTTTTCCAGTCTGGTGAGGAGGAGCGGAATTTCAAATATAATTTACACCTGATATAAATGTGTGATCTGCATCTGGATATACTTAAACAAACCATGCAGTTAAACCCTGTCTCACACTAATGATGTTTCAGCTGATTGGTGTCTGCTAGAGCTGCGCTGTTTGGTTCAGGGGGCTCATGTCTGACACTGTGCCAGTGAGGTATTTTTCAGCCTGGAATTATTTACATTTTGGCAAATTAGTATAAATGAAGGAATGCTAAAGTATTTATTAGAAGTTCATGTGACAACTAGAATTATAAGGAGCATATTTTCTCTATGATTCCCAAATGAACATTTATCCATGAAGAACATCACAAACTTGGAGATGCAACATGTTCCAATTCCATGTCGACAAATACAGATGCTTACAGAATCTTAATACAGAAGATTCACCCTGTAGCATCTGTGACACACAGCTGACTCTGAGGTCAAACACATAGTACATGGTTAACATTACCTAATAGGATTTAGGCAACAAAACTACTTGATTGTTTGGGGTTAAATTACATTAAACCTCATTTATATAGCCCTTTTCTAAATAGCAGTTTCAAAGTAATTCACAGTTAATGAAAGCGCATGGTAGTGCACAACAAAAAACAGCAAGTAAAAACACAGTTTTTTAAAAACTGAAAAGCTCACAAGGGATGAGTTTTTGTGTCAAGTGAACATAAGATTTTTATGTCATTTTGATAATCTGGGGCATTTGTGTAGACTTTACATACAAATTTTGAGTCATAAATTGATTGGGGTTTACAGTGTGATTGAGGTAAATTGATAAATATTTATGTGACATGATGTTAATACCTCATGCGAGTGATGCAAGTACATGACGGATGGATATAAGTTGAGTAACTTTAAGTTCAAACAGTACCGACTTTTGGTTTAATGCAGGACACAAAGAGCTGTCTCCTATGTGAGTCTGTGTTTGTTTGACCCATCCACCTCTATGCAGACTTTCTTGCTCTCTATACTACATCAGTTGGTCCTAGCATTAGATTTTGCCACAGGTGGATTTAAATTGGAGTTAACTGAAATCCTGGTGCACCTCATATAGACACCAAAGAGTGCCTTTGGTGTTGCTATCACACACAGAGGGGCATGACAAAGTGCCAGATTTTGATAACCTGGGAATGAGAACGGGCTGGAAGATAATGATGTCCTTGGAAAGTGTAAATCCAACACATTCTCACTCTAACTTTGTCACGCATCGATGTTCGGTCATGGACTTTCCACATCGAGATGTGATGTTCAAGGTACCCTGGGTGCGTTGGTTGTTGCACTCTGATGCCATGTCAGCTTCAGCCTGTTACTTGCATTGTCTTTTTTCAAAATACACTCCTGTTTTCACAGATATGTACAGTTTGCATACAGTCTCTTTCAAAATAAATGCACTGTGTTGGTACAACACCACAAATTTTCACAGGTTCACAAGTTTTTTTCCTTCAACAACAAAAATGCACATGGTTATGTTTAGCCAACACACGCATGGTTTGGTTCAGGAAAAAATAACCGGGTTTGGCTCTACAATCTTACGGGAAGCCAACACTGGCCTCCTGGGTGAAAGTCAGTAGTTGTTGTCCTGCTGTGTTTCCCCCTTATGCCACTGGGCACCATTAAGCAATAACGGCGACCAGCTGCGTATCATGCTGACGTAAAAGAATGGCTTTTTCCGTCATAGTCTGATGCCAGAAGTCACTGCCCAAGTGGCGATGTTCAATGACTTTGGAGTGAGACTGGGTTGGTACATCACAGTTAATCTAAACATATGAATATCACACGTTTGTTCAGGTTTGACTCAGTTGTGACTCCCAGTAGTGCAGTTTTTGACACATATTGTTTCAATCATTTGCAAAGTATTTTAAATTACATCACCTGCCTGTATGAGCTGTGTGTCACAGCCACTACTGCTGCTACTGTTTGGCTGTATCGGTAACCGGACCAAATCAACAGGTCGTATTAACTACAATAAGTCATTCAGAGTTGTTGATTCACCTGTCCCTTTCACCTCAGGCAGTGTCTTCATCTCCCTTCACATTTTATTCATGTGTGGTCTTAATGCTTCTATCAAGAAGATAAAGACAAAGCCAAAAAAACATCATTATACATAAAAATAGACAAATCAGTGTGGGAAATGAGTCAGTTATGTGTTATGATTTAGCAAAATTCTTCCCAATGTCATCATTTTCCATCTCCCCGTGCCTCCCTGTCTTATTTCTCCCCGTGTCACTGTGATAATGATGACAGCAGTAATAAGAGCAGTTAGAGAGCTAATCCTGCTGTGCAGCAGAGGCTGAGAGCTCTTATGAAGACACACTCATCCCACTCAAAGTGAAAATCATACAAATGAATCATTGGAGCATCGCCATGTTGTTGCTGTGGCTTAGTTTATTACGCTCCATGATCCTTATTAGAAATGGGAAAATACTATAAAGCTGTAAGAATTCATTTTATGTCTTTGAATAAGAGTCGGGTGTTTAGACCTGCCACACTGTAGAAGCTACACAACCAGTAATCCATCCTGGCAAAAGAGATACTAGTCTTTCCTTGGCAGTTACCCATCAGTGTCAATGCCTTTATGACTGACATTGAAAATAAGGACTTGACTTCTGTGAGACTTGACTTACCTGGAACTTGCCTCACCAAAGACTGTGCTTGACTTAAGATTTGAAGGCTGGTTAAGCCTAAGTTAAGTCTTTAGTCAAGTTTAAAGTCATTTGAGACACATCCAAGTCATGTCTTGAGTCTTTCAAAGCAAGTCTGCAGTGACTTGAAGACTTGAAGTGTAAGTCTTGAGTTTCATGCAGTGTTAATTTTGACAGCTATTTTAGATTTTATCTTAGTCTTGAGACAAAAACATTTTAGTCATTTTTATCCTTTATAGTTTTAGTCTAGTTTGAGTCAATGAAAATTCAAAATGTTTTAGTCAACTTTTAGTTATTATGTTTTTGTTTTTTTTTACTTTTAATCTAATTCTGTTAGGCTAATGCATGTATCAGAAACCAGAATCCAGATGACAGGTTCTATAAAAATTTTATTTAGACTATTTTTTCTACAACTAAAAATTATTTCTGCACACTTACAAATTGTCATTTCTCCAGCAGTGTTTGACAGGTTTAGGGGCTGAATTATGAGCACACACTTACTGATCATCATTTGAAAAGCTCAACATCTCTCTATTTATGCTCTCGAAAACTTTGACACCACAAATAACTAATCTGAGACAACTAGGATTTGTACCCAGATTCATTGTAAACTGACTGATCGATCTCACTAGTAAGAGGCAGAAAAATAACCTCTTCAACATGTTAGTCTTGAGATTTAAACTTGTGTCCTCCCACTGAGTTGGTGCTTAAAACTAAACTTTAATCTCTGTCAGAAAACTCTGCTGAGTTCGGGCTGTTTACTTACAACACAGCTGCACTCACAGATAACTTACTCCCCTATCTGCCTGTCAAACAGCATCAAACCATAAACTTTCTCCAGTCAGACCGGATCTCTGCTTGCTCCGCTGCCGTTCAGCAGCTAACAAGCGGAGCTAACAGCTTACACCGCTGTAACTAACAAACTCCACAAATCCATTCAGCAGCTCCACCATCCACAGTCAGACACACACAGCTGATTATTTACTGCTGAATAACAGCTCTCAACCTGTGCCAACGGCTGACGCCACCATAAGTGTTTTTGCTGGCTAATGAAACATCCTGACGCAGACTATTTACTGGAGTTTACCAGCCTGTCACTCATGCAGCATTTGAAGATAATTGTGAGCACAGCCATTCTCAACCTATTTTCGCTCTTCATTGTCTCATTTTCATCACAGGAAAAAAAGGTTGATGAAAAATTTTTGTTGTAGTTTTTGTGAAGAAAATTAGCATTTGTTTCATGAGACAAATCTGTGAGAGAAAGTCTTGGCTCAAATCTTTCAAGACAAGTCTTGAGCCTAACTGAACCCGTTATATCTATGTGCATTGTATGTTACATTTTGTTAAATATGTATCTATGGCTCAGTGCCATTTTAAGTCATGTTGACATGCAGAAGTGCCAGACAGACAACCTTCTAATAACCTGTTTGTACCTGGCCTGACAGTGCTGAATTTCCTCATGCTCATCCGTGCATCCATACCCTCATTAATGAACAGAATATGGTCTCTATGCTGTCTTCTCATTTTCATGTTGGCTTTCATTATGATGAGGAGGATAGGAAGTAGTTGGTGTGGTGTAAAGTATGCTTAGCTTTCACTATGCATGTGTGTGAAAGAGTGTTGTGGCCCTTTTGGCTCAGGACAAGACAGATAGAATTCCATCTGATAAAACTTCACCATGCAAACCTGCTTTAGCAGTTAACTGCGCTGACAGACTCCTACATGTTCTTCCACTATGACCTTCAGCCCAGACAGGCAGACACATAGGTGGAGCAGAAATAGAAGAGTCTCACTGTGATGTACAGATCAGAATACTCAGAGGCTGAGAGAGTGCTTTACAGTGACTTCATATTGAATAACTTTCATGGATGAACAGAAGGTTTAAATGGTTGAGTGATTTGAGTTGGTGTCTGAATTTCTCTACTGACAAGCTTCTGCATCTGGTCAAACATATTATTGTATACATGCTGTTTTCACCAAACCCTGGGGCATTCTCTATTGGCCTTAATAATTATTAAGCAAGGGCAAAATGGATATCATGACTTGCTGCCAGAGTTCTTCTGTCATGCTGTTGTGATGAAACCATTCATTCATAAAGGAAGACTTATGTTATATCCTCATCTGACCAGTTCAGTCAAAATCACCATTTTTACCACAACAGTAATCCCACTGAGTTACGGGGATCTATTTTCAAGGATTTATTGTTGTTCATTAGTCTGACATTGTAGGACAGACTTCATTGATCTTCACTGCAGGAGGTGACAACAGTGACTGTTTTTGTAAATTAGATTAATGTGAAATTATCCTTATCTAGCAGTAGAAGCAGTAGTTTCTGTAGCTTTCAATTGTGTTTCACAGTCTTCTTCAGCATGACTTAAGTATGGAACTTTGGTCATATTGCACCAGTTTTTATTAGGTGACAACTGAGTTACAAGCCCTTTTTACACAGAGATGACGTTATAGGGCTTTTACAACGTCTTTTCTTTATGCCTTCTTTGCATTTTTACACGGGACCAAATGACCGTGGCATCATGTCGCTCTAGTGTGTGATTTTAGACAGCATGCCAGCATCCCAAAAGCAAAAGAGGCATGAGGGGTGTGACATATAATACAACAGCATCGGCCTCTAGTGTGACTTGTGCAGCATTTTATAAACAATAACACTGGTACAACTTGGCATATTAACAATCATTTACCGTCTCTATCACATGACGGCTGATCCTGTCCTCTGCTCGGAGGGTAAGGAGCCCCTGGACCACACTGTTTTACCAATTTGTGGACATTTACAGCTGCTGTTCTTCTTCTTTTAGTTAGCCGCTAACTGCAAACAGCTACTTTTTAAAGTACTTTTTCTTGTTGTCTCAGTTGTCATAAAGAGTTTTCTTCATGACAGCTGAGCATGACAAGAACAAAGCTGCCCTTTTAACACATAATGCTTTCCTCCTCTTTAGAACTGTGTATCAAGCCTCAGTAAGTACAGAAATATGCTTTTAGTATCAAGTATCAAAAGAGTGTTGAAAGTACACTGAAGGCTCGGTTAAATTCTTGAATCTTATTCTTTGATCAGGCATTTTCTAATTTAAGTGAGAAAACTAAGTTAATCACCTCACAACATTATCACCAAAGTCTGTATAAATAATGGATGTAGCTACAATGACATCACCCATTGGTTTGTGGACTCCCATTTAGAAGCTTTCAGTTCAGCATTTTAGCAGACACCATCTTGGTTCTTTGAAGCCAAGAGTGACCACATTTGGACAAGAGGGTGGAGCTGTGGAGGAGCGAGGGGTGGATCTTACTCATAGACTGTGATGACGCCTGTCACTCAACCTGCCCTACCCTTAACTACTCATAACTTTAAGCCTTAACAAAATGTAAACAGGTGAGTTACATAAAAATTTACCCCAGTACAGTTGTCATGAATATTGAAATTAGCTATAGAAACCAATTTTTGACACTTTAAAGTGGAGGTCTATGGGGGATTTATCAGCTTCTGGAGCCAGCCTCAAGTGGCTGTTTGATAAACTGCTGTTTTTGGCACTACTGTATTGGCTTCATTTTTCAGCCTTGGAGGTTGCCATTTTGATCAACACCCAATAAGGCATACAGAGTGAACATGCACAATTTCAAACACAAGTAATTAGACCCATCCACTGCAACAAAGAGCAAGGCAGAAACATTCCTGCAACATTAAAAATGCTATTTGCAGTGGTTGAACATATTACCAATACACACAGTCAAAAATGAAAGATATTAACTGATGAACATTACTGACCTGAAGTTACTGAAAGTATCTGGCTGTAAACATTTACACTAATGCTAGGGCCACACTGCCTACATGAGCAGCGCGTGTGTGTCGTTGAACCTTTCATTGTTGTTGTTTTTTTCAGTGCAGTGTTAAAAGGTTAGAGCAGCCACTCTGCTGGCATGAGCAGTGTTGCTGAGTCACGGCTTGGCTGCTGCTCAGCTGCAAAACATCAAAGGAATGGAAGGCTTGCCTTTTTTTTCTTGCGTGACATGCACAGTTTCAACAAAAATGGTCTTTGAAAATGGTTTTTGATGATGATGTTGAGTTCATACCATATTTCACTACAGTTAAAATTTGAATACATATTTTTAACTTAACACTTTCTGTCGCCATTTTAAAATATAAGCCCTCTGACAATGTTTTTGTGGACAGAATCCCTTCATTTGTAATTATGAGGCTTTTTATTTTGAAATATTGTTTTGACTGTTTTGTTGACAATCCAGTGGCTTGTTCATCTCCAGAAATGAGGGGAGTACTGGCTTTTAATTGTGGAAATACAGGCAATACAGCAGCAGGCAGCTCCACAGCAGTGGAGTGTGAACACTGCACGCATGTGAGCTGCAGTAGTTCACTGAGGCAGCTGTAACGCACTGCTCATGCAGGCAGTGTGGCCTGCATGTAAGAAATTTGTAATGATTTTTACTGACAAGATGGATTTTCTTTTTCATTATGTTTGTATATTTATTTATTGTTTTAGTTTTTTCTTTGCAGTTCATATAACATCATGCTTTTAATCTACTACCACTACTACTACTACTAATGGAGAGTTCTGAGCTTAACCAAATCATTAAGGTCAACAGAAATACTGATTACTCATACGGACTGATTTATTTTGTGAAATCTGTCTATCAATATTGACTGATAAGAAAAAATATAACATAAAAATTATTTGCCATTTTTGTTAGCCTTAAATTAAATTCAGCCAAAGTTATCACTGTTGCACTGAGCGAACAACAACCAAACATACAAACTAGGGTATCAAAAAAAAAGTACTGTTTTAGCGTCAGTACTGAAACACATGTATCATTGACGCCAAAGCAAAACCCTTTCCAACAACACTCAGGACCTTCTCTTCTTCTTTTCCTGCTGTACTAAGCCCTGCTCCTTCTTGCTTTTCCTCTCAGTTGATGCTTCAGCCAGCCAATCAGGCCACTCGGCTGCTAACGCTAGGAAACGCTTCACCTTGCAGGGACTTTCCAACAGGAGGTCTCTTCCAGCAGGTAACAGCATATAGCATCACTTAATGTTATCATCACCATCAGCGGCATCTTTGTCAACACCATTGCCCTCGTCGCCTGTTCTTTGTTCTCTTCATCTGCGTGTCATCATCATCTTCATCATAATGATAATCATCATCATCGTGAACAGCCACAGCATCTACCCTGCCTCTGTCCTTCAGTGTCCACTCTCCATTCACAGAACTGCTGCTTTTACTCTTCTTTTTATACCTCAAATGTTACATAGATTTCTGTGTCTGTGTGTATCTAGTTGATGCATCCCAGCACCCGCAGTGTTTCAGCATAATAAGGGTCACATCTGGCACGACTCCCTTTCCTCTGCTTTTATCTGTTCATGTCAGTATCCTCTGCATCTGCCCGCACTACAAGAAAACTGTGATTTAGGAAAGAGAGGTACAAGTGCTGTTAAAGAGACAGCGTTTGAAGACAGGAAGACAGCAGGAGAGACAGAAAGAGAGAGAACCCATCTGAGTCCCAGCACTGGTGACACCACAACAAGGCTAAATTCTGTGGCGCAGCTCTGCGCTAAATGTCACCCTCTAATATTCAAGCCCTCTTGACATTTGGAAGCGTATTAACATTTTTGGAGGGGGACGGGTCTTGATTCCAATTTCTGCTTTTCACATCGCAGCAGTTTGACCAATCTTCAAGTGACACATGTCCCTAGTGAGACGGATAAGTGAAGTGGGGGGGTTGATATTGTGTAGAAATTTGTTCTTCCAACTACAAATGAAAATTTGCTGTCAAAAGTCCAGTTGTAGCCTTTATTTACCTTTAAATGCGGAGAGATCCAGGCCATTATTGTGATTAGACTTTTTTTTAGAAAAAGGCCTTTATGACTGATTTTCTGTGTTATGAATATATTTGGTCATATTTCAGTAAGAAGCCTCTTATCTGCTCCTGTTTGAATTAGCTGTTTCTGCTGTTTGCTGTTAATGCAAATTCAGCACTTCCTTCATGTGTGCTTATTGTCTTAATAAATTCACTCTAGAGCACATTTCCACGCCACTAATTTCATCAGTATAACAGCAGAGTTATGTCATTCTGTGTTTATCTGGGTTACTCTGAAAATAGTAGCCCTCATTTATCAATCTAACAAACAAACCAGAGCAGATCCAAGTTTAGAAGTCATCTAACGACAGGCTTTGCGTGATATTCATGAAACATTCATATCTCATCAATCACAGCGTAGGAATGATTGGGTGTTGATAAATGTGGCAGCTGAAAGCATTCATCATTTACATTTCCCAGCCCAATATATTCTTGGTTTAGAGGCCTCACCCTGAGAGTTTATGACACGGAGAGACATAATACGGCCAAGAAAAGAAACCTCTGTTAGCTAGAAATGGAAATGCTGACGTCCCAGGTCCAATTTAACCAACTGGTTCTACTTAACAGCCTAAAAAGTTTCATCAAAGGAGTAAATCACTGCTGTGGTCATCAGCGTTGTAGTGAACAATGGAACTCCAGCTGAGGTTGGAATATTTAATTTATACATCCATGATATGTACCGACCTAAAGTCTACATGTATTAATAATAATAGACTTTATATTATATCATATTGATAGTGTTGGAATATTCATATAAAAGTTTATAACTGACTCAGACTGAAGAGTGTGTGGCTGCATGTATTGGGTTGGCTTCCATTTTGGGCATAACAGGTGACAGAGAAGGCACAGATGCACCACCTGTGTCTGAGTTGGACAATGGCTAATATTCAAGTAATTACACTGTTGCAGGTTTTATTTATTTTTAATTATGTTTTAAATGATAAAAACATGTTTGGTAGTGATTTTTTTTGTTGTTGTTGTTTTTTTTAGTTTGCTATGAATCGGACCTGGGCCTCAGATGTGTTCAGCTTTAGGTCAACCTGGAGTCAGTCCCACAGGGCCATACAACTGCCAGCTGTGATCGAGAGTGCACAGCAATGTAGGACTTAACAAAATATAACACAAGTGATTAATATGTGGCTGCAAGTACTTAGATACCAGTCAGAATATGGTCTAATCACAGTTCTCTGACTCAGCCAGATTTACTGACGTGAGATTTGATCGTAGCCCTACATATAACCTTAAAATCAGTTCAATTCTGACTCCCCATTTCAGGTTGTCGAATAAAGGCATAGTGCCTAAAAACAGCCTGTAAATAAAAGAAATACTGTTTCCATCCACAAGTGTATTGCAGTCGGTTGTCTTTTTTATTTGCTGATAAGCTGCTGTTAAATAAATACGATACTTCCTGCATGTATGTTTCAAATTAAAAGCTTCTCATCCCTTGGTCCTTGTTCAGTAAGCACAATAGCTACACACTCCTCAGTACTGCTTTGAGTGATTAATGCGCTGTCTGCTCCATGAGATGGAAATCAATGGCAAGTCGATGGCAGGTGTCCTCCATCTGAATAGATCACCATTAATAGCAGTGTTTTTTGCAGCTTCCTTTGCTTGCCCCTGCATATGTCCACTCAATGAGGCCAACATGTTAGATCACTGAAGAAAATGCTGGAATGAAGAGCCACTCTGTCTGCTCTGTCCTGTGTCCTGTGTCCATGGCTGGCTGTTTCTTTACAGTAACACAGCATTCCAGCTTCAGCATGAGAAAGAGGTGGTGTTCAACCTGCAGCTTTACAGCTGCTCATTTATATTGAAGTCAATAATTGGCAGGCATGTCAATTATTTGACAATTTCCTTCAAAATAGGTAGAATTTGTTCTACTGTGGACATTTTAAAACATCTATCCCTGAGATTCATTTCAGTGCTTCTCAAAGTCAAGGAAGGATCCTTGAACAGTTGAAGTTCAAGGAGGCTACGTCATCCAGTCCCATCTAAGGACTGTTCCAATGTTGAGGATCCTTTGAATTCTACGGAGGACCGATTCCTTCCTTCACAGAATTTTCAGGGATGCATGTGTGTATCCTCAGCGGGCATGAAGTACCCACAATTCTTTGTGCACGATTTTGCCAGAATTGAAGGCAATTATGCACACCTGGGCACTCGCTAGCCTGTTCCACTGTGTGTTCACCGATTGCTAGGAAGAAGTCTTGCCTATCCTCTGTAGGACCCGACTTGGAAGGACCCGTCCTGCCAAGGAAGCATCCTCGACTATAAGAAGCAGCAAGTCGGTCTGGAGGGAAAAAATCCATTAACTTCCTTTGTACTGTACTGTGATTTTACTCTTTAATGTTCAACTAATTAGAAAAATACTGTGATGAAGCAACAATCATCACACTTATAATTACTGTAATTCTTTGACCAGCTACCTGTTCACAGTACTACTCCAAACACTTATAATGGCAGACTTTGAGCAAAAATCAATAAATCAATAACTCAAGGGTGTACTTACTAGCTTTTTCCAGTGCCTTCAATCACATCTCATGGTCTTTCTCAATGGATGGAGGGTATATGATACTGTCTTCCTGCTATATACAAGCATCTGTTTTCACTGTTCTCGATAGCGAAGTTGTCATCATATTGCCCAAGCAAACTCCATCCACTTAGGAAAACCATGAGATGAAGTTGAAAGCTCTTGTAAAAAAAATAGTAAGTGTGAATTGAGTTAAGATTTTTTTTTTTGTCAAAATTCTTTTCTTTCTTCCATCATTCCATACATTTCCTGCTTCCTCCTTCCATTTGCTTGAACTGTTGTTGTTGTTATTATTATCATCATTATTATAAGGAAGTAGTTGCATTGGTAGTATTTATGATTTAAAAAGAGGTTAAAAGCCTTGTTTTGATGTGAAGATGAATGTCTAGAAGTGGGGTGTTAAGAATGTTGAAACCAGTAACCTCTTCCCTCCTTTTCTTTTCTGTCACACTGCTACCTTGGTCTTTCTTTCATTTGAACCCTCTGTAACACTCTATCTCTCTGTCCATCCTCCTCTGCTTCTTCATTTCTTCTACTTTTCCCTCCCTTTACTCCGTTTTGCTCTTTCTGCCTGTCCTTCCTGGTCTGTCTCTCCACGTCTCCTTCTCCTCTGTGACCCCTCTCCGTCTATAGAGCCTGCTGCTAAGGAGGCAGAGGTCACCCGCCGCTTCTCTCTCACCTCCTCTCTCGCCTCCTCCTCTTCCTCTTTCGCTACAAGGCGCACTAAAGGTACAAGATTAACTGTCAAAGGCTTTCTACTTTTACAATTTGCTCTATTTTTTTATTATTTTGCTGCTGTTACACTCAAATGTCTTTTTCTGTTCTATTAAAATTCACTACTCTTACATGCACACAAAGCAAATGAATGTGGCATGGTCCAGATAGCTCAGTCAGGTTGAGTTGAGTTCAACATATTGTTCATTAAGATATAGTGATTCAAAATGTGGTCTACCAAACAGTTGAGCAGAACATTAAAGGGTTAAGTTTAAGCAACAAAAGCACATGTTTAGGTTTAGAAAAAGACGTCATGGTTTGGCCTTAAATAAATATAGTTGTTACTGATGTAATGTCACGTCACATGACCTATTTACATCATTCGTGTAGCATACTACACATACAAGCATACTACGTGGTCATTAGAATAACTCCACTGACTTTTGTTTTCACATGGTAAACAATAGCTTCCAGTTGAAAGTCCAGAGTTTAAGTCCATTTCCACCAAGCAGTCCGGTACTGTTCATTTCAGTTTGGTATGCATTTTTCCGTTTCCACTGTGAGAGGTTGTGGATGGTACCAATGGAACTGTTCCTTACTGTTCCCATTTTTGGTAACCCCTCTTTTGGGGTATCTAGCACACAGATCCTGTTCTAAAAGGTGGAGCTAGAAACACTGCAGTCTGCTGATTGGTCAGTAAAGGATGGTGGCTGGTTTTGAAACCTATGTAACCACTGTTCATACTGTGGCAAATTTTTCATGCATTAGTAAACTACAACTATAAAATGAAAGGATATTTTGCTGCCTTTTGCAGCAGCTTTAATCTGAAAAAAAAAAAAAATTCACTGGGCAGACTGCGGGCAACTTATAAGGTGGAACGTTTACTTATAGTGTTACTTTAACCATTCCATTAGTGTTTACTGTCTCTCTTAGATGACATACACTTTAAGTAATGAGTGAATCTTCAAGTGTTTAAAAATATATATTAATTTTGACTGGATTATGATAACTGCATATATTCTAATCCTCACTTGGAGAAAAAAAAAGTGTCATGGAGCGTTATTTCTGTGGGTTCCGGCAAACTAAACCCCTGCATTTCCATGAGAAGGACTAAATTCAAAGATCCACAATTTTTAAATATCCCATCGAGACTCTAACTCTTGGCTGTTCTATTTTATTCTGAAAATGTTGGCAAGCAACCTTGTTCTGTGGATGACAAATGAGGTGCAGACTTCCTTCTGTGTCACCAGTGATGAGGAGATACTGCGAGTGCTGGACAGACCAGTGAGTGACAATGACCCTGCCCACATTTAAGATTACTGTTTGCGGTAGAAACACTAGACAAGGGTCTGAGGTCTAGGTCCTATGTCTGAAGGGTTTCAAGGTAGCATGTTGAAAGTGTTTGGTGGAAACGGGGCTTTTGACCCATCCACCTCCATTACCACGTGCCCTATACGGATAGTAGCCACTGCCTTATGCATATCATTATACTCCCACAACAGGGGCCTCTGCGTGTTGGTATCTGACTCAGACATCACTGACAAAGAAGCAGTATTTGATGAGTTCAGAGTGAGAACGATCTTGTGGCTCTTGTTTCTTTGATTATGCAGACCAGTGGAGCCAGAATGATCATATTTAAGGGCAAACTGCTGTACATTGAAATCCATTTATAAGTGACTCTGATGTGATTACTGACCAAATGCGATTTCAGACTTTAAAGACAACACATACACACATAATTTACATATATGTACAGTAAGGTTATACGATCTAAGTAGGATAAATGCTAACAAATGATATATACAGTTACTTTTGAAACTAACAACTTTCAGTTGAGGTGGGTTTGCCCTATAGATCCAGGTTATCCAGGCACCTTGCAATGTTATACATATTCAGGTCAGTCATGGCAAGAACACATGCTCAAACTGAATCTTAAGTGACAAAATTGTACATGTACAGAGTGGGAGCCAAAAGAAAAAGAAAAAAACCCCACAATTTTCTTATTACCTCCCTTGTATTTACTGCTCTCTTGAAATATATGAGATGCATAGAGAAAATCAAGGCTTTGCTGAGAATGAAAACAAGGTTAAGGGGGGAAAAAATCTGCAAATGAGTGGACATACATATTCTTTTCAAAAAGCCATAGTAAGGAAATACGAATTTTGCTAAGCTGACATTTAGAGCATAGAGTGGCATTCAAAGTGGCGGTAGAAGTGCAATTTATTGTGGGAATATAGATGAGAAGTTCATTTTCAACCAGGCAGAGGCAGGGGAGGAATTAGAAACACCAGAAGAGAGCCAATGAACTTTTCCCTCAAACTATTTCTATTCTCTGCTTTTATTGTATTTCTTTTTTCCCCCTCTTGCAGTCAGCAGTGTTTCAATAACGTGCAAGCAATAAGAACACCGTGGGTCACATTGACTGTAAAGTCCTTAGTGAGGTTGGAAATGTGGCTGTAGCTTTTTAGCCTCTGATTTTAATTCTCATCCACCTTGTGCATCAATATCAGGGAAAAGTATAATAGTCCACTGGTAAAAGAGAAGCACACAGCAAGCATGACTGTGCTACATGTATGCCACAATATCATTTAAGACATGTTTGTATCATGCAGATTTACTAAACCATAGGTGTCCATAGAGGGATTCACTTTCCTATGGGATATATACATGGGATGTATATATCGAGAACATAAAGAAAGTCTCACAAAAATTATTCATCTTACACACACGCGCGCACACACACACACACACACACACACACACACACACTCCTACACCTATTATAAACGGTACTATTTAGCCACATTTTGTGACCATGGAGCACCACTGAGACTTGCAAATACTATTAATATATGAACTGGAGAGCTGTTAGTGTGTATCCAGCTCACAGTGAATAAGTCCTCACGTTTAAAGGTGCAGCGGCAACAGTTTAACTCTGTGCTAACTGCTCACATCTGACTTGAGCGGAAGCTTCAAGTTCACTGCAAAAACATCAACACTTCCTGCCCAAGATGAGCAGAGTGCTTCAAAAATAAAAGCACCAGTGGTTCCACTTTAATGTATTAAATTATAACAATACTTTATTCAACTTTAGTGTTACAACACTTAATTTAACTTTATTATAACTGTAGAGAGATTTAGAGATTACAAAATATTGCAATACATATAATGTATCACAAAACAGCCTCAAATATTGCAATATTATTTTTTTGGCCATATTGCTGAGCTCCGTCTTAGCCTTTGTTAATCCCATTCATAAACCAAACATATTCTTAGGATGATTTCCTACGTTTTTTGTAGATTTGCCCACTTAAGTTGTCATAGTATTTTGCTTATTTACAGTATGTGAGGACTTATAAAAGAGTCAAAACCCAGGACCTTGTCGTTTTCACTCTGTTTTGGCACTCTCAGATATGAAACAGTTTGGGCAGCATGAAGTGTATTCTGTCTAATAAATAATGACATTGATAAGAATACAGCTGCTTAGAGTCCAGAGAATTTGTGGTGAGTTAATTAAGACCTGCAGATAAATACTTACTTAGCTACAAATAAATTATAAAATCACTGATGCAACCAGTAAGAGAACCGAGAATACTTTTTTTTCTAAATATCGTCCTCTGTGTACCAGATGGCAATTATCACATGAGAATTGAGGCTCTTCTTATAATTGTCTGAAGAAAGTCATAACGAACGTTTATGAAACAGACAACTATGTCTGATTGACAAAAAGCCAAGTTACAAATTCCATGTCTAAAAGGGCTTCAAAAAGTTGTCTGCAGGGGTTTTGGGGTAATGCTCTGTGTGTGTGTGTGCGCGTGTGTCTGTCTATCCGACTGTTTGCCTTCCTTTTAAAATGTTAGTATCTAATCAAACTTCTGGTTGCATGTTATTTCCCCCTGGCCAGGTCCGCTGTCTGCTAGCATAAAGAGCAAGAGACATGAGATAAAGAGTGATCCCACTCCATTTGGTTATGAAGGTACATGAACCTGTAAACATAAGTCATGTCTGTAATGTACAGGTTCTTAGCATGCTGGGACTTTTAGTATTTTGTTTGGTGAATTAGGCACATCTCATTTGTGTGATTTGTATTTTTATTTGCAAATGATATGTGTGTGGTCCATCCGTGTTCACATATTTAGAGGCTTGTTCACTTCCGTTTCTTGCCTGCTGTGTTGACTTGTGTTGTGATTTGTGATGTGACATTTTTTAAAATGCATGAGCACTGAAAAGAGAAATCTATTAAAATGTGTTGGTGTAGTTTTGGTGTGGTGAGAGGTTTGTTGTTTTTTTTTATTTATTTGTTGTTTTAGGCCCATGGACTTGGTTGATTTCTGCATGTGTAGAGTTGCACTGCTCTCCTGAGTAGATAGACTGAATTTCATTTATGTATCCGGACCCTCATGTTTTAAAATTTTTGTTGACGATTTTGAGTGGCAATCATGTTAAAAAGGTTGGTATAAAGCATTTGGCTTCCCTCCAGATACTTTGCGTGGTGCTATGGCTGCAGTCAGGAAACGTCAGAGCATGACTAGCAGCACTGCTACTGCTGCTGGCAACACCTCAGCTGTCCCTAGATCCACCTCCCAACCAGGTAACCACAGAGAAGGACTCATCTTCTACAGTCATTTGTGTGGTGGTCTTCTTGGTGGGACTGATTTTAGTTTTATGTGTTGATAAATTGCTGAGTTTTTGGTTAATAATTTGGTATTTGGCTAAGTGTTTCTTTTTTTCTTCTAATATGTAACTTCAGCTTCTTTCTGCAGCACGTTTATTTCTACCCTCAGATTGGTCTTAAAGAAATTGTTTTCCAAAACTCATCTGGAATGCAGCCTCTTGTTCCATCTCAGCGTTTTACCACCCATGACCATCAAACGTCTCCAAACAGCTTGTGCAGAACAGTCACAGAAATATCACTGTACTTTTGGTGAATATGCCCTCTTACCTGAATAACAAAATCGGTCAGTGGCGCCCCCAGAAATAGTTCATAGGGATGGCCAAATGTGGCCACTGTAAATCTTGGGGTGGCACACCCAAAGATTTTCCTCAAGACACAAATATACAGCTTTAATTTGAAGGAGTACATTGACTGTAAGGAACATGACATTTACAAGGAACAAGCCGTCTCAAGTTTTAAAGAGAAACTCATATATTCACATAGAACCCACTTTTAGTCAGATATCTTGAGGTAAGAGTTCACAGGACCCCTTTGAAATGCCCATGCTAGTTGTTTCCTTGCCAGAATTCCACAAGATATCACTACCTGCTTAAAAAATGAGTGTGCCACAGCCTCTTATAGACAGAAATGTAGGCCTCCAGTTACTTTTACTGAGTGGTGCCAGCAATTTTATCAGGGTGGCCATGGCCCTCCCAGCCCCCCCTTGGTGGCGCCACTGGCCATTTGTTCATGCCAATGACTGCATATAAGGATGGACAACCACTTCCTCCCACTGTACAAAAACAAAGTCAAATATATCCTGAATACAGCGGCTGCCATCTTGTGCTGGTGATGTGATTTGGAGTCAGAGTCTGTGCAGTAGAATAGAATAGAATCAGAAAAGTAAACACAATAAACCCAACAGCTCAGCCACCTACTGTAGTCCAACTTCTAAACATTTAATTCAACTTAATACTAAACGTATTGTCATTCTTGTTCTCAAAAAGCTTAATAAAACTTTTCTTAACTTGATGGCAGATTCTGCTTTTATGTTTTATTTTTAGACAACCTACAGTTTAACCTAGCATGCCATCTTGAAATTGTTTTGGTGCGTCCTTTGATGCTACTGTACTACTGTGAGATGGAAACAAGAGGACATTTAAGCAAGTGGGAGCACAAGCTTCTGCAACGTGTCCTCTTACATTGTTCACACAAATATTTGACTTTTTTTAATTTCTAATTCTTTAAAGGGTGGAGTGGCTAAGTCAGCGCTGCTCTTAATGACAAGCTACAGTTATACTACTGTTGGAGCACCAACAACACTGTCCCATCTTCTTTCCGCAAGAAAGAGAAATTGGGGCTCCTGAAAAGAAAAGAAAAGAAAAGAAAAGAAAAGAAAAGAAAAGAAAAGAAAAGAAAAGAAAAGAAAAGAAAAGAAACTTAGTTTGGAAAAAAAATAATAATAAAAAAAATAAGAACATCAAGAGGGGAAGGGTGGAGGCCTAAAGAGACTGGTTAAGCATAGGGCCCAGAATTTGGTGCTATGCCCCTGGCAATAGACTCAGATCTCCTTTGTAAACAACAAAACAAAACAAAACAAAAAAAACACTTACGCTACTTGCCCAGAAGAGGTCGCTTGTCAGGAAAACCTGGGTTGATCTGAGAAGGTGAAGATTATTTTTACAGCCCAATATGAGAAATCACAAATTTGCCAGCATTTACAGCATCTTCTATAGACCCTGATGCTGTTGTTTTTCTGTTGTGGACAGTTTCCTTTGGTTCTAGAAAATCTATTTTTAGATTTCTTGCACACAGAATCAAGCCTTTATTTGTTATCTCCTGTTACAGTCAAGGTTTTCCAAGGAGCTTAGATGGAACTTTTGATTTTGGCATGAACTCTTTGTTCAGAAATGAATAATATTCCGTAAATACTCCATGGACAATGTCTCTCTCACGCTGTTAGGATCTGTTAGCAGTATTACAGTCTGAGTGACAAGCTTGGCTAAAGGTTTAATTATTGCAAACAGACTCATTAAGCTTTCATGATAATGTAATTACTTAATGGCCATTGTTTTCCTGTCAATGTAGCACCATCACCTGCCAAGTGGAATGGTAAAACCCCACTTGTTTATGAGTACATTTTGGTGGTAAATAATGTGTATTGATTTCCCTCAGGCTGGGCGCCACGGCGTCTCCCTTCCATGGAAACAGATGACTTTGAGACGATCCCATCCAGTGCAGAGGAATCTTCCAACTCTTCAGAAGAGGAAGGCAACAATAAGAATGTAGGTAACGTTCAAGATTGCTGCTCATGTTGGCCAGAAAATGTAAGAAAGTTTAACCTGGATGTCACTTGGAGCATTAAAAACAAGACCTAAGTTCAGTACCACTCAACACTGTCAGACCTTGGCTTAAGTGAAAATGTAGCTTGGCCTGATCCGTTGCAGTCCTGCTGGGCACCTTAAATCATCACATTCTACGATCATTCACTATCCCTCGACAGCTCTCCACTCATCCCTCGTTTCCTCTCCACTCATCCTTCACATTCTTCTCTTTTCAACTAAATCCCCCTCTGATCCCCCTGAAAGAGGACCACTCTGCTGCCTAATTATTTCCCGTAGACATGTGTCTCGTTAGCAATGGGCACTGACAACTTGACATTTAAGAAACGAGGGAGGAGAGAGGAAAGATGGGGAGGATTATAGCTGCACAGGTCTGCTGGGTATGGCAGCCTTTCCAGATCCATTATAATCTGTGTAATGTACAGTAGAGAGCCACAAAAGCAGTGCACACACACTGAGCATGTTACTGGCACACACATAGACACACTCTGTCAAGGAACAGGCATTTTTGCATCATGCAACAATGGCAAATTGAGAATATTTATCAACAGGAAACAAATGGTTAATCTCATTATGAATGCAACTTGCAGCACATTTTAACACCTCTCTACATGTTGTTTTTAACAGCTACATCCTTTAAATACTGAGGGTCCCAATTATCAACTATTAAATTGTTAAGCTTAAAATATTAATAAGATACTGTATGTACGAAAGTTTAACAAGACAGATTCCAACCCCTGTGTAATGTGACCAGCTACAGTAGATTGTTTAAGTAGAGAAGAGTCACCACTCTGTTGGTCTTGTTTAAGTGCAAACATAGACAATGATAGAGAGTCATGTGGATCTAAGTCTGTAGGGATTTGGTTTGGGAACTGGTTCAAGTCCAAGATGGACAATGTACAGATTGTGGTCTGGTAGCTGAAGAGATGCCAGTTCACCTCCTGCTGAGGTGCTCTTGAGCAAGGCACAGAACCTCTAACTGCATGGGCCACTGTGCTGCGTGACCCATCATTCCAACATCTCTTCACATTCAATGTGTGTGTAAAAAAAAAAGGAAAAATAACAGAATGAAAAAAATGCCCAAGGGGACAAAGAAATTATTATTATTTGTCTTTCTCTAACAAATTGTACCAATCAATTAATAAATCAATTATTTTTTTTTCACATGGAATTATACAAGGTACATCTCCAGCGAAGTATGCTCCTTTAAATTGTGCTCTGTAATTTAGTCCTTTTTGCGTCTTCTTGCATTGTTGGCTGCTCATTTATAATTGTTCATGTTTCTGGTTGTGGAATGATATAACTGTCCACACATCGCGACCTCAACAAGACGGCTGTATGGTAGCTCCTCTTGAACATGGGCAGCGACTCTGCTCTGGAGCCAGCTCTGAATGGAGCACTGTATAGCAGTGATCCAAAGCAGGAACAGTAGAGCAGCTCACAGTCCAACCATCACACCAATCTGTATTCACCATTAAGCACACGCCCTTTCTCCCTCTCTCACTGGAGTCCCCTGCTCTGTTGGATCAGCATATGATAAAAGAGCCTCCTGGTTGACTGGGACTGTCCAGGATATTACAGTTCCTGATATCCCATCGGAAACTGATTCTGCACGGTCCAATTTATTATCCAATGCCTGTAATAGTCAGCAGGATGCTACTTCAGCTAGTGCCCAATTCCTCACCATCTTTTCTGGATGTTTACAATTGAAAATCTCAGACCAGGCTAGCTAGTAGCTTGTAGGGGTGTAAATCACCCGTAGCATCACAATACGATATTATATTGATTCATCGATGCGATATTAGCCAAAATTAAAAAATTTGCCATATGATATGATTTCGATACGACGTGATTCAGGGGCCTGCAACTGACGTGAGACGAAATTATATGCCCATTTAACACAGTCTGTTACAGCAGAAGCTGCCACTCTTTCTTTTTTACTTTTGGCCATGACAAATCAAATCAACACACAAATAATGCAGTGCAGTAAAGTTTACTTTAAACTCACTCCACTAACACACATAAAACAGCACGTGGGATAAGGTAACCTTCAGGGCCCTCCAGGGCTGTCTGGAAGAAATCTTTTTCATTTGATCCCAATTCATGATCTTTTTCATAAAACTTCAGGGCTATCTGGCTGCTTGCTTTTTCAGCTCCACCTCCACCCCAGCATCCACCTGCAGGCTCTGGCTAGGGGGTAATATTTAATCATCAATACCCAATATCTCATGTAAACATATCTGCGGGGAGTGATGAGACTGAACTTTTGTTGTCTGACTGAAATGTGGTTAATATATGGCGGAATAATGGCAAAGCATGTTGCCATGCAAAATGGAACTTGCACAGTTTGACTCAGTTGTTTCTTTCTGCAGGGTGACAGTGGTCGCTACCGGGTGCAGCTGACCTATGAGTCTCGTGAAGCGCGAGACCTCTCTCTCGAGACAGGTGACCTGGTCCAGTTTCTGGAGGAAGCAGAGAGTGGACACTGGTGAGTAGAACTGGGGGAAGCCAGCGAGCCTGTTCTTGCCCACTCATTGTTTCCCTGCTTTGGTTGCAGCTCCACCTGACTTAGCACTATATTTGAAATCTCTGGCTAAGTGGGTCCCCATCTGCCACTTCAAACACGTTTTGTTCCTAAATAGAGGTCCAAGAACACAAAGTTACCAGTTTGTTCCCAGTACAGCGAGAGCAAGCATCTCACAAATAAGGCAAAAATAAACTGTTTGACTTTGCATTATACTTTATTTAGAGTACTCGTTAACTCTGTGTGTCCTCAGTAAACTATAATTACAGTTCAAGTCCTCTTTTTCCACTTTCATTTGTGAAATGTGTTTTTTTTTTCCAGTTCTTATCAGGAGCTTTAAATTTGGCTCATCATTCTTTACAGATGACTTATATTGTTGAGGCGTATTGTCCATGGCAGCAAAAAGACCATAGTTTGTTTAAGTCTTAGTCTGAGTCCCAATATCATGTTTTCCACTTACTTTTAGATTTTTTGTGTTGTCTGTGTATACTTAGTACTTTGTTTGAGAACTCAGCTTATTAAAGGAGCTCTATTCGATATTCAGAGCGTATCTGTAATTCAGAGATTGTCTGCACACAGCTCTCAACATGGAGGTAGCTGAGTTGGCGACTAGCAGCTAATGGAGCTAACAGTGCGAACAGTGCTTACAATAGTAACAACACTGACAGAGCTAACGGTGTAAACTGAGAGGAACCAGAGGGTCGGGGCTACACTTCTGCGACACACACTTGTAGCATCTACAGATTCCCACATACATGCCATTCTTATGTCACTCACATTAAGATACACATATGTATACCCACACAGATGATACATATTTACTCACAGGTTTGCAGATGTTTAGGTAGGTATCTATTAGAACATAGTTGATGCAGTGCTACAAGTCACAGAAGACATCTTCTCTGTGATAACTCATTTTAAATGTTGATATATATTACTCAGCAGCTGTCATTCCTCTGTATATAATGAGTTTGTCAGATGATATTGTCATAAAATATAGATTTGATCAGCAGTCAGTTGCATACTGGTGGTTAACAGGTAGTATTTATGGGCTGTGATCAAATCTATCCTGAAAAACATGTAAATAAGTAGAATCTAGTGAATTTGGCGGTATTTGGTGGACAGCAGGAAGTGTTATTTGGTGGTTTGTGCATGATGACCTCCAGAGGCTTATGATCAGACTGCACAGTTACTAGTCTGCCGCAGACATGTTGGTGGAATCTCTTGGTGGTGAACACTATGGCGAGCAACTCTTTTTCTATTTGTGCGTACCTCTTTTCGGTGTTGTTAAGTGCTCGTGAGGCACTGATGATGCTGCGATTATCATGTCCTCAGCTATGATGTGCATGTCTGAGATGTCGCCAGAGGTCTCGCAGTTCTTTTGTTGAAACACTTTGATGGCAGACTTGATCCTGAATGAGAGTCTGAGGAAATGGAACCGGCCCCACGGCGTGTTGAAGTGCACAGCTTTGACGATGGCTCATCTAGTTGGATCTGCCAGTATCCATCCTTTTCATCCAGTATGGAGAAGATTGATTTCCCTGCTAGTGTGCTGCGCACGTCTTCGGGAATAGGGTTGGAGTAGTGCTGGAGTTTGACTGCCTGATTCAGGTCGCAAGGGTCCAAACACACTCTCAGTGCACCGTTTTTCTTCTTTGTAGTGACAAGACTGTTCACCCAGTCTGTAGGCTCGTTGACGGGTGTTATCACCTTCAATTCCTGTAAGTCTTTCAGTGTCTCTTTCAGTGAGTCTGTGATGGAGAGGGGTGTGTTTCTGCAGGCAGGAATCACAGATGTGACAGTTTGGTCAATGTGTATGTGGTGAACTCCGGGAAATTCACCCAGCCCTGTGAAGACCTCTGCGTACTTCTGTAGCAGCTCCTCTTTGGTGGCAGGAGGTTTTCCGTGCTGTGGTGCCTTTGCTGTGAGTGCCTCAACCCTTTTCACCAGCTGCAGCTCCTCACATGCGTCTCCACCCAGATTCGGCTTGTCTGCCTGGCTGGTCACATGGAAGTGCAGCACAGCTTTGTGCTTGGTTGTCCTGCAATCTAGAGACACAACACCATCTGCGGGGAAGCAGGCTCCACCAAAGGCAATCAACACAGTCTCTGTGGGCCGCAACTGAATGGAACCTGGTTGCTGCCAGTACATGTACGTGGGAAGCCCATTTGCATCAGCGCCTGTGTCAAGCTTGAACTTGATAGGTACGCCTCTGATTGTGGCTGTTTCATGCCACACAGTGCCTTACATTTGGCGTGCTGCTTCCTTTTTTATCTTTTTGAAACATGCCAATGTATAAAGGGTCCACTTCACTCTCTATGTTATTTACAGTTTTTGTCTTACATCTGCTGCTTTTTTCAATGCCTGCTTTACATACCCTTGAGAAATGGTTGTTTTTTCCACGAGCTGGGCATTGACGGGGGCTCATGCTTATTTCCACACTTTTGGCAGACAATTGTTGCTTGCTTATTGTTGCTTGTTTTGCTTTTGTTCAAGCTGCCAGTCCATGTTTGCCCTGGTCATTCCCTTAATGCATCCACTGAGGTGTCATGGACGACAGGTGATGTCTGCATCGCCTGTATTTGTGTTTTGGCAAGCTATGCAGATCTGCATATGTCTATGGCCTTGCACAGAGTAGGCTCATTGAGGGGGAGCAGCCTCTCTCTCAGAGTGTCATTTATGCTGAATACTAATTTATCCCCAATGATGTCATCTTCATTTCAACCAAACTCACAGTCTTTGCTCTTCTGGCGTAGCTCTGTGATGAATCTGTCCATTGATATTCCTGCCGACATCGTGTGTGACCAAAACTGATGGTGCTCAAAAATGATATTCTTTTGTGGGCTGCAGTAGTCCTTAAATGCTGTAAGAACTATCTCCATTGTTCTGCTTTTTCCGGCTGGAATAATGTTGAGTGTACAATACATTTCTAGCGTCTCCTCACCGATAGTGTGAAGTAGAATGGCTACTCTTGTCCAATGCACCTGAAGCAATCATATACAGCCAAAACCACTATTCCCATCCATGTTTGCCCCGTTAGCTAGCAGTGGTAGCACTCCATTAGGTATCAGCTAATCTTCAGTTAGCTTGCTTACAGTTCCATCCTCGGCTCACTCTGTAACTCTTTCTTCTGACACCATGTTGTGACTTTATTTTAGGTAGACTACTGTAGTACTACTGTCTGTGGGTTACTAACATATCCAATGACATTCGTATGGAGGCGAGGCTGCGGTACGAGCCTGGTCTTTACTGGCGCTCTTCTCAACAACAACAAAGTAATCAATCACACACCCTAGTATTGACATTGACAGTCAAACATAGTCGAGTACCAAGTGCTCGATCTAATACACCACATGATACACCTTTCCCAATAGTTGAATAACCTCTTAAGACGGGTTTCAGTTCATTTGGAGGCACAGTTAGGTACTCTAGCAAAATTACGGATTACACCTTTACATCTATCGTAAAAAGGTTATATTATATGTCACCATGCAAAATACTGCATACTGATCATTATACTAGAAAACACACTAGTGCCGCATTTTAGTTTGTCTCTATCAGGTGTAAGCCTGGAAGGGATCATGCAGTTGCTTGTGTGTGTTTGTGCGAGTGTGCATATCTGTCCACAGCTAATCTCACATAATACTAAACCATCAGTCTAATATTTTGTATGCACATTTATGACTGAGTGCTCAAGGACCTCTCATGGTTCCGGTGATTAATTGACTGGTGACTCCTCACTCTCTTAACCAACTGGTGGGGGCTGCAAGTCCTCAACAAAATTACGTAGCAATTTGTGTATCACTCAGAGCAAAGAGGTTCTTTCTTTGAAAAGCTCAAAATGACAGTAGGTGGATTGTAATTGTGACTGTACTACATTTTGAGAGGTGTTTTGATCAATTTAAGGAAATGGGTTAAATTTCTAACTGGTTGTTGGGGGAGGTGGCTGGTGGGTGGATGAGCTTTTGTTCCAAAAGAAAGTACAAGTCACAAGTTGTAAAAGTCAGCATCTGGTGAAGGAACCACTGGCTCATTGGCATTTATCAACAGCCCTATCAACCACCTGCAGCTGTGTTATGGTCATTTTCTGCTATGGGACAGCTCAATGGGCCATACTGGTGTCAATGTTTCACCAGAAATCTGCTCAAATGACCCTAATATCACTGTGTGCTACCTGCCGCAGGGTTATTTAGAATGCACTAATCATCCAGCTATCAGCTCATTGAAAAATTGCATCATTGTGTGTCCTTTTATTCATGCATCATTTGGCACTAAAATGATGCAGTAGATTGCAACAGACTCGGTACCAACACATTTGTACAGAGCTTTAATTTAAACTTACAAATGATTGTAAAACCAGCACAGATTGGGACATTCAGGCTTTAAGTCACCCTTAGTAATATTTTTTCATAATCCTTGGATTGTCTATCCCTACTCTGTGGAAGAATGACATATTTGTGATTAGATACAGACTTGTGTGTCTAATTAGGGTCCGGGCTGCTAAGCAGCCAAGGACCCTATTGTAATCGGAAGAATTCTTTCTTTCTTTCTTTCGTCTTCCGAGGAAATCATACTTCCCATGGGCAAAAACTCACCAAGCTTTACAGAAATGTCCGACCCCATGCCAGATTTACTCAACTCCAAGGACAAGTGACCCCCCCCCAGAGAGCATCTCCAGACTGTCCTCCACAAAACTTGTTTCTCGGGTTTTTGATTTATCAAAAATTGAGCCTACAGTGCATGAAAACTGTAAACACTACTGTCATGGAGTCATGGTTGATGAAGTCTGGCAAATATCAGAATTTTATCTCCAAAACTGAATTTTCTAGAACATTTTGAATTCTGCTCTCATGGGAACAACTGGAGTCAATGTAAGTGGCATTTTTAAACATCACATTTTCTCTTGTGAAGCAAAACACTTATCATTAAAAACAAATCACCAACATGTCCATGCTGTCTAGATGCAATTTATGTATTGTCAGATTTTTGTTTAGATAATAGAATTTATGACATTTTGACTATTTTTGAAATCTGCCACAACTGCAGCCCGGTCGGTGACTTCCTGAGTCTATTTGAGAAGCCACACACCAGGTCCCACTTCCAGACAATTACCTCAGTGAGTTAGGAGCTGGATCTCAGTGCTAAGGACTCTGGGTTCAAGACCCAACAAGGGGGATGAGTATGACACATCAAAACTACAAAGAGTCTTTGAGAAACAAATGTGTAAAATTTTAGAGTCATGGTAGATGATGTTTGATGAATACATATCAGAATCAATGCAAGAATGGTATTTTAAACAACAGTTATTTACTTATGAAGCAAATCAATCATTCTTAAAAATAAAACATGGAGGCAGTGTTTAGCTCAGTTGGTAGAGCAGCCGCTCCATGAAAGAAAATACAGCCCTCAATGCAGGCGGCTGCGGATTGAATCCTGTGTTGGAAGGCCCTTTCCTGTGTGTCATCCCCCTCTCTGTCTCTCCATTTCCTGACTCTCGCGACGCTCACTTTCCATTAAAGGCAAAAAAGCCCCAAAAATATATTTTTATAAAAATTACCAACATCTCAATGCTGTCTAGATGCAATATGTATATTTTCAGAACAACTGCAGTCACTTTAAGAGTGGTATTTTTAAATCAGATTTTCTCTTGTGAAGCAAAGCACTTATTGTTAAAAACAAATCACCAACATTTATTTATTTATTATTGTGTAGTGATTTCCACTGATACAAAAGTGTACTTTGCAAATTTATTCCAATATTCAACCACTTTTACTTTTCAATTGCTGCAATACAATTTCCAGATGATGCAACCTGCAAAATGACTCAGCTGATGCTAAATGCAGATTGTAATATAAACTTCCTTGATGTCTTCTTATTCTTCTGCCTGTTGTTCAGAATTGCCTAAAAATGCCCGGACCAGACCCATCGCTGCGCAGCAGCTATAATTCAAGGTGCATTTTCAATGTCAAGCTATGTGCACCAGGGCCAGTCAGTGTTGCGGGATGATAATCACTTCAACAGTGTTTTCAATGAAAAAACATGAACAGGTCAAGTCAGCTCTGTTTGATAAATTTGTGAATTGTAAGATGTGCAATCTCATTTACATCTATGTCAGATCCATAGATGTGGAGGTGATTGAACAAGTCTCCCTAATGTTTGTCGACAGCAGACATTGAGAATTACATGACAAGTTCCTTATGCAGTCACTCTGTTCCTCAAAGCATTGGTATTTGAAGCATGAAGTCTTACAGAACAAAGAGAAGTTGTGCTGCCTGGGTCTGTTTTTCTCACTTTATTTCCACAGTGGTGACTTACAGTAATAATGTTTCTTATGGCTGTTACTGATGAGTTTCATTACTGTCTCATGCTGTTTCAGCTGTTTTTCCACTTAAATATTGGGCAAATTATATTCTCATATGCAAGACTTATTCTAGGTAAAGAAAAGTGAAAGAACATTAAGTTGTTATTGTTAAATTAAATTAAAAGGTAAATCGAGGTTAGATCTCTAATGCCATACAGATTTTTAAACCCTGCCTTTTCCAGAATCCAGCTCCTAATCCAAGTTATAACCTAAAGCATTTGATTGGTCAAACTGATTGAGGGTGGTTTCCAGGTGAAAAGGTCTTTGAGGTCTTATGTATGGAGAACAAAAAATGACATAAGTATAAATAAATAAATAAATAAATAAATGTATAAATAAATAATTAAATACACGAATAAATGAAAAACCAAGGACATTTTGGTAATAAAAAAGGCTATTTCTGTATTTTTACATTTATTTATTTCTACATATATTTATTTATTCTTTTATTTCTACATTTATTTATTTATTTCTACATTTATTTATTTATTTCCACATTTATTTATTTATACATTTATTTATTTCCACATTTATTTATTTCCACATTTATTTATTTATACATTTATTTATTTCTGTGTCAGTGTCACACAGAAATGTAAATATGCTAATAAGGTAGGCAGGCCTACGTTAGTAAAGCCCGATTGGTCAACTGGGCAAACCAGACAGAAGCAAACGATTTCAAATCCCATGATCGTCTCAATTGCTGCCTTCTCGTACTGTGGGAAATTAAAAACACATCTACAACACAGAGGAAAGACAGCAAATTGGGCAGTTGCCTAGATGTCTAGAGCAGAGGCGATTTCTTTAGGACTGCAAGGGAAGCTCAGCTTCCCCTAAAATGTCAAAAATTGAATGGTCAAATATGTACGGCTGTGTTAACATTTCATTGACTACAGATGCGTTAAAACACGTTCATCTCGAAGACGAGCTCGTTCAGAATCAGCTACTTATCGATGTTGTTAACTTCTCATACATTCCCGTAGCGGAGTTTTCTCATACGGTCTATGGCATTTGCCTGTAGAAGCTGAGCGTCCATGCACTTCAATGGGACTGCAGGGAACAGTTTTTTTCATTGCCTCGAAACTCGACGGTCATTGGATAAAAGCCACGATTTTGTCCCGCCCCCGGACGCTCAGCGTCTCTGGGGGTGAATGGAGCTGTGGGCGGGGCTCGGCCGGGCTGGACGCTGAGCTTCCGCATGATGATTGGAGGATCAGTCGAAAGGCTGAATCCCGTTTTGATTGACAGCTATTTGGAGATTTGACAGCTCAGCTCAGTCCCATCGCGGATTTTTGCAAGCGGAGTCTTCTGAGTCATAGCTGTCAAGTCTCCCGTTTTGGCCGAGAAACTACCGTATTTTACCCCTCTTTCCCGCCGTCCTCCCATATTAGTATTCTCCCGTAAATCTCCCGTATTATAATAATAAAACAACATTCCTCTGCCTCTCCAAACTGAACTGTCACTAGCCTCGCGAGAACTGCCACCTGCAGTAGCCTGGGTGGCAGTTATCGCGAGGTTAGTGCCGACAACGGGAACAAACCCGGAACAACAACAGAGAGAGATGGATGGATGTGACGGAGAAGGCATTCCTGCCAAAAAAACAAAGAAGTCCTGCAAATATCTCGAAAAAAGGGACAGCGACTTTACTTTCCTACAGAGGAGCAGGATGGGGCACATTATGAACTGAAAATATGTTTAAGCAATAAGCCCCGAGAAGAATCACTGTAACTCACGGCTTCTCGGGGCTTATAGCTTTTATAAAACGGTTACCCTACATATAGCCCATAAAATAAACACACACACAGAAAAAAATCATCAATTTATTGGTAATAATGCAACAATAAAACTGAGAACTATTCATTCTTCCACCAAGCAAGATCGAGTGGACAGAATGGTTGCCAAGCAACACAGATGCTGCGGTCTACCAGTGGGTTACACTGAGTTTAACAACGGCCCTGAACGCGGCTCAGCCAATCACATTTAAGGATGGGAAGCACCCGTTTTATAAACAATAAATAAATGTGCTTCATATACCCTTTGTGTTTTCATTTAGGCTGTATTATAACGTAGGAATGTTCACAGTGTCAACAAAGGTTGGCCTATCAGATTCTGATCACCTAACTGTAGTTAGTAAGCCGTTGACAAGTTGTTTTTAGATATCTTGTACACCTGTCTTAAAATGTAAGGGATACTGGAGCTTGGTTTGGGTGGTGGGACGGCTTGCAGTGAGCGCCGGAAAATTTCCCTTATTTTCAAATCCAAAACTTGACAGGTGTGGTTCTATGGCATGAGTGTGGTTGAAAAACGGCTTCAATTAAATGTTCCTTTTATAAGTTACTGCCTCGCTAAAATATGACAAATTTTATGATGTAAAGTTAAAGTGAGCTTCCCCTGTTTGAAAGACCAGCAGCCGCCACTGAATTGAAGCTCACCTGCTTTTGGGACACACCGTTGGAGACATTGCACAGTTGTTCGGCGTGTGTGAGAGAACATTTCATCGGAGGATGGCACAGTATGGGATAAGGTAATGTGTGTAACGTTATGTCAACCTATTAAAATTCCGTCTAGTCTGTCTTAGTTACATTCAGGGTGCTTTTGCCAGTGGTGGAAAGAGTACTGAAAATCTGTACTCAAGTACAAGTACTGTTACATTGCTAAAATATTACTCAATTACAAGTAAAAGTACTGGTGTTAAAATGCATTTTAACTTTTGCTTTACTAGTCTTTTGCAGACTAGGGCTCTAAATTTTGTGTGTTTTGCTTTACCAATGTTAAAATGCATTTTAACTGAAGAGGTGAAAAGTAACTAATACTCTGAGTAGTTTTTTTGGCGAATACTCTGTACTTTTACTTGAGTATTTTTCTAACACCAGTACTTTTACTTGTAATTGAGTAATATTTTAGCAATGTACCAGTACTTGTACTTGAGTACAGATTTTCAGTACTCTTTCCACCACTGGCAAAAGCACCCTGAATGTAACTAAGACAGACTAGACGGAATTTTAATAGATTGACATAACGTTACAGACATTACCTTATCCCATACTGTGCCATCCTCCGATGAATTGTTCTCTCACACACGCCGAACAACTGTGCAATGTCTCCAACGGTGTGTCCCAAAAGCAGGTGAGCTTCAATTATATCAGGAGGTAAAACATATTGTGGACGTCCAAACGTCGCTCCCTCTTCCTCTGTCACGAGCGGATTTGAAGTTCGTGGGCAGCTTCTTGGAGACCATCTAGCACCACGTCAACTTCTATGTCCCTATCAGCTGAGAGTTGAGCTAAATCTTCGAGTAATCTCTTGAAACGAAAGTGAAGATAGTCGGTAGGTTCGCTGTTATCGAAACTGTCCGCTAATGCTCTTAAATCAGCAGCAATAGCCCGCACAAAACTATCCATTGCTAATAGCAAACTAAAGGCTAACGTGAGAGCCAGCCAAATCAAGGCAGCACTAGTAGATCCGATCCAATCACATCGACTGACGTAGGCCTGCCCACCTAATTAGCATATTTACATTTCTGTGTGACACTGACACAGAAATAAATAAATGTATAAATAAATAAATGTGGAAATAAATAAATAAATAAATGTATAAATAAATAAATGTGGAAATAAATAAATAAATAAATGTATAAATAAATAAATGTGGAAATAAATAAATAAATAAATGTATAAATAAATAAATGTGGAAATAAATAAATGTATAAATAAATAAATAAATGTGGAAATAAATAAATAAATAAATGTATAAATAAATAAATAAATGTAGAAATAAAAGAATAAATAAATATATGTATAAATAAATAAATGTAAAAATACAGAAATAGCCTTTTTTTATTACCAAAATGTCCTTGGTTTTTCATTTATTCGTGTATTTAATTATTTATTTATACATTTATTTATTTATTTATACTTATGTCATTTTTTGTTCTCCATATGTAGTACTAAGGCCCTGACACACCAAGCTGGCGGTCGGCTGTCAGTCAAAGACTGGCCGTTGGTGAGCATCTGTCATTTTAGTCTGTGTAGTGTGTCCATCACCATTGTTTTTTTTTGTTTTGTTTTTTTTTGTTTTTACAACATGCTACATACTTAATTTTAACCCAAAACATGATGTTTTTTCTAAACCTAAGCAAGTGGTTTTGTTGCCATAACCTTACCAAGACTGACTGACATTACAGGCAAGCGGCAACCTCTGAGGTTGAGAGATGAAGCCAATGAGGAAGTGCTAAAAACTGCAGTTCTTCGAATGGCCACTTGAGGCTGGCTCCAAAACAGAGTAAATCACCATAGACTTCCATGTTAAAATGCCCCACTTTACAACAGAAATACACATTTACAGCCCGGTACAAAAAACTGTTTTGGTCTCTATAGCTAATTTCAACTTTCATGAGAACTGTGCAGGGGATGATTTTTATGTAACTTACCTGTTTACATTTTACTGAGGCTTAAAGTTACACATATGTAAGGGTGGGGCAGCTTGAGTGACAGGCTGTCTGCAAAGCATTGCTCAGTCTACGAGTCAGATCCACTCTTCGCTCCTCCACAGCTCCACACTCTTGTCCAAATATGGTCTCTTCTGGCTCTAACAAATCATGATGGCCACAGCCAAAATGCTAACCCCGAGGCTTCAAAACAACAGTCCACAAACCTATGGAAGACATCACAGTAGCTACATCCATTATTTATACAGTCTATGGTTACAATGTGTTTCACCCAGGAGACGGCTGTGCATCACATACAGATAGTAAAAGATGCCTTGGGCTTCAGTGTAAGATGCCAAGGATGCATGACAAAGCATAAGTGTTTGACAACCTGGGAATGAGAACAGGTTGTTGTCACATCTCTATAATCAGGGCTAGAGTCTGACTTTTGTTAATTTACTCTAGAACTACAACTCTGGCATTTCAAGCAACATGAGCTTGTATGTTGGTCCACTACATTGCAAAAGAAATATTTTGTCTACTGCTAGACTTTTTCATCTAATTTTGATCTACAGTACAGGGCAAAAGTTTGGACACACCTTCTCATTCAATGCGTTTTCTTTATTTTCATGACTATTTACATTGTAGATTCTCACTGAAGGCATCAAAACTATGAATGAACACATGTGGAGTTATGTACTTAACAAAAAAAGGTGAAATAACTGAAAACATGTTTTATATTCTAGTTTCTTCAAAATAGCCACCCTTTGCTCTGATTACTGCTTTGCACACTCTTGGCATTCTCTCCATGAGCTTCAAGACGTAGTCACCTGAAATGGTTTTCACTTCACAGGTGTGCCTTATCAGGGTTAATTAGTGGAATTTCTTGCTTTATCAATGGGGTTGGGACCATCAGTTGTGTTGTGCAGAAGTCAGGTTAATACACAGCCGACAGCCCTATTGGACAACTGTTAAAATTCATATTATGGCTAGAACCAATCAGCTAACTAAAGAAAAACGAGTGGCCATCATTACTTTAAGAAATAAAGGTCAATCAGTCCGGAAAATTGCAAAAACTTTAAATGTGTCCCCAAGTGGAGTCGCAAAAACCATCAAGCGCTACAACGAAACTGGCACACATGAGGACCGACCCAGGAAAGGAAGACCAAGAGTCACCTCTGCTTCTGAGGATAAGTTCATCCGAGTCACCAGCCTCAGAAATCGCAAGTTAACAGCAGCTCAGATCAGAGACCAGATGAATGCCACACAGAGTTCTAGCAGCAGACCCATCTCTAGAACAGCTGTTAAGAGGAGACTGCGCGAATCAGGCCTTCATGGTCAAATAGCTGCTAGGAAACCACTGCTAAGGAGAGGCAACAAGCAGAAGAGATTTGTTTGGGCCAAGAAACACAAGGAATGGACATTAGACCAGTGGAAATCTGTGCTTTGGTCTGATGAGTCCAAATTTGAGATCTTTGGTTCCATCTGCCGTGTCTTTGTGAGACGCAGAAAAGGTGAACGGATGGATTCCACACGCCTGGTTCCCACTGTGAAGCATGGAGGAGGAGGTGTGATGGTGTGGGGGTGTTTTGCTGGTGACACTGTTGGGATTTATTCAAAATTGAAGGCACACTGAACCAGCATGGCTACCACAGCATCCTGCAGCAACATGCCATCCCATCCGGTTTGTGTTTAGTTGGACGATCATTTATTTTTCAACAGGACAATGACCCCAAACACACCTCCAGGCTGTGTAAGGGCTATTTGACCAAGGAGGAGAGTGATGGAGTGCTGCAGCAGATGACCTGGCCTCCACAGTCACCGGACCTGAACCCAATCGAGATGGTTTGGGGTGAGCTGGACCGCAGAGTGAAGGCAAAGGGGCCAACAAGTGCTAAACACTTCTGGGAACTCCTTCAAGACTGTTGGAAAACCATTTCAGGTGACTACCTCTTGAAGCTCATGGAGAGAATGCCAAGAGTGTGCAAAGCAGTAATCAGAGCAAAGGGTGGCTATTTTGAAGAAACTAGAATATAAAACATGTTTTCAGTTATTTCACCTTTTTTTGTTAAGTACATAACTCCACATGTGTTCATTCATAGTTTTGATGCCTTCAGTGAGAATCTACAATGTAAATAGTCATGAAAATAAAGAAAACGCATTGAATGAGAAGGTGTGTCCAAACTTTTGGCCTGTACTGTATATCAATATCTGTGTTTTGGTTCTCAGTAGATTGCCACTTTATTTGCAGGTATTTTGACTCACCTACTCCTCAATAAGCTGGTTAATGTGCCTTTATTTAAATACATTATTGCAGCTGTGACAAATCCTCAGCTTACTTTTGTTCCCAGTTGTCCTGGAGAAAAATATTTCATACCTTTATGTTGGATCAAAAGCTTCTTTATGCATCCATTATGTGCCCGTCAAGGTACTTCTAAAAAAAAATAGCTTTCAGCCTAAACCCATATGCAAACAATACCTGATCTTGTACCTCTCTTTTTCACATTTCAAAAAGCAAAATCTAAGGTAAAATATCTTAAATCAAGAAAATATATGCTTGTTTTTTGTCTTACAAGATATGGAGTGGTTTTTATGTTAGAGCATTTCACTTGTTTGAGAATTTGTTCGTCCTTAATGATCTTAAGAAGATATTATAACTTGTTACTGAGATTTTATTACAGTTTCTGAGTAACTTAATGCTATAAAATAGAATTTTAAAGCTGTTTGATCAACACTGACAAGTACAAAATGGCTTTGTCAAAGTCAGAATTTCATATTTCAAGCATCTTAATCTTTTCATGTCTTCACATATTAAGAACAGATAATGACCAAATTGATTTCACTGTTTTATTGTCAATCTTACACTACAGCATGGCAATCATATATTCATATTGACAAAATTCAGTACAGAGCAACGGCACTTTTCATATCAAGGGAGGACACCCTGAGTCATTTAAACATTTAAACAAATAAAAGTCTCAAAGATCCACAGATATCTTAAAATGAGTGCAGCCAGACTATCAACAAATGTATTTGTCTGGATACAAAGAAAATATTTAAGAATTATTTTCACAATGTGTAGGAAAGTGTGCTCACATTGAGACTTTATATTTTTTTTATCATATCTTTAAACCATTTTTTTGCCTATTCTTTAATCAGAGGTTAAATCCTAATTGTGCCAATTGTAGACTATTCTATTGAGGCAAAGTTCTTGTATGACTGCTTGTATGACTGTATTTAGAAAACATCTAATGTTTGTAAAGTCTAGCTTCTTCTATTTTAGTCCAATCCCAGTTCTCCCCCGTGGCCCCATGCCTAGTTTTGGAATGCCCTCAACTGATTAGTGACCCTTTAGAATGGAGCCACAAGGGGTAGGGTTTGAAATCTTGACCGAGGAAATGGGATGCCACTTGTTACGTCATCGTCTTACAAAAAAGGACAGGAAGGAAGATAAAGCAAGATGAAGCAGTGGTGGAAAGGAGGACATTGAACAAACTGTTATCCATCATGGATAATCCTGACCACCATCTCCACTACATACTGGACAGAGAGCGGAGCTCTTTCTCCAACAGACTGATACAGCTTTGCTGTCACAAGGACCGATACAGGAAATCATTCCACCCCCAAGCCATAGCACTATTTAATACCTCACTTCTGTCTGACAGAGAGCACTCACAGCTCTCTCCAGTCAGTCCTCTATAGCTTAATAGTTAAATTTCAATCAATCAATCAATCAATCAATCAATTTTATTTATAAAGCCCAATATCACAAATCACAATTTGCCTCAGAGGGCTTTACAGCATACAACATCCCTCTGTCCTTTGGACCCTCACAGCGGCTAAGGAAAAACTCCCCAAAAAAAACCCTTTAACGGGGAAAAAAAAATGGTAGAAACCTCAGGAAGAGCGACTGAAGGAGGGATCCCTCTTCCAGGACGGACAGACGAGCAATAGACGTTGTACAGAACAGATCAGCATAATGAATTAACAGTAATCCATATGACACAATGAGACATAAGGAGAAACAGATATTATATTAACAATATGATTATATATGTATGTGACAATATTGATATGTGTATAATAGTCCAGGTATGACTAATAGTAACAGCAGCAGTGGGAGGCATCAGGCAGGACCACGGCAGCAGCACAACCATGACACACCACCCAGGCACAGCTGCGGTACGAGTTAACCTGCGAGACAGTGGAGCACAAAGGCTCCGGAGAACAAGCCGAGTTAGTGACATGCAGTAGGCCCGGGTTAGAGAGATGCATTAACAGGACATGAATACTAGCAAGGGAGAGAGAGAGTGAGAAGGAGAGAAGGGGCTCGGTGTATTATAGGAGGTCCCCTGGCAGACTAGGCCTATGTCAGCCTAACTAGGGGCTGGTCCAAGACAAGCCTGAGCCAGCCCTAACTATAAGCTTTATCAAAAAGGAAAGTCTTAAGTCTAGTCTTAAAAGTGGAGACGGTGTCTGCCTCCCGGACAGAAACAGAAAGCTGATTCCACAAAAGAGGAGCCTGATAGCTGAAGGCTCTGGCTCCTGTTCTACTTTTGGAGATTTTAGGGACCACGAGTAACCCTGCATTCTCAGAGCGCAGTGTTCTGGTGGGATAATAGGGCACTATGAGCTCTCTGAGATATGATGGAGCCTGATTATTTAGAGCTTTGTAGGTTAGAAGAAGGATTTTAAATTCAATTCTGGATTTAACAGGGAGCCAGTGCAGAGAAGCTAAAACAGGAGAAATATGATCTTGTTTCTTAGTTCCTGTCAGTACACGTGCCGCCGCGTTCTGGATTAGCTGGAGAGTTTTCAGGCACTTATTAGAGCTACATGATAATAGAGAATTACAGTAATCCAGCCTCGAGGTAACAAACGCATGGACCAATTTTTCAGCATCTTTTAGTGACAGGATAGGCCTAATTTTCGCAATATTACGTATACCTGCCAAAAGTATCACGATACTCGATACTAACGATACGATACCAAAACTACGATACGATTCCAAAAATATGTTACAATACCAAAATTACAATACGATACTAGTGTCTTTTAAAATAAATATAGTAAGAAAAAAATGTGCATGGTTCCCTTTTTACCAACTTGTTCCTGTCCAGCTTTTTGAACACTTAACAAATGGCATTAATATTAGTATTAGCCTACAGAATGATATACTAATGAAAACCACATGGTGGGATCATTGCATTGATTACACATGGCTATGTAGACCTGTTGTCTGTATCTGACCAGATGAGATAGCCCACTTGACATGCTGCTGTGTTGTGCTATGGCCTATTGAAGTACTGGAATTTACGTGACAACGCCTGAACGCAACACGGGCTCCGCTCCAACTGTGTGTGTTTGCTGTGCTGCAGTGCGAGCGGCGTGTTTAACTGTGCCTAACAGCTGTCTTCTGATGGTCATTTACACACTGTCCATAACAAAAACTGTGTCAGGTAACAAACTGCGTCGGGTTCGGGCCGGGCTCGCTTATAATTGTCTCGGACTTGTCTTCGGTCAGGAAATGCGGCCCGAGCCGCGCTCGAGCATGCACTGATATGGGTGGGCTTGAGAGTGTTCATGTAGCCTGATGTTTCCAAACACATTCGCTCACCTGTTGTTCTTTAAACTTTTTGAAAAGTTCGCGGTGTCTGTCTGAGAGGTGCTTTGCCAGATTAGACGTGTTGCTTCCCTTTGTCTGTGTCGCTTTGTAACATCTTTTGCAGACAGGTCTCTGCGTGTCGGTGGTTTCCTTCACTATCTGCGATGTATCCGAAATAATTCCAGATTTCACTTCGGGCAACTTTTTTTTTTCAACAAGCCGAGGGCGGTCAGCAAGAGCTCCTGCTGCACTTGAGGCCATGTCTCCCCTGTGATCACTCGCTGCCTGTGATTGAGAGCTGCCCGCTGTGTGTGTGAGAACCGGCAGCCCCGCCCACGCACTATATGCGTGCAGGCAGCATGACAGAGAGAGCTGCAGTGAGGGCGCTCTGATTTCGCGCTATTTTAATGAAGTATCGATACTAATAGATATGTAATATGGTATCGTTCTCAACGTGAGGGTACCGCGGTACCATCCTGGTATCGACATACCGTGCAACTCTAAAGAGCACATTTTCAGTTTACAATGGGTTTCTATGAGACGGAGTGTTGGCAGCTAGAGCGAGTGACGTCATCAGCTAGAGCGGGGAGCTGCTGTGAAAACTGTCCAAAAAAAACTTTTAAAATCGCCATTCCGGGCGCATCTTTTGAGCTAGACACACCATTTTTTCAAAAGTAGTAGAGCTTTTTGTCCTAATTCAGAAAAGTGTCTGCTTTTAACACTGATATGAACAGAATTTGAACCCTGAGCCTCCAAAGACAATGAGTACCCTCCATGTGTCCCATCCGCTCCCATACAATTTCTGCCTGCTGATCTCAGGAGAAAAGCTGAACTACCTGGAAGATATGATGTCAGAACGATCCCCACATTCTCCCGGTCATGACCATAACTCTGTTTCATTCATAGCTCAAACGGTGTGCTCGTACAGCCATGTTTTGGACGTGTGGGTTTTTGGGCAAAGACTGAAGAAAATGTGCTCTGCAGCTGTGTGCTGTCCTCCATTTTGTGTTGCTATGAGGACCGTTGCTTTTGATTGACAGCTACACAGCAAGCATCACACTGTGAACTGGATCAAGTCTAATGTATACTGGGTACACCAAAGGTCTGCTCCAGTACCCATACTTTCTGTACTTATTGTACCTAGTTTGGGTACATAGGACGTTCACATTACGATTGTGGTGAAAAATAAGTGTACCTAAAAGACCCGGATGTGTACTCATAACGGCCAAAACTGAGAGTGTCGAACATTGTACACTTTTCGCACTCAACAGCCGCCATCTTAGCTACGTAGCGGAAGAGGTGGGACCACTTAAAGGTCAGTGGGCGGAACCACTGACCTGCCGTCTGCTCCAGTCTTTTGGCGGGTGACGTCACTGACGACTCGCAGCCGTAGTCGTGATCGTAACATCCGGTAAGTGCGCCATACAGTAATGAATCAGAATAGCACTTGCTGAAATATGTGCACTTTGTAAGTGCGGACAGTGTACTGTGTGTAAGTGTACTCATGGCAGTATAGATTTCGGAACAGACTGCAGTGCTTCTCACATGCGTACCGTCACAAAACAGGAAGTAGTTTCCAGCATACATGCTCCAATCTTCCCCAAACTTAACAGGTTTGATGCCAGTCCCGCCCTGAACACATCCATGTGTCAATATTTGGGATTACACATAGCGCCACCTCTTGGCAACAGGAAGTACATCTTTTCACACAGTTTTTCTGGGATTTACCCGAAATTTACATGCTGTGGCCTCTATTTAATGTACATTCAAACTTTCACATGTCAGCCCTCACACTTAGGCGTAGCGCCACAAAACAGGAAGTAGTTTATAACTCCAGCATACATGCTCCAATCTTCCCCAAACTTCACAGGATTGACAACAGTCCCGCCCTGAACACATCCATGTGTCAATACTTGCTATTACACATAGTGCCCCTACTGGCAACAGGAAGTACTTCTCATCAGACACTTAGCATTGGATTAACCTGAAATTTAAATGCTGTGCTCTATATTTCATGTACACAAACATCCCTTAGGTCAACAGTGGAGTCAGACACATAAAGAAGAACACACAGCTGGAGCTGGAGGCTGAACCTGGCAACGGGCAAGGGGCAAGGGGCAAGGGGCAAGGGGCGTGGATGCGAGGTCCCGCCCAACGCCGCTTGCAGCTTTAATTTTTTTACTACTGCAATTTTGATATTTTTATTTTATTCCTGCATATTTCTCTTGTATATTTGAAATTTTAGCACTGCTTATTTTTTACCTGTTTTTGTCTTCTCGTATTTACATATTTATTACTGTCCTCTTACTGTTTGATTACTTGCTGCTGTAACACAAGAATTTCCCAGTTTGGGATCAATGAAGTACTATCTATCTATCTATCTATCTATCTATCTATCTATCTATCTATCAACAGTTGATATAGCATTAGTTAGCTAAAAGTAATGAATAACGATTGAAACAAGTAGCTAAAAGTAACTGATAAGTGGTAGAAATTGCATTTGTTAGCTAAAAGTAATGAATAATGGTTGAAACAGGTAGCTCATAAGGGGTTAAAACATGCCAGTGACACTTGCTATATATGTGTACCCTGTAAGAGACAAAAGGCTGTCCAAGTTGTACTCTAGCCTAATGTATGTTGGGCTCCAGCCTCCCATGACCCTGAAGAGCATTAACGTATATAGAAAATGGATGGATGGACCTTACAATATAATGCAGTGCAAAACAACAACACCATAAACTTCAGCCTCAGATATTGAGTTGAATCCATTCTCTCTGACAGAGTATCAAGAAAAATCGAACACACGCCTCAGAAAGGCATCTTTTGATGTCGAGCTGTTATGATGTGAGATTGTATCACTGTTGATGATATTATGTAGTTTTGCATAAGGAAAGCCTTTTTCCCCCATTTCCTCCACTGCTATCTGTAATCATTACCCACACCATAGCTTCTTTTAAAAGTCTATCTTGAGTTTGGTCCACATTAATCAGCCAAGCCCAAGAAAGGAAATGAGACTGGAGCAACAGCTGCCCTGTTCTCTCTCTACAAGGATTAAAGGCTCAGTGTGGCCCGTTTGGAATTAAAATTTCATTCACTATAACATTACCCTGATGAAGCAGTAGAAGATACAACAACAAAACATGTGACTAATGTTCTATTGCCAAATCAAGGGAGGCGACTGAAAACAAAAGGGCTTGAGATGAATAATAAATCTCTGTTTCCTTCACCATACCACCATCATCTATCCTTTTCACCAGAAAAACAGAGGCTACTGCCTTTATGGAGAAACAGCCTCCAGAACCCACAGCTGAAAGAGTGTTTTGGTCTCACACAAGTTCTCTGCATTTGGAAGTGACTAATACTCTATTAGATAAAAGCTCGACTTGCTTTGAATATGCTCATTTTTCATCAGCTCATGCATATTTCAGCCTTTAAAACCATCTCCTGTCGTCTGCATCTATGGGTTTTTGCCACTAAAAGGTCTCATTGACTCGCACTCGTCTCTCCTCCTCACATGAGGAAAATGAAGAATTCATAAGTCCTCCCTTTTTTCTTTAGCTTTTTTGTTGGATCAAAGTTAATGTGCAACTGTATATAACTTTACAGGATGTGTTAAAATGTGTACTGCTGTGTGTGTGTCTATACACCCTCATGTACGCTGTATGCATATGCATGTGCATGGGTGTGTGTTCATGCATTTGTGTATGTCTATGTTGAGTTAGGTGCGTGCTTTTTGTGCTCTGGGCCCAGTGTGTGTGCGTGTCAGTGCTGATTGTTACTTTTTCAGAACAAGCAGTAATGTGCTTGCTAACGTACCCATACCAAGAATGTGTTGCACCTTTCCAGATTTAGGCTTTCATTTCACACCATCGGCACACACAGTGTCCCTGTCCCAGCCCCTGTGGGCTTGCTGTTAGGAAAGTGTGGTATATTGGTATAAGGACTGAGAACACATTAGCACATCCGATCACATCTTGCCAACACAAGTCACAGTATGAGCAGAATAAAGAGGGAATGACTTCACTCTGATGTGGAATGCATTCACTTCTTTTGTAAGTTGCAACATAAATGACTACGTCCAACTTTATCACATCTTTGTCAAGACTCAAAAACCTTTATTTTAATGCCTCTGCCCTGGAGTTAGCTGTGGCTGGAGGCATTATGTTTTTAGGCTGTCTGTCTGTTCGCATGTCCCTTTGTCTGTCCATCTATCTGTTCATCCCATTCTCACGGATGCAATATCTTAATAACACCTTGAGGATTTTTTTTTTCAAATTTGGATTGTTCACTTGGACTCAACAATGAACTTACTAGACTTTGGTGGTCAAAGGTCAAGGTCACTGTGACCTCACAAAACATGTTTTCAGCCATAAGTCAAGAATTCCTATGATTAATTATGACAAAATTTCACACAAATGTCTAACAGGATAAAATGATTAAGTGATAACATTTGATATCCAAAAGGTTAAAGGTCAACTTCGCTGTGACATCATAATGTTATGCAGAAACATTTTCTGGCCATTATTCAACATCATATCTCAGGAACAGAAGGGGAGACATTTGGTCAGATACTGAATTGGTGACACTAATCTTGGGTGTCCTCCTTGAAACTGTGCTGACTGTATAAATCTGCTGTGTTGCCGGGTTTAAAATGTACATGAAGCATCCAGGTTTTCACAGACGTACATGTAAACTGTAAACACAGCTTGACTGGTTTGCAGAGGCATATAACCGCAAAGCAGTAATTCTAGTTGATAAACAAAAGTCATTATTTGTAGTTTCATCTTTAAAGGCAGAACACTAAAAGCTGAAAATCTAGGTTTTGCTGACCTTCAGTCTCACTTTGCTGCAGTGCTGTACAGGTGTACTCAAGAGCACAGTGACATCACTGTTGAGTGTGGTAACAGCTCCAGCACTGCGCACTTTCTGTGTTTCTATCCAACTCTTTCTTCTCTGGCAAATGTCCCCCAAAACATTTGAGAATGTCTGGTCAAATGCTTAATTGACATATTTAATAATTTACAAGACTTTTAATGAGTTGGCTTGATTCCAGGTCTGTGTGTGTGTGTGTGTGTGTGTGTGTGTGTGTGTGTGTGTGTGTGTGTGTGTGTCCTGGAAACCAGCTCTGCAAAGCCAATCATACCAGTTAGCAAGACCTAACTGACACATCCCCAATCAGAAAGCTCAATTAAAACAGTCACAAATATATTTCCCCTTCCTTGTCACAGACTTGACACTTTCAGTGCACCAGTGTTTACTCTGTTTACATTCTGTGCTTCTGGCCATGACTTTAGTCAGTCACATGTCTCTTCCTTTCTATAGGCTGTCTAGAGCACTCACATCAAGGCTTACACTATGGAAGTTGTGTTGATCCAGAACTTCTTCTCTCATGAGGTTATTTGTGTTTTTAGGAAAGTTACTATGGTTAAACAGTTATTGTTACATAGCCATTCCCTTCTAGAAAAAAGTATAGGATCTGTAAAATAATGTGTTACTGTATTTAGTTTCCTCTTGCAAAACAAGTGAAGACCCGACCTTGCATTGTGTCTCATGTTCTAGGCTAGTCAAGAACCTTTTAACAGAGGAGACGGGGCTGGTCCCGTCCAGTATACTGCAAACAGCATCTGAAGGAGGTCACTCATTAAGTAACACTGCTACTTCTGACTAACCACTGGCAGCCTTGCTGTAACACAACCACCCACCCACTCCTTTCTGTGATCCTTTAATCCAACGTCGTCAGTTAGTCCCTCTCTCTCTCACATGGCAATTGGACCTGGAGGGATTGGGTGTGCCTGGGCAGGCCGCTGCTCTGGGAGAGGGAGGGACGGTTGGATGGGGTTCAGGTTGGATGCAAGGATGGAGCGGATTGGGACCAAAGAGCTTTGGCTTGTTGAGTTGAATATTCAGAGCATGATTTCACTGATTACAGCTCATTGCCTCTGCTACACTCTCTCTCTCTCTCTCTCTCTCTCTCTCTCTCTCTCTCTCCAACCCAGTTGCCAGAAAAAATGGTTCTTACAAACTACAGATTCGTTACACTTGCACACTATTATATAGCAAATCACTTAAAACTTGAAGTTTCAACAACACTATGGTTAACATGTAGTTAGGTTTAGGCACAAAACCACTTGAGACTTGACTCAAGATTTGTCAGTCTTGACTTGGGACTTGATTGCAAAGACTTGGGACTTATTTGTGACTTGCAAAACAATTACTTGGTTCCACCTCTGCCATCTCTTCCACTTCCAGATGACAAAGTCAGCTCATATACTATGTCACTTAAGACATGCTGATATGATGCATATGAAACATGCAAATGTAACGTATTTGTGGTTTGCAGAAACGTACAATGTCAACATTTTCTTCTGGTGACTGGGCTGTTCATCAAGTCAAGAGTCTATTATCAAGTCACTGTACATTTAATTTATTGAATCAAAAACTAAGATTTAAAGTTAGGTAATCTTGAAACAACCTGTTCTCATACCAACTCATCAAATCTCACTGCTTTCATAGTGGAAGTATATGTCTTAATAGGACACACTGGGTACGCTTCTGCGTCAGGTTTGGATGTTCAAGTATGGCATGTCAATTTACACAGTTACATGCATTGTGTCTTTTCAAAATGCACTTTGGTTTTCACAGGAAATGCACAGCTCCTGCTCGTTAGATGCATAAAGTCTTTTTCATAATAAACAATGTAGGTCAAACACTTCATTTTTAGGTTGATTTTCATAGGTTTAGGCAACAAAACTTCATGGTTAGGTTTAGGCAACCAAACTTTGTGGTAAGGTTTCAGCAACAAAAGCACGTGGTCAGGTTTAAGCAACAAAAATCTGTGGTTAGGTTTAGGCAACCAAACTCTGTGTTTAGGTTTAGGCAACAAAAATATGTGGTTAGGTTTAGGCAACAAAAGCTCATGGTTAGGTTTAGGCAACCAAACTGTATTTAGGTTTAGACAGCAAAAATGTGTGGTTAGGTCGAGGCACCAAAGGCATGTGGTTAGGTTTAGGCAACAAAAATCGGTGGTTAGGTTTAGGTAGCAAAAGCACGTGGTTAGGTTTAGAAAACACCATGGTGTGGCTTAAAATTCACGTGGGAAATGAACAGCGGACTCCCGCAGGCTCCCAGTTAAAATTCCAGAGTTTGGTGGACCCAACCACATCTTTTGCCACCCACCCATATGGACTTTCTCACTCTTTATATTACAGTAGCTGCTAGCAGCGTTGCAAACTGCCGCTGCCTGGTGCGCATCATACCACAGAGAAGGGTGTCTCTGTGCCTCTGCATCTGATGCCAACATCTACTGACAAAGCTCAAGTATTTGATGGCCACTGCCTCTCAAACCAATGCACCCAGTACATATCATACCCCCGCAAAAGGTGCCTCTTTACATCGGTGTCTAACGCTGACATCACTAACAAAGCAGCAGTATTTGACGAATTGGGACCGAGAACAGGATGCTTTAACTTATCCAGGAGAGCCATGTATTTACAGTAACGTTGTCATTAAAAGGCAACTGAAAAATAGGAATTTACAGCTGATTCTCTCACTTCACTCTACATTTAGATAACAGAGCACCATATATACACTTATTATATCAAGGTGGACCTTACATGAAACTTGAGCACAGATTGCATACCCCACTACTGTCCTAATGAGTTCATGCTTTAGTGCCACACAACATTCTTTTTCTCACAGGACAGGCACTCCTGGGCTCCAGGCTCTTTCTCTCTCACTGTTCTCCTGCTGTCCTCAATCCATCTCTCCACGATGTCCTCCCTATCATGCCGGCTTGAGGGCTGGTCTTCAAAGCGTTTGTCATGGCCTTGCTTGTTTTGTTACAGAGCTCTGTCCGCCATCAACTATCCGTTTCTTTGCCTCACTTGGCCTTCGTTTCTCTTCCTATTATCTGTTTCCTCTTCTGTTTTGGAGGGTTGTTTTCATAGTTGAGGAGGACAGACCTCCGCACTCTAGCAGTTAATCTTCAGTATTTTGGTTAAGTGAGGCCATTTACAAAAAACCCTCTTCACCTGTTTGTATTGATTGCACATGTCTACCTTCCCTATAATTCTTTATGCATTCTATTGGCTGATATTGTTGCAGATATCGAACACCTTACTATTGTGTCTCCTTATTTTACACTCCTATTAAAGCTACATTGTTTGGTGTGCTATGTTTTATTGGCCCTGCAGTCCTGGCTGTACATCCCTCTCCTTAAACACTGTGTTTGAATGCCACAGTTTGTCCACATTTTCCCATGCTTGTTTTTTTGTTATATCATTGTATTGAAGATTGAAACTGACTTGAATCTTTCTTGTTTTTCCAGATATCTTCAGTGATCTGTGTACAGCAGCACTCTCTGACTCAGATGAAAATGAAGCCAGTACGTGGGGAGATGTGTCTCAGGATAGCAGATAAACATGGCTGACTGTTCTAGTTCACGACATTGGACTACAGACATGTTTGTTGGATCACAAACATGGTTTTTCAACTGTAATTTCTGAAGCTGGACTTTAAATATTAACGACTATTAGTTTTCTACTCATAGTTCTTCATGTTGGACTACAAATATGGCCTGCTATTGTTTTTCAAGTGTACTTTTTTTCATGTCTGACACATTAAAGCTTCTCAGTGAAGTCTCTAGAAAAAGCTGGAACCTTAACATGCCTGAATGCCACAGTGGGAAAGCCATATAAGACTTTTAATTCTGGAAGTACCTGCTGTCGTCTGTGGAGAGCTGAAGACTGCATGGATGTGGACAATGAAATTGTACTGCACGGATTGAGCTGAATCCCTGAAAATTCAAATCCCATTTCTGACTTGGATAATCTTAGGGAAAGTGGTAAATTCCATGTGTTGGTTGTGAGCAGGCCTTGGCAAGGTGCCCTGTTTTGCTGCTGCACTGCTCTGAAGCAAAACTCTTTCAGACCAGGTTCTGCCTCTGCTGCCACTTTGACTTTTGACTTTCAGCCACTTTGACTTTTCAGGTTTAAACTACAGACACTTCACTATAGCTGCACTATCCAGAAGAACCTACACATTGTCTTACTGCCTTTCTTCACCCTGATAGAGCGCCCACACAATTAATTATATCGCATCAGATATATTATCTGAACGTGCCCGTTTTCACACCCAGTAAACTTGCAAATTAATAGTATAAATTGTTCAAAGAGGTTGAGAGATATTTCCTATCTGAATTTATATATCAGTCATTGTTCTCTGTGCATCTGAGGAGAAAATGAATATTTATTTTAAATATGGTTTAATCTATCTGAGATGAAGCTGAATTATGTCCTCAGGTGTTTTACATATAAAATGTTTTGTTTGGACAAAACCTTTTTATATGTACATCAGTGTTCAGAGATCCTGTCATGCTGGGTATCAATGGAAACTCAAATGCTGTGTCAGTGGTGCCGATCTTTTGCAAAGACAGCGCCAGGACATCATACTTGGGGAGGTTAACATTCAGTGGTTGAACAGAGCAGCTTTTGCGGGCCCAGATGGGACTCTCTTGACCTAATACTTATTAGGTTTCCTGTAATTCATTTACATATTCATGTATAGCAAACATAACAACAATATAGGTGATACAGGAATATACTCTGAAATTACTCTGTACTCTACGCTGCTCCCATTTTCCACAGGTTTAAGTTAAAGATCTGCGACTTTTTTTTAATGAACTTATTAGGTATATTTTTCTCTCCAATTTTGGTCAGAAATGACTAAAATCTGTTATATTCCATCCACCTGACAGCTGTGGCATATCAAGATGCTGGTTAAACAGCATCTTTACCCTACATGAAATGGTCACAATAATAGGCTGCTCTAAAATGTGCAGTTTGATCATACAACACAATGCCACAGATGTCCCAAGTTTTGAGGGTGCGTACCATTGGGATGCTGACCGCAGGAATGTCCATCAGAGCTGTTGCCTGTGAACTGAATGTTAATTTCATTACAATAAGACGACTCTAATGCCATTTCCCTGAATTTGGCAGTACATCCAATCATCCTAACAACTGCATAAGTCGGTTGCAATGACTGCCAAGTCAAGACCCTGGTGAGGACAATGAGCATGCAGATAAGCTGCCCTGAGATAGTTTCTGACAGTTTCCGTAGAATTTTTTCAGTTGTGCAAACCAATTATTGCATCAGCTGTTTGGGTGGCTGGTCTCAGACAGTGTTGCAGGGGAACACGCTAGATGTGGAAGTCTTGAGCTGCTGTGGCTACATGTGGTCAGAGGTTGTTCAGCTGGTTTTATACTGCCAAATTCACAGAATCTAAACTGAAGACATAGTGAAATGAACATTTAGTTTGGGGCTGTACACATTTTCCTCTTTTTTTTTTCTTTAAAATGCATGTAACTTCTCTAAATTCTGACGTTTTAGCAGATCCATGAATGCAGCACAGGGGGGAGCTCTCTGTGAGTTCTTTTCCCTTAGCCACACTTTGTAAGTGGTGGGGTGAGTAATTGATCTGTCAGTCTGTTTAGAAGTGATCAGATCGATGGAGAGGCGAGCTAGACCCAGTTTAGACCCAGTATAATGAACAGTTAAGTTTCACATTCAATGCACTTGATGTTCTGCCAAGAATGGCACTCGAAGACTGTGCTCTGTGCTCAGGCAGTGTGGTGCTATTGATAACCAAAGGTATATATATTTCCACAACATTCCTAATGAATGGTTCAAAAACAGCTCCAAAATAGTTCCAAAAATAGAAATATATTTGTGGCAGCTGATGTTTTGATTGTGGTAGGTGCCACAAATAAATGAATGACCATCCCAAGGCACACTTGTGTAATAATGATGCTGTTTAATTAGCACCTTGCTATGCCGCACCTGTCAGGTGAATGGATTGCCTTGGAAAAGAAGAGGTGCTCACTGAAATGAATTTTAAGAAATTTGTGACCAAAAGTTAAGAGAAATACGTATATCGAGTGCATAAAAAGGTATTATATCTTTAACTTAAACCTGTGGAAATTGGAAGTGTTGCAGTTTATTTGTTGTCACTTGGGGGCAGAAACTTACTGACAAAAAGCTTAAAAACTGAAATGGCTAACATGTTAGCAAACACATCTGTCACACATGGAGTTACATTGGAATTGGTTTGGAGTCATGTCTCTGGCAACCTGGCAAACATTAAGTCTCCCTCCAGCTTTTGGTATCCACCAACTTTTGACAGATATAACTAGGTGTAGTTTTTGTGTCTTGACCAGCTAGTTGCTAACTTTGTCTGTCTTCTGCTGCCAAGACAGGTACTGTGCATCTTGTGCAAGGTAGCTTGTTTGCCTAAACAGCTCTCTGCTGTATCCAGACACAAGGTTGATGAGACTGGTGACACCAGACAGTGAATTAAGGCCATAAAACCAAAACAACAGCTAAAAGAGTCCATAAGAATTCATCAAGCTGAGCGTAACTGAAGAGTACGGTGACAATTCTCAGTGGATTTGTCACTACAAGTTACTCCGTTCACATTACACATAGTCGTTTCAGTAATTGTTCACATAACATTTATTGTTTGGTGCCGCTTTAAAAAGAACAAAGTTTACTGTGACAGTTTACTATTTGCAACAATTGAGAAAATCTCGTTCCAATGGAATTTTCCTCATCAGCTAATGACAGTTGAATTATTTTCCAACAGAAAATGCATTTGAGAAATAATTTAGTCATAATGTGTTTATTTGTTATACATGCACAGTGAATAGCAGACAGAAGAAGCTAACTGGGTTTTGATGGAAATTAAGCATTACTGTAGCACATCTCCTCTTGAGATGAATGGGGCGGTGGTGTAAACAAAGTTTCAGGAAACAAATTTATCTCAGTGACATGTTATTTTACTTGGACTCATCTCAACATAATGAGGTTTTTACTAGCAAGCTTTCACACTTTAAGTCACTGCATGCCAGATGCTATCCATGGGCAGGACATATTTAAGCATTATGTACACTAATTCAGATGATATGCTATTCAGGTAATCAGAAATCTTGATATGAGTTAGCAAGGATGTTGATCAATGTATAGACTTAATATCATTGTGAGAAAATTCATTACCAATGGATAATATTCAGAATATTATTTAAATTCATGCACACAGAACTCTTCATGCCCTGTTGATACAGCATCGGCTCATGGTTAGCCATGGCTCATAGCTCATGGCTAGCACTTGTTCAGACACATACTTGATCAGAGACCAGATTGATTGTATTCTAACCCTGGAAATTCCTTTAAGGATTTGAACCTTGGGTCATTTTGCAGAATCCAAGCAATAGCTCAGCTTTGCAACAGCGTTATCAGATCCATAAGAGTTCACACTAGTGTTTTTGTGACTGAGATATTAGTATTTGTTAGGCTTTTGGGAGCAGCGCCACCGTAAGTCAGGTAGGCTGTAAAGAAACAAAGTAACTGGCTATTAGCTGCAGGTGATCTTTCAGGGAAATGCTTTTTTACCAAGCAGCACCTGGGCTGTTTCCTAACATTAGCTGTATAGGTTTCACCTTTTCAGAGAGGAAAATAGCACTGTACACTGAGGGTTCATTCATGGAGAGGGCTGGGCGGACATTTTACTAAGTGTAAATAATTGTCAGTGGTAGTCTAATATTGCATATTATTTGGTGTAAAGTTCCATTTTCTGTATAACTGCTGTATTGTTGTACACCATTCTCCCTCAGAGACTTTTTGAGAATTGTATTGCATTTCTACTGACAGACTGTATTCTATGGAATATTGACTGAGAAACCAAAACATCACCACTGTATTTACAGTGACGTCACAGGAAGGTTGATTTACACTCTGTAACTTACTGGAAATGGAAAGAAGAACCCAAAAGGATATATTCACTTGATGACTGAATACATGCCAGAATTTAAGACATTGTTAATAGGATCAGCCTTTTCAAATAAGCCAGAGGTTAAGCATACTGAAAAGGATGGCTGGCTGGCTGGCTGGCTGGCTGGATGGATGGATGGATGGATGGATGGGTGGATGGATGGATGGATGGATGGATGGATGGATGGATGGATGGATGAATGAATGGATGGATGGATGGATGGATGGATGGATAGATAGATGAATGAATGGATGGATGGATGGATGAGCTATAGATGCATAGGTAGATGGATAGATGGATGAAACAGTGACGGATAGGTGCAATAGATAGATGAATGAATCAATGAAAGGATACAGAGATGTTGGATGACTAGATAGACAGATATTTTGACACTGTAACTGGGTTACCATCTGCAACAGAAGGCAGAACTCCATTAAAAATCATATACATGAATATTAGTCTGATTGTAAAGATACACACTCCTCTTTAACATGCTGTATATTTTGTTCATCCTATGCTACATGAAAAATATTGTATCTTTGTAAAGAAATATTTCTATTGTACTGCACCCTGCTGGAATTTTGTCATGTAACTATATTATAGAATGTATCAAGTCTGTATATTATAAAACCTGTCATTGTAATGTACATATTGATTTATTGTCATAATATGCATTTACAACATGAATTTTGTCACACTCTTTTTGTTTTGTTTTTTTGTATTTTAAACTTAGTCCATTACTCCAAACATAAAAATGCATGCAAGACTGAAATTTGATACCCAGAGGAGCCTGATTTCAAATAAAGACCACATTTCTTATACATTGTCTTACATCCTCTTGTAAAAGTACTGATCCTACCAGAGCACGAACACCCAACATGTTCTCATCCCAACTTATTAAATACAGCTTCTTTGTCAGTGGACCTATACGTCAAAATATGGCATGCTAGGTAGCCTCCTGTGTCAGTTTTGGATGCTCAGGGACAGCATGTCTGTTTACAGACATTACATGTTTTGTGTCTTTTCAAAATACACTTCCGTCTTCACAGGAAATGTACAGTTTCTGTTTGTTACATGCATACAGTCCTTTTTAAAACTTCTACGGTAGTTAAACACTTTTTTTTAGGTGTACTCTCTTAGGTTTAGACAACAAAAGCACATGGTTAAGTCTAGAAAAAAACATCATGGTTTGGCTTAAAATAAGTATGGTTGTTGCTGATGTAATGTAACGTCACATGACATTTGTCATGACATTTATCACTACTGTAGAATACCACACATACTAGTGCCCTATGTAATTAAAATAACTCCACTGATTTTTGGTTTAAAACAGGACACCAACAGTAGGCTTCCAGGTTAATGTCCAAGTTTTTTCCCCCATCCACCTCCCTTCCCACCCTATACACACTGTCTTGCTGTTTATACTGCAGGAGTTGCTAGTGGCATCACAAACTGTCACAGTCCGGTGCGTATCATACTGCTGTTAACAGTGCCTCTGTGCGTCTGTGTCTGATGCCAAGGTCCACTGACAAAACATCAGTATTTGATGAGTTGCAAATACAGGCTGCACCACTACATACAATCACACAACATCATTTGATATTACACACTTTGCATTAACCAGATGAGCTAACCAGATGAAAATGATGGAGTCATTACAGATACAAGCAAAACAAGGTTTCTGAACACAGAAAAAAATTACAACAAGTTTTTACTGGACTTTTGTCATTTGCCTTCATTTATTTTAAAATGTTTTTGCTCTGTTTTAGCTGGAGGAACAGTGCTCTCCTCTTGCTTTGAGCCATAAAGTAATTCAACACATTACCCATCATATTTGACCTGGTGTTGTGAGTTCAGCACTAGCAGAAGCTGCCAGTCTTCTCACTGATGCTTTTGTTTGTTAATGGGATCAAAATAGTGTGGTAGGGGTTTACATATACAGATCAGGTATTGGGTGACATTACTGACTCATGCAAAAATTCAATATTTGCACTCACTAATTAATCATGATCATCATGAGAACAAACTGTGACTTTGTTAAATATATTTAAAGGATGTTAAAGATGTTAAAAAAAAAAAGCCTTTCTGTGTTGGTCCAAAATTAAAACAAAATTGTAATGAACCCAAGCGATTTATTTAGGCTGCCCATGACTGAAAAACTTTCACTATATATTTTGCAGTTCATTAAAGTGGTCTGTGTGCACTGAACTGATAGCAACCAAACAAGTACTGCAGTAATGCAGAAAGTGTATGAGGAATGTTGAGGAGACATGGACAAATGGAATGAAAGACAAAAAACGAACACTATTAAAGTAAAATTAGTGTTTATTGCAAATTGGGTTTTATTTTTGTAGGTCTAACTATCATTTATATTAGCACTGATCACATTGTGCAGCAAAGTGATTGCTAAGATCTGGGAAGTAATTAAGATTGCTATAATGAAGTCCAGGGGGACAGGAAACTCGAGCAGTCAGATGATCAGTCAAGTTGTAAACAGATATCCATATTAGCCAAACTTATCTGGAAGCAAAACAAAGGTGAATGACAAGATAATTACCCAAACTGTCAGTTCTAAACATCTATCACAGTGTACAGATGACTGTCTGCTTCAGCTTAGACCAGTTTGCCATAGTTGTACACACTCAAACTTTTCCTGTGCAATTAGTGATTATTGTTAACATTAAAGGCTAACTTGTTTCTTTCAACCTGGACTCTATTTTCCAATGTATTTGTATTTAAGTGACTAATCTGAACAACAGTTATGAAATTGGTTTAGTATTAAGAAAGACCTCTGCAGCCAGCAGCAATGAAACAGGCTGCACTGGAAACCCTGAGGGGCAATTAAACACCATCAGTCTGCGTCCTCTAAAAGTGTTGTTTTTGCCATTGACAGGCTCCCATTATTAACAGTTGTATGGGTAGGATCCCTGACGCCAGGTTCACACTGGTTACGGAAATGCCCTAATTTGTTAACTGTCCCGCAGCTACCTGTGAGCAGTCACCTGGTCATTCACACCAGAGGCACATTTGTCCACATCACATGTAGAGTGTGTAAGTCACTGTCTGTTTAGACACAACTGACAAATATGTGGAAGCACTGGGTGCATTTTTATTATTTATCATAATCAGATCAATTATATTCTTTATATATTTTTTTAAATAGATTATCAAAGTGTTTTCTTGCCAGATTCACTTGCAACTCACCAAAAAATAGACCAGACATTAAAACTATCGTTGCAGATTGTGAGGCAGCCACAGCATTCAGCGTTGCGTCTGATGTGACTTCAGTCACACTAGATGCACCAGTCACTTCACATGGGAGCTGAAAATTAGCGCACTTCATAGCGCAGCCCATGTGAACACGGTGTGTGCTTTACAGAGGCTGACTTCTGTAGGATCCCTACAGAGGTTGACGTCTTCGTTAAAGAGTAGGATCCTTTTTGTTTAACCAGAAACAGCCCCAAAATCACCATCATCAAACCCACCAGACTCCATTTAAATAAACATTTATCATTGTCAATGGAAGTAAAATAAAACTTAGAATGGCTGTTGTGATGTTACATGCTGTCATTCTGTTCAAGTGTTCCAGCACCTTCTAGAAGCCAGTATGTATAATGTAGTCTATTTCTGTTATTTTAGATGTCTGTGTTCTCATTGGCTGTTTAGAGTCACATTATCTAGACCTCTACTTTCATCTGGCTCCACCTCCACCTGTGTATGCCTTAGAGAAGCTTTGTTTGTGAGTAGATTAATAAATCAGTGTGTATAGAAGTAATTTCTGCTCATATTTCATTGTATTTCATAACTTTGTCTTATTTAAAAGGCACCTTTGTATTGGTTTCTTTACAGTTTCACACTTCAATAAAAACAACCTGACTGCATGTAAATGCTGTATCTTCAATAAATGGACGTACAAGTGCACGCTGACAACACACTTTATGCTTCTCATCATTGAAGCTACCTAGTGCTACTTCGGTCAAGTTAGCGTTAGAGTGTTTAGCTATCTGGTGATGTGTGCCATGCTATGCACTCAGGTGCCAGAATAGTGAAAAAATGGCATTACAGCGGGCCTACACTCACCAACTAGGAACATCGTCAGCCTCAGCAACGCAATCCTGCTGCCCTTGACAGCACTGTTTCAGATCTCTCCAATAGTGGTCTTAATGGGACTAGACCACAAATTGCGACCACCCAGCTAGTGAAGCCAAATCCTGATGCCTAACCCTCACATCTCCTACCGTATGAGGTCACATCAGCCAGTCTTGTCCACTCTCCGCAAAAAATCCACATATGCTCTCTGCCAACAGTACAGGGTTCAGTGACCCTGCTAGTTTCCTCACTTGTCGGGAACTGCTGAGTTCCAGCTTCACTAAATTTGACGACCAATCTGAAAGCTACTGGGCATGGAGGTCAAGCTTCCTGAACTCCATTGAAGGAACAGAACTTACCTGCAGTGAAGAGCTCAATCTGTTAACAAAGTGGTTAGGCCCACAGTCCTTAGCACACGTCAAGAGGATTTGAGCTGTCCATGTCAATGACACAGCTCAAGGCCTGACAATGGCGTGGTCTCATCTTCAGAAGTGTTACAGGGTCACCAGAGATGATAGAGAAGGCTCTCTTCGACAGAGTGGAGAAGATTAGCAACGAGGATCATCAGAAGCTAAAAGAGCTTGGTGACCTGCTACAGGAGTTATTATCAGCACAGCAGGAGGGCAACTTACCTGGACTGTCTTACCTAGACACTGCAAGAGGCCTGAACCCCATAGTGGAGAAGCTGCCATTCCCTCTCCAAGAAAAATGGATCTCTCATGGTCGTAATTACAAACTACAGTACAAGGTTTCCCACCTTTTACCTACTTTGCTGACTTTGCAGAGAGGCCTACATATGCAACGACCCAAGTTTCTCTCTGCCCCCTTCAGCTGCTGCAACAATGAAACCGGACAACACAGTAAAGAAGATGAGCAACTCCAGAAACTTCACCTCCTCCAACAGGACAGAGGTCTCTTCCATATCTGACTCCAACACTACTGAGACTGCCAGTGCTAGGCCAGATGTCAGTAAGCAATGTCCTATCCACAAAAAGCCTCACCCCCTTAAACACTGTAGAGGCTTTAGAGCCAAAACCATCGAAGAACACAAGGCGTTTCTCAAAGAAGATGGCATATGTTTTCGATGTTGTTCTTCAAGCAAACATCTCGCCAAAGATTGTAAAATTGCAGTTCAGTGTAAAGAATGCAGTAGCGATAAACACGTAGCTGCACTTCACCCTGGGCCAGCTCCATGGGATAGCAGGACCCCTGAGTCAGAGAATGGTGGGAAGGAGGAGTGTGAGCCATCTGCTACCATGAATTCAAAGTGTATAGAGGTCTGTGGAGGAAATAATAGCCCACGCTCTTGCTCTAAAATCTGCCTCATCACAGTGCATCCTAAGGAAGAACCTGACAGGTCAGTGAGACTCTACAACTACACCTGCAACTACATCCCTGAAGACATGTCTGAGATTCCTACTCCAGAGGTGGCAAAGTGTCACACTCATCTTAACTCCATTGCTCAACACATTCCTCTACTTGACCAAATTCAAATTCTACTTCTCCTTGGACGTGATGTCCTACAGGTCCACAAGGTGAGAGATCAACACAACAGACCTCATAGCGCACCATATGCCCAACGTTTAGATCTTGGTTGGGTCATCATTGGTGAAGCCTGTCTAGGTGCAGCTCACAAACCCAAGGATGCAAGTGTGTTCCGCACTCACATTCTAGAGAACGGGCGCAACTCTCATTTCAGGCCCTGACCGAACCATCTTACTCTGAAAGAGAAGCTCACTATGAGCAGTCAAAGGTCTTGCAGTCCCTGTGACCTGCAAAGGTCACAGCCCACTCATATTCCAGCTCAATATTCTGAAGATGACTCTTTGGGAAGTACTATTTTCCAATGCACATAAAATGACAACAAAGTTGCCCCCTCTATTGAGGACAAGCAGTTCATTGAGCTAACAGATGAGGAGATGTTCATTGATTAGGGAAACAGCTGGGTAGCCCCACTCCCCTTCGGCACGCTAAGGCCACGTCTGCTTAACAACAGGGAGCAGGCTCTGAGTCGCTTTAACTCTCTTTGTCATACTCTTGAAAGAAAGGCTGAGATGAAGCAACATTTTGTTGCCCTCATGCAACGGATTTTCGATCAAGATCACGCAGAGTTGACCCCACCATTGGCAGAGGGAGAAGAGTGCTGGTACCTCCCCACATTCGGAGTGTATCACTCCCGCAAACCTGGTCAAATTCGAGTTGTGTTTGACTCTAGCACCAAGCACCCTGGATTGTCTCTTAATAATGTGTTGCTGACTGGACCAGACCTGACCAACAGTTTGCTGGGAGTTCTGATGCGTTTTTGAAATGAACAGATTGCCGTTACCGTAGACATCGAAGAGATGTTTCATAGTTTCATCATGAGGGAAGATCACAGGAACTTCCTCTGATTCTTGTGGTTTAAGAACAACGACCCTACGGATGAGGTTGTCGAATACCAGATGAGAGTCCATGTGTTTGGCAACAGCCCCTCCCCAGCGGTCGCAACCTATGGCTTCAGACGAGCTGCTCTACATGGAGAGGATGAGTTTGGACGTGCAGCGAAAGACTTCATACTGTGACGGCCCCTCTCTTTATTCTGGAAATGTATGGGCTTGCGGGTTGCTGGTTGGTCTGCTCTGTTTTCCAGGTTCTGCAGAGGAGGGACCGTCATCAGCTGATGCGCTGCACCTGGGCCCGGTATAGCGTTCATGTTCCAACGTCAGCTGCCTCTCGGTCTCTCACTCCATCCACGCCATCCGTGAGGACACTGCGGCGCAGCTGCTCCTCTTCTTTTTCTTTTTTACCCACACACACACACACACACACACACACATGCATCCACACACGCTTACACCACTGATCACTTACACCGATCTTTACGTATCTGTTGATTTATGTAAATAAACGTATTGGTTTCGTTTGAACCTCGTCTTCCCTCCCGTTTTTGTTGCAGCCTTTTGAGCCAGGCTGTAACAATACATAGAGAATTCTATGTGGATGATGGCCTCATATCTCTGCCTTCCATAACTGAAGCTGTCAACTTACTCAAAGCAGCACAAGGTATAATGAGTATGTCCAACTTACACCTCCGCAAGTTTGCGTCGAACTGTTCAGCAGTAATGCAAGCATTTCCATCCTCAGAGTATGCAAAGGACTTGAAGGACCTTGACCTGGACACTGACTCTCTTCTAGTCCAGCGCAGTCTAGGGTTGAGCTGGGACCTGAGCAACGACATCTTCATCTTTCAAGTTGCCAGCACCAAAAAGCCCTTCACATGAAGAGGTGTGCTTGCTACTGTGAACAGTTTGTTTGATCCACTCGGTCTAGTGGCACCAATCTCAATACAAGGAAAGTTCCTGCTAAGAGAACTCACCCACAATACTGTTGACTGGGATGAGCCCCTCCCAGATGAAAAGGAAGCGGAGTGGATCACTTGGAGAGATTCACTACAAGCTCTTGAACACCTTGAGACTCCTTGTAGCTACATGAGTACATCAGTTTCTAATGCCCAGCGTGTGGAACTGCACATCTTTTCAGATGCTTCTGTGAAAGCCATCACTGCAGTGGCCTTCCTGAAGGCGCTGGATGACAACAGCACAGACCATGTAGGATTCGTCATGGGGAAGGCCAAGTTAGCTCCTATGTCAGTCCATACAGTCCAATGGCTTGAGCTAGAGCAGCAGTCCTGGCAGTTGAGATCGCAGAACTGGTATCCAGAGAACTTGATGTCAAGTTTGATGACATGAGATTTTACACCAACAGCAAGGTCGTGTTGGCCCACATTCACAATGTTACCCTGCAGATTCTATGTGTATGTCAGTAACAGAATACAACACACCAGGAAGTTCTCGAGCCCCAAACAGTGGCACCACGTGCCCACGAGCCAGAATCCAGCAGACGTAGTATCCAGGTCAATACCTGCAGTACTGCTGTCAAGCACCAGCTGGATGACTGGCCCCGAGTTCCTACTGGTACCTACAAAAAAAGACACTCCTGTGGAAATATATTACGACGTTGTAGACCCAGACTCTGATGCAGAAGTTTGATCTCACCTCACAGTATGCGCCACCACAAACCTGGGCTCTCAGTAATGTTGGGATTCACTGAACCACAGATGATTTGTCATTTGTTAAAATCTAAACTGGACATGAAGGCTTTTCCTCCTGAGGTGGAAGACCTCATGTTCTTTGTTCTCAAACAAAGAATTTACCTGACACCCATCTCAGCAGGATGGCCAACTTCACACCTCTGTGAGAGACAAGTCTCAAAAGTGATTGGTCAGTACTGTTACAGTGCCATGTGACTGTGTTGTCATCAGACACACTGTAGGAGTTGATTTCCATTCACTACAGTCTCTCTCTTAGCTCTTGGGCGGCAAGCTGCTCACACCTCCTCCCTTCTGGGCCCTGGACCAGCCCAGAGGTGCTCTTTGTCCTGAACCATCAAGGGGGGAAACAACTGCTCTACAGAGTTTTGTTCCTTTTCTCCTAGGACTCTCATGCCCTCACTCAAGGAAGGTGCATAACTGAAACCACAGAGGTTAGAAGGGCAAACACAAGGTTTGCAACTAACTTCCCAGCAATAAGGAGAATTAAGTTGAGTTAGCACCCCAGCGTCTAACTCTGCAAGGACCCCAAGCGACCGGCTTCCTCGGATCTGCACCTTTGGAACAAGGACACAACAAAGACTGCTTCTAGAGCCACAGCTCTTTCCAGCCTTCTTCGTTGGCTAACAAGGACAGCACACGTCAAACCAACTCTTCCCTCAATCCATTCAGGATTTGATAATGTAACAACTGGGCATAGCTTTATCACAGCTGCACAGGCTAAGCAAGACTGTTTAACTTGTTGTTTGTGATTTGATGCTGCTAATTGAGTTATTGTTGTGATTGTCTGCAATTAGGTTATTGATTAGTTGGTCTTACCAAGCGAAGTCATGTTTAGTTTGCTAATGCCGTTCACAGAAGTCTTGCATGTAACTAAACATCTTCTGCACTAATCCAGACCCTTTGCAACACAAATCGCATTCACATAGACTCACTTACAAATAGGCTTTCAACAGAGCTACACCCAAGTAGGCCGCTCAAGTCCCGCTTCTTTTCCTTTGTCTTTGTCCTGACCACACAGTCAGACAAACACCTCCCCCGATCTGAAGCCAGCTTTGATTCGGCCATCTTGTAGTTTTCTGTTGTCAGCCATTTTGTTTTGTAGGCCAAACGGCCTTTCGATTACCACACCCGCCTTTGTCTTTCTCTCTCTCTTGCACACACACACACACACACACACACACACACACACACACACACACACACACACATCTACACACGTATACACACACACAGGCTTGTATATAGTTAGTTGGGATTTGTATTTTGGTTTTGCTTTGCTTTACTTTATGAATAAATATAATTTTGGAATCGTACCTGCTGTCTGTTTAATGTTGTACAATAGTGAATGAATAGTCAGCCTCTGCTGCGTCAAGAACTCCGAAATCCTTCAGGCTTTATTATTAATTTGGTTATGGTTATTAATTTAATTACTAATCAAATTCCCAAATTAATAGTTTAGTGAACTTTATGAGACTGATATCATTAACTGGCTATCATTTTTCCCTTTTCAGGGAATGGTGCCCCACGAGGTGATTTAATGTTAATTAAGTCACGTTATTTAACATAATTAATAATTATTACTAATAATTATTAATTAGTTCTGATAGCCAATTTGAGCCTGTTAATGTAGATTCCCTACATTAATGGTGCTGCCGTACAAAGCCTATAAGTGTGGATTCCCAACATTTTGGTCCCCCTTGATGAGGCCTAGTACTATAATTTACAACAGTGATTTGAGAGATTCTCAACTTGGCAGTTTCTCATCAGAGCCACAGCCACTCTGATGCACATCATTGACACCATCAAAGCCAAGACTACAAAGAACATAGATTGTAAAGGTTGGCATCAATGTTCGAAAGTCCTCACACCTGACAATCTATCAAAAGTGAAATGGGTCATCATTGGGTGTGCTCAAAACAAAGCATGTTGAACCAAGATATCCTGTCTGAAACAATGGATGGACATCCCGAATAACAGTCCATTGAGAAAGTTGGATCCTGTCCTCGATGATGATGGACTCCTGACAATTGGGGGGCGGCTACATCACTCAACTCACATCTCAGAAGAAAGTCATCCTCTCATTGTCCCTGGTCGCAGCCACATCAGCACTCTACTTATCAACTACCACCACAAGAAAGTCAAGCACCAGGGCCGGGTCTTCACAGAGGGAGCTATACGTTCAGATGGAATCTGGATGATTGGAGCTAAGAGGTGTATTGGGAGACATCTGCATAAGTGTGTGACCTATAACAAGCTCCGAGGTAAGACAGCCAAACAAAAGATGGCTGACCTCCCTTCAGATCGGCTAAGCACAGAGCCACCCTTCAGCAATGTAGGCATTGATGTATTTGGCCCTTGGAGTATCTCTACTCCCGCAAAGTTTTTCAGGCACGGGAAATCAGCGACATCCGATGATTAATTTTGTACTTTGGATATAGGATAAAATACATAGTCACTCCCCTGAAAGTTAAATAAACAAATAAATAAAAAACAGTAGTGGCAATTAGGATCAGCTTGCAATTCGACTCAAACAATGTCATGCGTAATGGCTGCTTTGGCAAACAGACGACTAAGGCGTGAGCACGTCTTCAGGGACCATGAGGACTTTCTAGCCCATGATGATGAATGGCTAATAAGCCAATACAGATTACCGAGAGCCATTCTCTTGGATATCTGTGCTGAATTGGGCCCAGCTTTGGAAAGACCCACCCTACGAAACTGGTCCATCCCCGTGCAGGTCTGACTGATGACCACTTTGGGCTTTCTAGCCACAGGGACATTCTAGTGTGAACTGGCCAACAGGTCTGGAATATTGCAGCCCTCATTCAGCGCAACAATGCCAGCTTTTTTAGACTGCATTATTGAAATGAGTCCACATTATATAAAGTTTCCTTACACTGTGGGTGAGCAGGCCAATATCAACATGCAATTTGCAGCAATCTCCGGTTTTCCAAATGTAATCGGAGCCATTGACTGTACTCACATTGCCATAAAAGTGCCAAATGATAACGAATGTGTATGTAAATCGAAAACATCATCACTCTGTTAATGTTCAAATCATTTGTAGCGTTGACATGACTGTGACAAATGTGGTGGCTCGATGGCCTGCTCGACACACGACTCATTTATTTTGAGGCATAGTAGTGTTGGAAGAAGACTTCAGGCTGGTGCTGTGTGTGATGGTTGGCTTGTGGGTGAGTTTATCAATTTATTTATTTTATGTATTATTGTTAAATTCAGTGATTATTGACTAATCTTAAACATGCAATATTCATGCAGGTGACAGTGGATATCCGCTCACCACCTGGCTCCTCACCCCCTTCTCAAACGCACAGAATGTGACACAAAGATGATACAACGAGGCGCATGGTCGGACCCGTTCTGTGGTGGAGCGCACAATCGGCCTTATAAAAACCTGCTGGAGGTACCTGGATAAGTCAGGTGGCACTCTTTTATATGCACCAGATAAGGTGAGTGCACTTGTAGGCCTACCACCTAAAACATTAAGTATACACTCAGTAAAGTCACCACTTTTATCAGTAGGTCTATTGTCTAAACCCTTTTGAGGTTACTGTAAGTTTTTTGTAGCCTACCCCTTTTGTGTAGAACTGATTCAGAAAATTTAACTGAATGACACATTTTATGGTGATTTTCAAGGTGTGTCGGATTATTCGGGCATGTGCCCTCCTCCACAATGTGGCACAGCACAATGGCAATAGCAATAGCTGCAAGTCATTTTTTGGCCTCTACTTTGATGTCTGACAATTTCTTTTTCACCTAATAATAAATAATACATCTTATTTATATTGCACTTTTCATTTAAGATAAATCTTAAAGTGCTACAAAATAGAAAAGAGAAAAAACAGAATAAAAACCACAATGACTCACCTCGGCACTTGTCCTGTGCGTCGATCCCAGGCGGTTTATGGCGTTTGCCACAAGTTCCCACTCTAATTGTTTTTTTTTTATTTGACCTCCAAATAAAACTTTTTTTACGGTGCTCAATCTCGGTCAAGAGCACTTCAATTTCGCATTCAGAGAATTTAGCTTTCTTCTTTGACCGTGTTGTCTCCATCTCTCCCTCATTGAAAGGCCCAGCAAGGGGTCCTTAAAACGGTCTGCATATTCATGAGCTATTTAGCATTGACCATTTATGGATGATTGTGGGCAGACAAGGTGAAGGAGTGGGATGAGACAGGGAGGAGTACACGCACACACAATTCACTGCAGGTGGGTATTAATAATGAGAAGATTGCGTACAGGTTTGCGCCGCATGGTTTTATAAATCTGAAGATTTGTTTGCGTAAGTGGATTCTGCGGTGTGGGTACACCATGTTATAGGATGGAATCAACGCACAGTTTTATACATGAGCCCCCCGGTCTTGGTAATTTTCTATTCACCTGCACCCTGCCAGGCAGCCACGCCCCCTCATCAAGCCAACTCCTCTCACCTGTTCACACAGCTGCTGCTCATCAGCTCTCCCTGCTTTTAAGCAGCTCCTACCTTTCCCTCAGTGCCAGATTGTTCTTCTACCTCATGCAAGATATTCCAGCACCCACCTTCAGCTTGATTCCCTGGTACCGACCCTGCCTGCCTCTGACCTGTCTACGTTGTCTGTAAACTCACCAGCCTTCTGTCCCCGACCATGAGTTCTGCCTCTGCATCTCTGGTTTCTGTCTGCCTGTGGCTGTGTGGTGTTTTGTTGCCACAAAGTTTCAAAGTGAGTGTTCCCACCTGCTGTCAGTTGCCTTTTTTGAGGATGTCCTTCAGCTATTTACGTGTCGGCTCATTCCCTGGACCCTGAACCCAGAGACTGTGTATAGGCTCTGAGACCTGTATAACTCAATCAGCTCAAGTTTCTGGTTATTCTATGTTAAAATAAAAGTCATTACCAACTGTCTGCCTGCCTCTGAGTGCTGCATTTAGGTTCAGTCTCACACCCATGACATTGTCTTTCTATCGTAAATTTTTTCTAACTCTAGTTTGGTTGAAATAAACCCTTAATTTACCCAGTTACAGGTGAAAATAGACTGGCTTTGTGTATGCTTAAACTAATGGCAATGGCAATTTCGACTGTTTCTGGTTAAACAAAAAAGATACACTTTAGCAAAGGGGTGGCGGGATCCTTTCCATAAGTTATTAGAACAACAATCTGAGCCTGTCAGTGGCAGGCAAACAAACACTTAGTGGATGTAAATTGACCGTGCTCAACCAGCTGCAGGTATTACATAGCAACCAGCATTGCTGCTGCTGTCACTTAGACACAAAAACATGGAATAATAGGATCCAGGTAGGAAAATTCTAAAGGTACTCTTTAAGCAGTGCTTACTTTTTAGATTTACCCTTAAGTAAGTGAGGACTAATCTGGGAAAAACTATTGGCTAGTTTAGGACCTGCCTGTGCTTCCAGCTCCGTCAGATTTTGAGTGCTGTTATTGCAGTTACTTTGATGACTACAAAAATGAAACCCAAGGTATAATAAACCTACAAGCTAAAGGATAATTCAGGGGTTAAAAATAAGCGAGAGCTAACTCCCCAAGCTTCGACTTAATGATAAGGTAACAACATTTGAACAACCACATTCAGCACAGACACTATGTATAATGGTTCCTCAAACTGTTGAACTGACTGTGAAAATATCAGTTCAGTCCCAAGCATCCATTTGATGCTTAAAAAAAAAAAAGTCAAGAAAATGCTGCTATAGTCATTAGCATTCATGTGCCTATTCTTTCTTTTTACTGGTATTCAGCAGGAAATCTTTTCAAGTCATTGAGGGTGCAATCATGCAAACTTTTCTTCACATCATCGTTGACTTTGTCTGTGCGTCTGTCACTGTAGGCCCATGAAGAAGAGGAAAACACAAGCGCTTCAATGCTGCAACAGTAAATTTGGTGCGCCTGCTCAACAATGAGAAGGCATTGTCTCTGCTGAAAAGAAGATTGAACCGTACACACTGCTATACTCAGCAGGCACAAGCCCCGACTCTGAGAGAGAAAAAGCACAGTGAGAATGAAAGAGATGTGATCTTTTTCCAACACCTCGCTGTGTTCTCTATCTCCCAGACAAGACTTGTGTCAAGAAAAGATGGGTGTTCAAACGAGATGTTATTAAAGTCTGCGCCAGCAGGCGGTGAATTCACTCGCTGTCTGAGAAGAATCCTCTCTGCATGTCATCACAGCTTGTTTTATTATGATTTAAGACTGTATTAAAATTAAATGTAATTATAGTGAAAGAGAAAAAATAGCAGAAAGCAGACTGTATCTTCACTCTGTTCCTGCTGCAGACTTGGCTATCAAGGTGATAAGTGTAAATGGCTTTTCTGTACGTTGAAGTATGTGATGAAATGCAGGCATCATGAAAAGCCTTGGTATATTTCCATTCTTTTATCAGTGATCAATGGCTCCTCAGGTATGGTAGGCCAGCACCTCAGCATCATTACCATTCCGGCTGGGCCTCTGACTCTCTATCAAGGGGGAGAGAACAAGCTATTAATGTTAGACCTAAAGCATAATGTATTCTCTCTGTCTGTGACTGGTGCTAACTTTTTTTTTATCTGCTTTCCACTGCCCCCAGATGAAATCATAATTTAAAGCGAGAGGATGTGTGTTATAAAGTCTTAAAAGCTCCAGATTATGTGTCTGGCCTCAGACACTGACATAGAGATAAGGGTGCCATTTGTATCAGAATGCTGACATTTCACACTGTCTCCTGTCTAATTACTATTTACTGCTTACTATCTACTTTGATTAAAGTACATTACAATCAAAAGAAATGGAATACCTGATTACATTTTGTTCTAACAGCCATGGGCAGATTATGAGACAATGGGCCCCTGGGAACAGATCAAAAGGCCCCACCACCTCATCACCGCATCTTTTTTGTTGTTTTGCATCTCTTTGTGGTCATTTTGTGACTCTTTAAGATAGTTTTGTGTCATTTTTGGTTATTTTGTCTCTCTTTGTGATTGTTTTGAATGAGACTTAACAATCAGCTATCTTTCTGGTCATGATGGCCACACTGCTGTGTTTGGCTGCTTGTCATCACCTGCTGCCACTCCTAAATAATACTAATAATAATAATAATAATAATAATAATAATAATGATAACTTCAATTTATATAGCGCCTTTCAGAAAACCCAAGGACACTTTACACTGATAGCCACGGAAATAACAGACACAACAAACAACTGGAAAAGACAATAGAGACTATGTTGGATGGGTGGGGCTAAGAGAGGTTGTAAGCTGCAGTGAACAGGTGGTGTCCTGTTTGTTCTGGCTGTTTGTGTCTCTACGTATGAATGATGTACAAGCCACGATTGTACACAATCTTAAAGCACTTCTGAATATTTGAGCCTTGTTTTAAAAGTTTTCTAATTTGTTTGCAAAGCCCTTAATGGTCTGGCCCTGTCCTACATCGCAGATTTCCTAGCTACTTATTCTACCCCCAGGTCCCTCAGGTCAGCTGTCCTGGGGGTCCTAGTTGTCCCACACTCCAGGTTCAAGCTCAGGGGTTATTGTGCCTTTGCTGTGTCTGCCCCAAACTGTGGAACAGCATCCCCCTCCCATCAGATCTGCCCCTTCCATTGACTCGTTTAAGTCCAGGCTCAAAACCTACTTTTATTAATTCATGTTTGAGTCCCCCTGATGTGGCTTTCTCTGACGTATGGCTGTGTGTATTGTGTCTCTGAATGTGTGGGCTGTGAACCTGACAGTTATGTTGCCTCTCGTGTATGTGTTTTTTGCAACGTTCCTTCGGTACAGCACTTCGGTCAACGTTGTATTGAGGTTGAGTTTCAAGTTTCTCCAGTGTTACATATAACGCTTTAAAGCCCGTAATGTCCCACCCTATTAAAATTCCTGTGTGATATAATCTCAAACACAGTAACATTTTCCATTTTAGTTACCCAGTCCTGAAAATCGGGTGATCCAGGTGCTTTAAGGTTCCTCAGAATACTTTGCCTCCCAATCATTACTGCTGTTTTAATCACTTCCTCCATGCATCAAGGGAGTGTGAACAAAACAACACTATCTACCAAAACATAAAGTTTTGGACAGAATGCAAAATATGAACTGATAACATCTATAACTGAGAATCTCCATCCAGAAGTTTGGGATGCTGGGGTGTAACCACAGAGCATGTATAGAGTACCTTCACCCCTCTTACAATTCCAACAGGTCACATATTTTTTTGGCCAAATATGCAACCTTCTCAAAGTCCATAAGTAACAACATAGAATTTTTAAACTGTATAGGTCATGTCCTCAAATCTTTTCACATTATAGGAGGATTGCCACAAATTTGAGCATCAAATGAAAGACCTTAATCCCTTCCTGGTTGTTTGGTTTAGTCCAGTTTTGTAAGGAAACAGACAAAATAATAGGGTTGTAGCACTCCCTTGTTGCTGAAACGCACCAGGTGATTCATAGGGGCGAGGCACTCCTCCTGCCACTCAGAACTGAAAACATTAACCTGCTATAGAAATGACCCTCCTAGCAATCTATTGCCTGTGTATCCTGATACATCGTATTCCTCTGTGGCATAGAGCCCCCCCACCCCATTTAAACATTTAAAACTACCCATACCATTGCACTGGGTGACATTTTCCATCATTACTATGAACACACACTATAGTTTCGACTAAATCCCACAAACACCATCCTGCTGCCCCAAAAACTCACTAAAGCACCAAATGTGGATTAATCTGCTGCTTCAAAAGTCCCCAACAAATGCACCATTTCCACCTGTTTGAGTAGTGTTTCTTGTACTACAATGACCAGCTGTTTCAGGACGTTATTACCTAAAACTTTAACATAATCTGTGTTTAAAGATGTGGCCTACATCCACAGTATGAATAAACTGGCATGTGGCTGAGTGCCAAATCATAGGATTTGACGACAAGAAAAATGCATTCTGTACAGCACTTTGGTCAACTGCGGTTGTTTTTAAATATGCTATATAGATAAACTTGATTTGATTCTTTAGCTTAGAAAAAGACAATGGTATTGGACAGAGATTCTGACCATATCACAAACATTTCAACCAAGGAATTTGGTTCTTTGTTCAGCTTTCTAAGACAAATATTCTGAGTGACATTACAGCAGAGGTCAGAGTTATATATAAGAGATCATTGTTCCCTCATAAGTTCTCTATCTCTAAAGGTGTTGAATGAAACACGTACAGTATCTCACAAAAGTGAGTACACCCCTCACATTTCTGCAAATATTTAATTATATCTTTTCATGGGACAACACTGAAGAAATGACACTTTGATACAATGTAGAGTGGTCAGTGTACAGCTTGTATAACAGTGTAAATTTACTGTCCCCTCAAAATAACTCAACACACAGCCATTAATGTCCAAACTGCTGGCAAAAAAAGTGAGCACACCCCTTAGAGAAAATGTCCAAATTGGGCCCAAAGTGTCAATATTTTGTGTGGTCACCATTATTTTCCAGCACTGCCTTAACCCTCTTGGGCATGGAGTTCACCAGAGCTTCACAGGTTGCCACTGGAATCCTCTTCCACTCCTCCATGATGACATCACAGAGCTAGTGGATGTTAGACCTTGCGCTCCACAACCTTCCGTTTGAGGATGCCCCACAGATGCTCAATAGGGTTTAGGTCTGGAGACATGCTTGGCCAGTCCATCACCTTTACCCTCAGCTTCTTTAGCAAGGCAGTGGTCATCTTGGAGGTGTGTTTTGGGTCATTATCATGTTGGAATACTGCCCTGCAGCCCAGTTTCCAAAAGGAGGCGATCATGCTTTGCTTCAGTATGTCACAGTACATGTTGACATTCATGGTCCCTCAATGAACTGTAGCTCCCCAGTGCCGGCAGCACTCAGGCAGCCCCAGACTGTAGGCAAGACACACTTGTCTTTGTACTCCTCACCTGGTTGCCGCCACACACGCTTGACACCATCTGAACCAAATAAGTTTATCTTGGTCTCATCAGACCACAGGACATGGTTCCAGTAATCCATGTCCTTAGTCTGCTTGTCTTTAGCAAACTATTTGCGGGTTTTCTTGTGCATCATCTTTAGACGAGGCTTCCTTCTGGGACGACAGCCACGCAGACCAATTTGATGCAGTGTGCGGCGTATGGTCCAAGCACTGACAGGCTGACCCCCCACCCCTTCAACCTCTGCAGCAATGCTGGCAGCACTCATACGTCTATTTTCCAAAGACAACCTCTGGATATGACGCTGAGCACGTGCACTCAACTTCTTTGGTCGACCATGGCGAGGCCTGTTCTGAGTGGAACCTGTCCTGTTAAACCGCTGTATGGTCTTGGCCACCGTGCTGCAGCTGAGTTTCAGGGTGTTGGCAATCGTCTTGTAGCCTAGGCCATGTTTATGTAGAGCAACAATTCTTTTTTTCAGATCCTCAGAGAGTTCTTTGCCATGAGGTGCCATGTTGAACATCCAGTGACCAGTATGAGAGAGTGTGAGAGCAATAACACTAAATTTAACACACCTGCTCCCCATTCACACCTGAGACTTTGTAACACTAACGAGTCACATGACACCGGGGAGGGATAATGGCTAATTGGGCCCAATTTGGACATTTTCTCTTAGGGGTGTGCTCACTTTTGTTGCCAGCAGTTTGGACAGTAATGGCTGTGTGTTGAGTTATTTTGAGGGGACAGTAAATTTACACTGTTACACAAGCTGTACACTGACTACTTTACATTGTATCAAAGTGTCATTTCTTCAGTGTTGTCCCATGAAAAGATATAATTAAATATTTGCAGAAATGTGAGGGGTGTACTCACTTTTGTGAAATACTGTAAATGTAATTGAATCAGTGTTTAGGTCCAGTGTGTGGGATTTAGGTGGATGTATTGGCAGAAATTAAACATAATATTATACATTTATGTTCTTTGTGTCACAGTTCTGCTTCCTGGTCTGCCAGTCATGCAATTCACTCACCTCATTCAGTAAATTTCCACTCATCCTGCCTTCTTGTCACTTCTACTTGCCAGCCAATCACCTGTCAACACATTTCCTGTCCGTCTGTGATGCCCACCTTTCAAGGTACCTCAGTTCACCAGTTACAGATTACACTGTCAGTATATATACCCCAGCCTAACAGACACTCCTTGCCAGATTGTTCTTCATTTGCTTACTTCTCAGTTACTTGCTTACTTCTTGTTCGCCTGTCCTCCTTGGTTGGGTGGAGTTTTTCTCCGATAGCTCTACAGTGTGAGTTTGCCTGTTCATCTGCCTCTGCTAGCCTGAGCTATGGAATGATTCACCATGTGGTGGCATGCATGGTCTATGTGTGTGCGTCACGGAGAATACTCACCATCATCACTTGTTCCTCGACTCCTTGCCTGGCCTGACCTACCTTCTGCCTGCTTCCCACTAGGGGTGGGAATTGATAAGTTTTTATCAATATCGATGCCATTATCAATTCTGCCTGTCGATCCAATTCCATGATTCAATTCTCTTACCGATTCCTGAGTAATGCATTGAGTGGCAAAAAAGGAGTTCCACAGTCTTCTGCACCAAAAGCAACCATTTTATTTTTACAGCATTGCACTGATTACACACGGCAGCATTTTAATCGCGTTTGGTGAAATGGAGCCAGACTTTGGATCGCTTCCTCCTCTCCATGATGCTGCCTCGTTGTTTGAAAGGGGAACTATTATGCTTTTCCTCTTTTCTGACCTATAAATGATGTTACAATGTGAGATACTCGTGTTAAACGATGCCAAAGCGTCAAATAATGAAGTTTATGTATTTGGACGTGAGCTCTGCAAGCTGTTTTGGATGGCTCTGCACGCTGTGTTTTACTGTCTTTTTTTAACAGAGCAGTCACATTGACGTCAATGCGTGCTGGACTTAACTTGGCATGCCCAGGAATACGCTGCAGAGGTAAGCAGGTAATGACAACAACAAGCTACAGCTAACGGCTAACGTTACTTACCATTCAGAGACGTCTTGAAGTAACCTCTGTACTTGAGAAACTTCAGGCTGTTTAGTCTCTACATCCGGAATAGGATTCGGGATTTAACACATACGGCTGTATTTCAAAAGTTGACATTTTCAAAAGTGAAATTCTCTCAACTTCCGCACCGTCAAAATAAGGAGGTGGGGCTTGGCAGCGCTCGGAAACCCTTCGGAAGTCCTCGGGAGTGTGACTGATCACAGCGGAGTGGGCTCGGGGCCGGGGGGGTTGAGTAAATGAAACAGACCGTTTTCGTGGGATGCGGGAAAACATAAGGAAGCGATGCAGCGAGAGACACAGTGTCCCAAAGATCTACAAAGCTTTCTGTGTGGGTAATTGTGTGTAGCTGCTCTATAGGAGTCCAACAATCAATATAAAGGCCCGAAAATGAGTATAATAGGCCCCCTTTATAGGTCTGAGTCGTCGCAGAGAGAGTGACGCAATACACCGCGACGCAAAATTTCGAGAAAACCGGAAATGAGGGAATCGTTAAGAAGAATCGATAACGTTCCGATGGAATTGATTAGTCAGAGCCGGTTCTGAGTAGGAACCGGTTCTCGATTCCCACCCCTACTTCCCACTGGTGTCTTCACCTCTCCCATGTGCTTATATGGTGTTGGATCTTCCGCCCTCCCAACAACGTCTCGTGCCTGCTACTTCATGATGTCACAGCACACAATTGAACTATCTGGTGTGTGTGTGTGTGTGTGTGTGTGTGTGTGTGTGTGTGTGTGTGTGTGTCTGCAGGTGCCAGGGACTCACCTGCCTTCTGCTTCAGCATGGCCCACCAAAGTATTTGGATAGAGTCCTGTGCTTCGGGAGACCCCAAGCCAGGGAGTGGCATTTCCCTGTTGTTTCACTTACCTGCTCTGTGCTCTGCTAATAGGTGAATCAAAGATGATTACGACCTGTCCTTTTTGTCTATGCTGCTGCATTTGGGTTCAAACCACACCCATCACACTTTAGTGTAAGGTAAGATAAGATAAGATATCCCTTTATTAGTCCCTCAGTGGGGAAATTTCCAGTATTACAGCAGCAAAGTGGATAGCAAAAATAGAGAACACCAGTAAAGAGACAATAAATAGCAACAAGCAATATAAACAATATATAAAAAGTATGACAAATTTAAAAGAGGAACATGTGGAAGTATAAAAATATAGAAATAATACACAATATATACACAATATATACAGTCTTCCAAATTTACACTATGAGTAAATGTGCATTATAGTGCAGTCAGTTTTTGAGTCTTGGTGTGTGTGAGTCAGCCTGTATAACATCTAAAAATAGTAATCATTGTGTTTTCATTACTTTAGAATTCACATTTGTGGAAGCCATTTTTGGGATTAAAAAGAATTAGTTGCTTATGTTTAATGGTCTTTAAACAAAGGATTTCATGGTTTTTCTTTTAAAAGCATAATGTTTTTGGGTTGTTCTTTTTGCAATTGTCATTGCACTAATGGAGCAACGCAAGGCAAGGCAGTCAATTCGAGCTCCACTGATTCATACACACACGTCATACGTCACTCCCCATATGTCATCAACAAACACACCCTCCAAATTTGGCGGTCTATTTAAGTTGCAAAACCTTTACACAAATCTCCCCCTTTGCATCGTCTATGCCGCTGCTGCCCTGCATCAGTACTGCCACTCGTTCTTTCAGCATAGATCGCAAACTCTGTTGATGTTGCTCATTGCTGTCTTACCTCCTGTTCCTCTTGACTGCCATGTCTCTCTCTGTTTCCGATTCAGAGAATGGGTCTCCATCCTCAGGGGAAGAAGTTAGATTCATTCCCAAAACCCAGGCTCAGTTGGTTAAGGTCCGCTCCAAAAATGAAGCGGACGCTCCTCTCCGGCACTGCAGCTCATCACCCGCAAACAACTTAACGAATGGCCCGTGCACCACATCCTGGAAGAACTATACGCCCGCAACATCCGCAGCTTCCCAGCTGGCTTCTCCCATACCCGCTGTCAATGTCCCAGCAAAAAGATCGAAGTGGTCAGATCCATGTTCGTCCACTGATGCATCCATCCCGTCTTCTCTCCTCAAAGTTAAATCAGCACTCAATGTCATGAATAACGAATACATACCCTGGAACAAAATGCAAACTCATCTACCTGTAACATAAAAAACCATCCATCCACATGAACTTTCGACATGGCCCAGCCCGCTCCGCTTCCTGGTGACGTCACACCCCACAGGACCCTGGGAACTGCACTTCCAGCTCCAACCTTGGGTTCTCGGCGGAGCAATTCCTGATTCCCTCAGGAACCAAATTCCAGCAGGCCATGACATAAATCTGGTGAGGATTCTGTTATGTGGCTCTGAATCTGCCGACAAAAGATTTGTGGATTGTGGAGATTTTTCTGTAGTCCTGAAAGATAGTGATCTCAGGCTGTCAAAAACCTTAACACTGGCAGAATTCAATGTTGCTTTTGGCATCTTTAGAGACACAATTTGTGAAATATATCCACAACGTAAAGAAGAGCTTGACAACTACTTGGCTATTATATCAATTGGCCTTAAAGGTTCTGCACTAACCTGGTTTAAATCTTATTTATTCGATAATTTTCAATTTGTTTGGGTTCATGATGAATTATCTTTACATACTAAAGTTTGTTTTGGAGTTCCACAAGGTTCTGTGCTTGGACCAGTTCTATCCACTCTATATATGCTTCCCTTAGGTAACATCATTAGAAATCACTCTGTAAATTTCCATTGTTATGCAGATGATACACAGTTGTATAGCTAGCTGTGCTGCTAATTTAGTGATTACTGCTTTAATGTGAGCTGTCTTCGGTGGCTGTCAGCACCAGTCTGTTCCTGTACCTGCAGCATCTGGACCGCCGGACACCGTCTGGCTGTCTGGGTTTTCTTGCTTGCCACCCTAATATCCCAGCTCGGACCCAGCCTCTCCGAAGGACAACGGCGCGGAGCTAAGTAGTTAGCTTACCCGCTCTGCCTAGCCTGGCTAACACCGCGGCAGCTGGCAGCCTGTTCACCTTCACAACACCGGTCAGCTACACCGTCAGCCAAATATGCCACCAAAGCAGAAAACAGAGTGTAGGAAAATTACCTGTAGGTTAATTGTGCACTCGTTTAGGCACCACCCTCTCAACGGAAAGTGACCGTAATCAAATTAATAGCTATGTAAATCAATCATTAATTTGTCGGTACACTTATCGATTATAAATCAGTCTCAATATCTAAGTTATGAGTTCTCTATTCAGTGATCGTAGTTTCAGTTCAAGGACATACATGGGCAACGACTTGGCGATAAATGAAAATTTGTTTGATGAAAGGATTAACAACTGCGGAAATTAATCTTAAATGGAGATGAGATGAAATTATGTAAAATCACAGGAAGTGTAAATGGGTGGAAGCAATAGAAAAGACTTTGGCAGTTATTCAGTTTGGCGATAGTGAGAAGAGTGTGTAACTTTGGATAAACTGCTGGCGCAAAGCTATTTACCTAACGAAACCTAAATTAAGATCCGAATAATTAAGTCTCCTATTCGACATCAACTCTTATCACAACACAGCGGCTGCAGGTGAGAGAAGGCTTGCCTACTTTCTTTGCAGCGTTGATCCAATCGGACGTGTCTCAGGGGACCCCAGCTGTCGCTTACCACTCGGGTTCACTTCACAGACTCCCCGTGGGACGGTGCCAACGGGAACCAGTGATGGGCGACGGTCTGACAGCGAAGTTCTTCTGGTGGTCCTCAAACGTCCGTTATCTTGAGCTGCTGAAAGTCTTAGTTTGGCAAAAGAGTCACTGCCTTGGGAATAATTCCGGCAGGTGGCTGGCCGCTGGACCTGATGGATCTTGGATGGAGTTGCAGGTCGAATAGAAGCTCCGTTATGGGAGCGTAGCTACCCGCTTATGATAAAGTTGAAACAATCTTGTTGTCCGTACGAGATTATTACTAAAGTTATCCTTAATACTCAAAAATAAAATCAATGCGATCGGTGGGCTTCGTCACCTCAGGTGTGATATTACTGGAGGCCCAAAGAAAAGAAAAAAAAGAAAAACTCAGGACTGGCAAGCAATCCTGGTGCACAGAGCTTAATGTTGCCAATCACACGGAGTGGGAAACGTTACGCGGAGACCGAGACTAAAAGCGTAACGGGTAAAGCATAAAAAGTCTCACAAAAAGAAAAGTCGGACAAAGAAAAAAAAACAACGAAAAAGAAACAGGAACTCGAGAATAAAAAAAAGAAGAAGAGAAGAAGAAAACAAAAACTGCCGAGAAACTGAGTTTTATCTAACAGAATTCAGTGGGCGTGTTTCACGCAAGGCGGGTCTCTCAGTTTAAGCATGACTTGATTTTTCAGATCATATACTTTCACATTTTACTCGCGATAGTCACATACTCTTCCCATTATGGTCAAAAATCGGCTTTTATACCATCACATTTAGACATCATATACTCCTTCTACGACATACATATTTATCCTTGAATCAACAAGAAAAGAACAAGAAGAAGAAGAACGGAAAAAGAAAAAAAAATGTTTTGTGCACAAACATTACCAATTAGTTTGTAGGTGCATCAACATCCTAAATGAGATCGCATATACTAATACACTGGTTAATTAATCAAACTACTATTCTCAAACTTAACTACGTGCTTCCTACAAGAACCTTGCTTAACTATCGCCATAAGATGGCAGTATGAGACTACTTCTAGCTGAGGGATTAAATGCCTGAGATTATAACTGGCTCAATTTATGATGTACTAGCATGGGATTAACCCTAATCAGTTAAGGAACAAGGAAAACAAAAGTAAGATAATAAAATGAAAAAAAAAAAGAAATACAATGTTATCACATAAGTAACATGTATGCTTTACATTCAGGAGACATATTATCTTTGGTTAACCAGATAAGCTTATTCTTTGCTTAGGAGTGTGTCTGGACCTTTTGGCTCTCATAAAGGTGTAGAGTAACAAACAGAGGTGAATGAGCTTAGTTGAGAGTAGAGAGGATGGGGGTGGTATTTCCTTGAGATAAACAGTCTGCGCGAATTGCTGTTTGATCTCAGCAGGTCAGTGGGCTTACCAAGCTTACTTGATGGTCCGGGTCTGGCTGGGTTTTATGCCTGCTGGGTTTTACAGGAGGCAGGTCAGTGACCTGGAACCTGAAAGGTTTAGAAAACTGACACCCAAACCTAAACGCCAATCCACTTTTGAGTTCAGGCTGGGTCAGAGCCGTTAAACTTTGGCTCTCAGAGGACCCCTCCTCACCTCTTGTCCATATGTTTGCAGTTCCTGTTTTGGAGTGTAAAAGTTCACCAGGCTGTTCCTCCTACAGGAGGCAAAAACAGATGAGGAATATGTCTCGCTTGCACAGGTCAACGAGCTACTCCAACAGCAGAAAGAGATGTTTACGGCACTGCTACAACAACAGCAAGATAACTTTAAAAACTTTGTAAAAATCATTTTGGACTCTTCAAATACAAGATTTGATGCGATATCGAGAAAAGTTCAAGAAATAAAAACGAGCATCCAGTTTACACAGAATGAAGTAGATGACATTAAATCTGACATCGCTAAACTGACTGACCATGGTAATGCGATGCAGTCGGACGTCCTGAAAATATGTGACAGTCTACTTGCTGTCACTGATAAAATGAAATATTTGGACGGACAATTGATGGGATCATAGATTCACCTGGCGAGACCTGGGCCGACTCGGAGGAGAAGGTGAAGAAGGTCTTCTCGGAAAAATTGCAGCTACAGCGGGAGATCAAGGTGGAGCGGGCGCACCGCACAGGTGAATTTGTGCCCTGAAGCGACAGACCCAGACCCATTGTTGTGAAGTTCTTAAGATACAAGGACAGACCTGCGGTTTTACAGAGAGCTAAGAACCTCAGAAGCACCAAGATCTACATCAGTGAAGATTACACGGAGGCTGACCGTCTGAAAAGGAAAGAATTTCTTCCGAAAATGAAAGTTGCACACGACAGAGGGGACATTGCCTTTTTGAGACATGACAAACTGATTATTCACCCCTGCAGCAGCACCCCAAAGCATCCTAGAGATGGGTGAACTCTGAGCAGGTATGCTCGCCTGCGTGCTCTACCTATGCTACAAAAACACACCCCATGCCTGACACTCACACACAACACCACAAACTGCCGAAAAGGGGCTAAGAATCTCACACATTAACATAAACAGTATTAGGAACAAAATAAATGAAAAAGCAAATATATTACTGTTTGATAACTTACGTATACTGGCAATCTCAGAGACGCATCTGGATTTGACTTTTGAAGACGCAGCGCTAATAATTCAGGGGTACAATATTTTCAGAGACAGGAACAAATTTGGTGGGGGAGTAGCCAAATCTATGAAATGTTAGACCATAGCAGCACTCTTGGTTATGAAGCATACTTTATGGGTGACATTAATATTGACTTTTAGCTGTTACTAACACCTGTGGATATCACAAGTAATTAACAAACCTACCAGAATATATCAAAAAGATGATGGCACCATCACTTCAACCTGTATCGATCAAATCTTTACCAATACACCTGAGCTTTGTGATTGGTTGTAGTGATCATAATTTGATAGCAGTTGTAAGGAATGCAAAAGTGGCTAAGCCTGGATCTAATGTAATACTTAAAAGATCGTACAAAACATTTAATCAAGACGATTTTGTCAAAGAAGTTAAAAATGTATGCCGGTCCAGTGTGTTGTCAATAACTCATCCTGAGGAGGCTCTATCCAAATTTTATGAAATCTTTATGCCTCTGGTCGATAAACATGCCCCGCTCAAGAAGTTTACCGTCAGAAATGCCAGAACTCCATGGCTGGACAACGAGATCAAGCAGCTTATGAAACAAAGGGATCAAGCGAAAAAAAAAACAGCTGTCATAACTGGATATAAAGCTGACTGGGAGGTATATCGCAAACTCAGAAACTCTGTCACAAAATAAAAGAGAAATAGAAAGAAATTATATTATAAAAATAGGATTAATGATATTAAAAATTTAATAAAAATTATGGAATTCACTAAATGATTTATTGGGCGGAAATACCAAATCCAGTCCATCCTATTTAGAAGTCGAAGGACACTTCATAACAAAACCAACAGACATTGCTAATTATTTTAATAACTATTTTATAGAAAAAGTGGAGAAATTAAGTATTAACATGTCAAATAGAGACAATAGTATATCTTACCTATTAATAAAAAATTAAATTATGAAGTATAAAATTTGTAAATTTAAAATAGACAGAGTGAGCATTAGTAAAGTAGACTTCTTTGATTGGTAAACTTCTTTGATTGGTCGCAGATTCAGTTGCCCCTGCTATTTGTCACATTTTAAACTTAAGTTTTACAAATTGTTTATGTCCACAAGAGTGGAAAAGAGCCAAGATAATTCCACTGCCCAAAAATAAGAAATTACCATTTACTGGTTCAAACAGTCGCCCTATTAGTCTATTGCCCATGTTGAGTAAAATGATGGAAAGAATTGTGCATGAACAAATTAAAAAAATATATGTATCAACAAGTTAGTTGCGAAAATCCAACATGCATATAGAGAAGGACACTCAATGGCTACTGCTCTGACTGAGATGACTGATGACTGGCTGAGGAAAATTCAAGAAAAGAAAATAGTTGGCGTTGTGCTGTTAGATTTCTCAGCAGCTTTTGATATCATTGATCATAAATGATTACTGGAAAAACTGGAATGTTATGGATTTGATCAATCAGCATTACTTTGGTTCAAGAGTTATTTAACGAACAGGAAACAGACTGTTTACTTTAATGGCAGTTACTCTGACGTCAGAGCTGTAGCACGTGGTGTTCCCCAAGGGAGCTGCCTTGGACCTTTATGGTACAGTATTTTTACCAACAAGTTACCTCTCATCTTGAATAAAGCTAAAATTGCGATGTATGCAGATGATTCAACTATATATACATCCGCACTCACAACACGAGTTACATGTGGTTCTAAACAAAGAACTGTGATCAGTAGTTGAATGGGTAGAAAGAAATAAACTGGTTCTGAATGTATCAAAGACTAATAGCACGGTACCTGGCTCTAACCACTTCATCAGCAAAAATCCAGAGTTAAAACTTAGAATAAATGATGTGTATATTGGTCAAGTGCATGAAACCAAACTTCTGGGTATTATAATAGATAACACACTGTCTTGGACAAAATATATAAATAAGATAACTGTGTTAATATGTGATCTCTGTGATTAAAAGATGTGCAACTTTTTTGACACTAAAAGCAACAAAACAAGTAACTCGGGCCTTGATATTGTCTAACCTTGATTATTGCCCAGCAGTCTGGTCTAAAGACTTGATAAAGAAATTACAGATGATACAGAACAGAGCAGCACGCATAGTACTCTGCTGTAATTATAGAACAAATATTGTTTCAATGCATAAAAGTCTTAATTGGTTATTAGTAAAGGACAGATTGTTAGATTCATTATTAGTATTTGTTAGAAATATCTCTGTTACAAAGACATTCTGTATCAGAACTTATTTTTCAGTACAGATAAACACAATTACATGACAAGACAGGCTACAGTGGGTAATTTTACTCTACCGAAAATAAAAACTAAAGCTATCAAACACACAGTCATGTACAGAGCTATGTATGAATGGAATTCACTCCCCAGAAACATCACACAAGAAAACAGTATAAGTCGATTTAAATTATTATTAAAACAGCATCTTTTGAATAAAATGGTTTAAGTGTGGATTATTGTTATAATTAGTATTTCTTTCACACTTATAATATTAGTATTAATGTTTTCTTTCCTAATGGATAAGTGTGCTGTGCCTGCTGCTCATTGCTATTGTTCAGTCATGGTTGTTGTTGTAATTATCGTTAGTACGCTGGTGGTAGTGGTGATGATGATGGGGATGGTAGTAATGGTATTGATCACGGTATGGATAATGTTATTGGAAATAAGATAAAAATTATATGGTTGTTGTTGTGATGAATGTAATGATGGTGATAATAAGGGTAATAATTGTTGCAGTTGTGTTTATCGTTATGGGTGTTAATATTGTATATTGCATAATGATATCACATTATGTAATGTGATTGAAGAAATGATTCATAATAATACTAAATATACTAGAAAATGCTGCAATTTCTGAAAAAATTGCATGTGGGAGCTGTAAACTGTCAGCTACTGTTGTTACTGCTACTGCCACTGCAAGCTGCTGCTTCAACAGGATTTTTTTTTACAAATGTTAATGTCAATGTAAAGTTTGCGAGGTCAGAACGAATGGAAGGATTAAGCAATAAAATATTTGTTAACATGAAAAGCTGTCTAAAAGGAAATGTGTACAATATTAAAAACTAAGTAATATATGAATTAAAAGTGCTCCAAGCCTGAAATCAGGCATTGGACCTGAGAATTTTACTCCCTATGACTGTACAGGTATACTTTTGTATAAGTTAACAAATAGTAGTGATGTAGGGGTGGATAATGTCCAAAATGTTGTATCACAGTTAGGGATGCACGATATTATCGGCACGTCATCGGTATCGGCCGATAAAAGCTCTAAAATGAAACATCGGTATCGGCGAATGAGCAGCCGATATGTCACCTTCTCCTCCGCCGCCTGACTGTGCTTCCCTTGACGGACTGTTTCACCCTGACGGTCGCAGTGCTTCCTCTGCAGGCTCCACTGAACTCAAGCTGCCCGTCAGACCCGCTGCTTCTTCCCACTTCAAGCCAAATAACAAACCGGGGCTCAGTGCTCCACATGGAGAGCTGGGGCTAACGTTAGCTGGGAGGCTAGCAGAGGCTAGCTGGCTGTGTTTCCCTCCGGTCATAGTACAACTAACGCTCCACTAGCCTCCCAACGTTAGCCCTGGCTCTTCATGTGGATCCAACTGATAATGCTATTAGTGCCATGATTGCAATGAGAACTTGTGTACCAAGTCTAATTTTATTAAAGACAACAACATTGCAGAAATATAATGTGATAATGTTACTTTAGCACCCATTGTGGGTAGAATTGTATGAAATGTTACACAGTTGTGCGATGTGACTAAGTACAAAAGTCCCAAAGTTGGTTGCAATCCAGTTTAGCACTGAAGACCTGTTGCCCATTAAGTACATCAGGCACTGCCTTCAAAAATTTGGTAACCAACTACAAACAATTGGTAAGTGACACCCAAAAACAAACTCATAAGTGTTGTTCGAGTTCATCTAAATATGGTAAGTACCAACTCTGGTGAAAATATGTGCCAAAAGCAACAAAAAATTTACGAAAAAAACCAAAATTGCAGAGAAATTTTCCCAATGGGTGTGACCTGTATCAGTAGAATTGACTTCATCCAAGGAACACACTGTGTAAATACTGTTTTGATAGTGTTGAAGAAAATCACTCAAGTCTTTGTTCAAAGTGTGCTGTGGTGGTGGTGATTTTAGGGGACTCCCAGACAGATGAAATCAAGGGCAGCAACAGGAGGTGGGTACTGCATTCAGACAAGTTCAAATCAGCAGAGGTCAAAAGGCAGGAAAGACACACAGTTGGTATCTTGTTGATCAAGTGGTTGTACCCAGATGTCACTTGATCATCAAATCTCTACCCAAATTTGTATTTCTTCTTCAATAGGCCCCACAGTTCTTGATTATTAGTCAAAATGTAGAACACATAATAACTAACCATATGGTGGTGCTATTGGTACCATGTTTTAATATGTTAAACATTATCATGTGGGACACCTGTCCATGAATGGTGAATATTTTAACACTTTTAGTTTGAGATGTCAATTTCAAAACATTCATCCAATAGACTTTCCATTATACATTTTAATACTTTAAAAAATTATAATAAATCATGGAAAAATGTTAAAATTCCTTATGGAGATGTACGTTTTTACATTAAAGGGAAATTTGTAGGACAAACAATATGTCAGTAGATAGATGTCACAAAACAGAAAAATATTAATACATTTTTAGCACTGTTTCCATGTGAAATTGTATCAAATACCACAGACTTGTTCAGCATTGGCATCTATACAACTGTGCTGAATTTGATTACCAGACGCCAGATGCAGCCACTGCTGTTTCTTGCTGTTCCAGCAGCAATTATTTAAAATTTTGTAGCGCCACTTACAGGTGAAATTGTATCAAAGACAACAAACTTGTTCAGCATCCCCACCTGTACAGTTTTGCTGAATTTGCTACCATGGAATATTTATGAGATATGGAACTTAATAAGTAGTATGGTGGTGTTTTGATTATGGCCACAAGGTGGGGCTATTGGTGCCATGTTTCAATATGTGGTGCACAGTGACATGGAGAATTTATGTACCAAGTCTCATTTTTTTTATCATTTAAGACAACAGAAATGTAGGAATATCATGTTATAACATTACAGTAGCACCCCTGTGGGTAGAATTGTATCAAATTTTACATAATGGTCCACTGTCATTATATGTACACGATTTTTCAAATTTGGTATTGATCTGAATTAGCATTGAAGAGTTATGGCTCGTTAAATGCATCAGGCCACACCTTCAAAAGTTTGGTAACCATTTACAGAGAAACGGTAAGTGATACCAAAAAACGAAGACATGAGCTGTGTTTGGGATCATCTAAATATGGTATGTATCAAGTTTGGTGAAGATTGGATGAAAAATGTGCCAAAAGTAGCAAAAAATGCATTTAAAAAAAAAAAATCAAAATGGTGGAAAAAATGTAGACACAAATGGGCGTGGCCTATATTAGTCTACTTGATACCATCCAAGGAATACACTGTGCAAAAATTGTTTGGCTAGAAATATGTTAGAGATGAGAAAAGTAATAGCACACATCTCCTTATGGGGATGTACAATTTGACATTGAAATGAAGTTGACATGACAAATCGTGTAGGACTAGTTAGACTACAAAAAATGGCGAAATAATAATAAATAAAGAACGAAGATAACATCGCAGCTCCCACACAAATATGTATAATGTCTCACTAAAGAAATAGCAATGATAAAGACTTTTCCATGACATCACTCACTTTTGAAAAACAGCACCATCTGTGCTGTGTGTTTTCTTTTACTATGTTTTTTTTTTTTTTTTTTTTTGTAATGTATGTATTGTATAATTTTATGCATGTATTGGACTCCAGGAAGAATAGTGGCAGCATTTGCTGCAGCTAATGGGGATCCTAATAAACTAATCTAAACTAAACTAAATCTCAGGAATTCTTTATCTGATGATATAGTTTCTCTGGATGGCATTGCTCTGGCCTCTAGTACTACCATAAGAAACCTCGGAGTGTTATTTGATCAACACAGTCCATGAGGTTTGTTTTAAATGGGAGTTCCCATTTAAAACAAACCTCACGGACTGTGTTTTTTCATTTGCGTACTATTGCAAAAATTAGGCCTATCCTGTCCCAAAAAGATGCAGAAAAAATGGTCCACGTTTTTGTTACCTCTAGGCTGGATTACTGTAATTCCCTATAATCAGGTAGCTCTAATAAGTCTTTGAAAACTCTTCAGCTAATACAGAAAGGGGCGGCACGTGTACTGACAGGAACTAATGAACAAGATCACACTTGTCCTGTTTTAGCTTTGAACTGAATTTAAAATCCTACTCTTAACTTACAAAGCTCTAAATGGTCAGGCTCTGTCATATCTTAAAGAGCTTATAGTGCCCTTTTATCCCACCAGAACACTGTGCTCTGTGAATGCAGGGTTACTCGTGGTCCCTAAAGTCTCCAAAAGTAGAACAGAGCCTTCAGCTATCAGGCTCCTCTTCGTGGAATCATCTTCCTGTTTCAGTCCAGGAGGCAGACACTGTCTCCATATTTAGGATTAGACTTAAGACTTTCCTTTTAGATAAAGCTTATAGTTAGGGATGGCTCAGGTTTGCCTTGGACCAGCCCCTAGTTAGGCTGACATAGGCCTAGTCTGCTGGGGGACCTCCTATGACACACTGAGCCCCTTCTCTCCTTCTCTCTCTCTCCTTAGCTAACATTCATGTCCTGTTACAGCATCTTGTTAACTCAGCTCTACTGCATGTCACCAACTCAGCTTGTTCTCTGGAGCCTTTGTGGTCCACTGTCTTGCAGGTTAACTCGTAATGCAGCTGTGCCTGGATAGTGTGACGTGGTTGTGCTGCTGCCATGGTCCTGCCTGATGCCTCCTACTGCTGCCGTTATTATTAGTGATACTTGTACTGTTATTATACACATATGATTATTGTCACATACATATACTATCATATATTAATATATACCTACAACATATTGTATCACAATTATCGTAATTATTATTATAATATTATTACTTAAATTAATATTGTTGTAAGCTATTATCATTGCTGTCTGCCCTGCATCTCTCTCTGGCTCTGTGTCTCGCTGTCTCTGTCTCTCTATATGTATGATTTGGATTACTGTATATTTAATATGTTGATCTGTTTTGTACGACATGTATTGCCAGTCTGTCCGTCCTGGAAGAGGGATCCCTCCTCAGTTGCTCTTCCTGAAGTTTCTACCATTTTTTTTCCAATGAAGATCAAGATCAGTGGTTCGATCCCCAGCTCCTCCAGTCTGCATGTCGAAGTGTCCTTGAGCAAGATACTGAACCCCAAATTGCTCCTTATGATGCTTCCATCGGTGTGTGAGTGTGTTAAAAACTAAGTAGCAGGTGGCACCTTGTATGGTAGCCTCCACCACCAGTGTGTGAATGTGTGAATGTGGCTCGTAGTGTAAAAACTGCTTTGAGTAGTCGGATAACTAGAAAGGTGCTGTGTAAATGCAGGTCCATTTACCATTAAAGGGTTTTTTTGGGGGAGTTTTTCCTTATCTGTTGTGAGGATCCAAAGGACAGAGGGATTTCGCATGCTGTAAAGCCCTCTGAGGCAAATTGTAATTTGTGATATTGGGCTTTATAAACAAAATTGATTGATGATTGATTGATTGATTGACAGTTTAATCCCTCAAGAGCCATTTTCCTTGTTCTATGCTTCTGTAGATAACGCCATACAAATGATTAAGTCAGCAGTAGTCAGACCATGGCTGGGAAAGGCAGACATTACAGATGCCTTCAAAGTCATGCCATTCCATCACTCACAATGGCATCTTTTTGGCGTAAAATGGTGTTCAGAGTTTTACTTATGAGTTAAATTGACATTTGGTTGCTGCAGTCGCCCTCACATTTTTGACAATCTGTCAGAAGCCTTAAACTGGATTCCCAGTATATTTTATGACAAGGACATTGTAGCTGCTACAAGAGAGCACCGCACGAAATTTCAATGTATTTATTGCAGTGACAATAAAGCTTCTTCTTCTTCTACAACACCTGCAAACTCCCTTTTGTGCGGCATCTTTTAGATCATTTCCTAGTAGTTGATTTTCCCTTGTCTCCACCGGCTTGCAGCATCTCCACAGTCAAAAGCCTTTTTCATGAGTTACGCGTACCTCTTTTAGAAGAGAAAACTGTGGGTCCTTCCACACGTTTAGCATTTCTCAGCATCACGCCCGATAGTTTACTCATGCAAGCATCCCTGCCACAAGACAAGCTGTCTTGCATCAGAGCTGCTCTTAATTCCTGGTCAGCTGCTGCCATTTTCTCTAAAAGAGATCTCTTATCTTTATTAGGCCATTTTAACATCCATATGTGTATCATCCCTCATGGTCACTTGTTCTTTTCATGCTTGCTAGCATTGGCTAATTCCGTTCAAAATCTAAATGACAATGTAGTCTTAGATGACGGTTGTTGCTCAGATCTGCAGTTCTGGTCCTTGCTATGTGATGAATGGAATGGTATGTCTTTCTTCTATCATGACTTTGTGAAGTCTTGCGATTCCCTTCAGTTCTTTACCAGTGTGACCCCTTCTGTTGGTTTTGGGGGATTCTACAATAATGCCAGCTGAAATTCAGACCCTTGACACTTCCAAATCCACCACACTTTACAAGCTTTACCCCATTGTCATTGCTTGCTCACTATGGGGCAGCAGATGGACAAAGAAACAAATTATGGTGTTCTGCAACAAAGCTGCTACAATAGAAATAATCAGTGAGGGCTGCTAAAAAATCCCAATCATAAATAGTCTCATGCGACGTTTAACTTGGACATGCATTCTGAACAACTTCATTGTGCAGGCTACTTTCATCCCTGGTCATGAAAATTGTGTAGCTGATGCTCTCTCTCGCTTCAGATTTCAGGAGTTCAAAACCATGTGTCATCAGGCCAAGCCCTCCAGCCTACCATGCCCTCCATTCACTCAAATGACTCTCGATTAAGCACCTCCAAACCCCTGCAGGATATTTGTACTCCGCCTCAGATTACATGAGACCTGGTTTAGCCAAAAGCACAATTAAAGCATATGATTCAGCTTGGTATTTCTTCTCTTTCTTTTGCACCAGCATTCTTCCTAGTCCTTTACCAGTAAATATCTCTGTAGTCAGTGCATTTATTGTATTTTCATTTGAATCCCACAATCCTCAAATGCAAAGTATTAAAGCCATGCTAGTAGGGATTCAGTTCCATATTCGATGCCAAGACCCAGCATCCCAGAGCCTCCTTGGAAATCCTTCAATTCAGCTGCTCCTCAATGGCATAAAAAAGGCACGTTCTCCAGGCAACGATAAAAGACTTCCTCTCACTATTTCACTGGTGTGTAAGTAAGTGTCAAGGTTAAGGCAAGGCTGTTTCACACTTATATTGATATAATGTTGGAAGCAGTTCTACTCATGGCTTTCTGTGGGTTTCTCAGGTGCGGTGAATATACAACCAGATCTCTGACCTTTAATCCTCAGCACGATCTCACATCCTCTGATTTAACCATAGAAGAACACCTGTACTCAATATTCCTGAACCACAGAAAAGTCTGATAGATCTTACCAAGGTATTGAAATTATCATCGCTATGACTAATACTACCTTCTGTCCTTTCTCTTCCATGATGAAATTCCTGCATTATTGCTCGCCGACCCATCATTTGGCACCACTGTTCATCACTGAGGGCTGCAAACTATTAACAAGGTCCTGGTTCACCTCAAAGCTGCATGATCTCTGCCTGAACTATGGCCTACCTCCAGATCGCTACTCACCTCACTCTCTGAGAATTGGCACAGCTACAACTGCAGGTCTCCATCTGCCAACCTCAACATTAAAATCCCTGGCCCGCTGGTCATCTTCTCCTTACCAACGCTATGTGAAGCTCCACAAAAAGGAGATCTTGTCTGTGCAAAGGCTCATGAGCTCATGCAACACTTAATGCATAAATAAATATTCATATCTGATTTGCTGTCTAATTCTATTTTGCATATCAGATGGCTTGCTGGGTTAGAATATTAGTCATCTTAGCATCTGTCAATTTGCTTTAGCAAACTGCTGCTCACCAGATAGTATATTCCCCTCATAGCCGAGGAGCTCACAGGGAATGGCCACACGGTGACTGGTGCCAGGTCCACACAAAGAAAATCCTCATTAGGAATGCTTGGCTCCGAATCCATGCAGTTTTGGGGGGAAAATATTTAATCATCACTTCCCAATATTTCATGTAAACATATGTGCGGGGAGTGATGAGGCCGGAGTCTAGACGCCAAACTCTAACTACGTTCTGCTGTTGAAATAAACATTTAAACATGAGCTGTCTGACTAAACCATGATGACAACTGAAGGAATTCTAACCAGGAGGAATTTCAGCTGGTTGCAATCTGCAATCCTCACCACTAGCTGCCACTAAATCCCTGTAAATCAAACACACTGATCCTTAAAATGTGATACCTTGGTATCATTCTGGGGATTGAAACCATTTGTAGCCCAAGTATGAGAGTAGGTGTATAATCAACACTGCATTGACTATAAACATGTCCACATCTTCAGGGCCTTATTCTCGAAACATCCTAGAGGCCCTGTCACATCAGCATGTAAATAGTAAAATTTGCAGCAAAATGCTCTCAAGGATGAAATGCATTATGCTTGTATGAAAAGTGGATACAGTTCTATGAAGGCTGACATATAGTAGGTGTTTTTGATGGTTTGTGTGAAATAATCAATAATCATTTTATAGCTATTTAGTTTGTAATGGTTGGGTATGCCACAAAGTTTATTTGGGTCAGTATGTGTCATGCAATCCTGCACTGTGTGGCCACTACTCCAAAACTGCTTCACAGCCCAGCACTGTTCCTGAGGGCTTGGTTACTGTTTTACGTCCAGTTAAACTTTAACACCCAAATTTACACCACTGGGCCACTTACAAGTTACTGCTTCACGAATATGACATGATTTTTAGACAGTTATGAGAGAGTGGCACAGAAATTTGTAAACGTTTAGCGAGCTAGTGAGCTTTGAGAGCTATTGTGACCATGAGTGTGAATAACTGGGGCGAGCATGGCCCTTAAAAAAATCCTGTGGTAAAACACCATATAATTTTTGAAGTACTATTACCCATCTTCATGTGGTAAATTGATTGACACCTGGATGCTATTTATTTTAATGTGAAGATCACAGCAGGCAGAAAAAGCAGCAGTGGTGAGAAGCCTTGTCCACCATTGCTGGTGTCATTTGTACTACACATACTCTGTGTATCATGGCGCATTGAGATTCATCACCAACTGTAAGCCCTTAAGTCATCACTGTATCTTGTACGCGTGGGTTGGATGGTTATCTTTAAAATTCTGTGGCCTTTGTCATTGGCATTCTCTTGTTTACAAAGCTATTCTAATGACTAATATTTTTTATGGTTCTCTTATTGCATACATTAACATATGTTTTAGCTGTTCTTTGTAGTAATCTCATGTTGTGTTTTATATTGCTTGTTTTAGAGCTGTATATTTTTGTTCTTTATTATTTGTTCTTTGTTGTCTGTAACTTATGTTGCTGCCTGTCTTGGCCAGGACACTCTTGAAAAAAGAGACTTTTTTTTTATCTCAAGAAGTTTTTATGGTTAAATAAAGGTTAAATTAAAATTTAAAAAAAATACCATTACCATTCATGTGCCTTATTGCACCTTGTAGATGCATAGCAATCAACAATCTAAAAAAAATACAGGATACACGGGGTGAGTATTATGCATTGTTAAAAGCAAGTATGAGCTTTGAAGAAAAACGAGGTTTCTTACAACTTAGATATTATGTGGGAAAATGGAAACGTAAATCTGAAAGTTAGCAATGTTTCTGATAATCCTGTGTTGTTACCAAAAAAAATACTAAAGCAAAGACGTGAGTTAAAGTAAAAAAAACTCTGTAAACTCTGATTGATGTTAGCTTACAACATACAGTTTAGGTAATAACATCTCAACATCATTTTCTCTTTTGTTTTTCTTTTTTGTGATGTCATCTCATTCCAGCTCTCTACAATAACTATTGTGAGTAAAATATTGTAATAAAAGACAGAACTGATGGCTGGAGCTCCTTAAATAAAACTTGTGCTGAACTGTAGCCTCCTCCATTAAGGCTGACTAAGGTAAATGGACTGCATTTGTATAGTGATTTTCTAGTCTTTTAGTGACCACTCAAACACACTTTACAACACAGTGATTGCCGAGGCTACCATACAAGATGCTTCCTGCTCATCAGTTTTAACAGTGACACAAAAACTGGCACAGCCCAAGGACACTTCCATATGTTGACTGCAAGGGCCAGGGATCAAATCATTGTCCCTCCAACTGGAACTACTCCATCTTCTGAGCCACAATTACTTGACCAATCTTTGACCTTTTCTTCATGAAAGTGACATTGGCATTGATCATTACTATTTCACTAATTACATACTGACCAAAAATGTACATGCAATGTAAATGACCCCAATTCACTGTGGTGAAAATAGTTGGAGTTTTATTTTGAAGTGTATGTGTTACGTTCCTATGTTGTCATTTCCTGTGGAAAAGGATGTTTTATTTTGAAAGGTCACTGAACGCACTTATGAGTTAAAAAAGGGTAAACAGTGTAGAGAGCATGGGGAGAGAGATGAGTAATAGCGAAGTCATAAATATAAAGGGGAGAGTAAACTGTTAAAAGGAGTTAAGCTCCAGTCGAGAGTGGCAGCAAGGTATGTTAATTGCACTTATTTGTGTCCAAAATTTCAAGTTCATTGTACATATTTTTAATTTTATATTGTTAAAACAGTACCATATTATTTGCTAAGCAAGCTAATGTGCTGTTTGTCTTGTGTTTATTTTCTGTTTAGCTCTTAAGTTGGTCTATGAACTGAATCCTTCATTAAAAGACATTAGACCAGCAGTCCTGGCTTACACTTATTTCGACTGGTACGCTACAGTAAGAGCTTGACCATTCGCCACCGCCATGCTGCACGTGGTTCAAAGGTCTCAAGGCGCATACCCACAACGGACAGCAGGTGGCAGAAGTTGGTCAGGAAAATGAAACACAAAAGGAAAAAGGGAAGCTACACTCAAGATGGAAGGAGCAACGGCCTCATCTGTGAGCTTTGAGGACATTAAAGAGCAAATTGCCTGTTTGCTAAAGGAAATTCAGGATTACAAATGCTTGCTTCAAAATGCAAGTGAAAACACAAGGCAAGAAATAAAGGAAACAATCAAATGCAAAGAAAAAATGTTGGCTGACTTACAGTGTAAAGTCCAGAGCACAACAGATGAACCTCGCCGCTCTGAACACACCAAAGCTCCAGCAGAAAAAATGCTTGCTTATCAAAAGGAAGAAGTAAAAAGGAAAAAAGACTTACCAGTTTATATGAACAGTGGAAAACCCAAGTGCATGAGGCAAGAGAAAAACTTAAGTCAGATATAAGTGAAGCACAACTGTCATCACTTGTAGACATTCTAGAGAAAGGAAGAGATGACATCACAAAACTCTACATTGAAATAAGAGCTCATGTGGCACCAACAGCTGATTTAAGGCGAAAAATAGATGCATGTGAAGAACAGTTACTCGGGACATTATCAAAATCATATATGAAAGACTCTCAGGTGTTGATGGAGAATTTGACGCAGAACATGAAAAATGTCGTCTGCGTGAATTACTAGATCGTGATTATGCACAATCCATTTATGGCTCTACTGCTGCACAGTCATGTGTCACCCTCTCTTCATACATCTCATCAAAATGAGCCGATGCAGCAGCAGAGTTAGCTGCAAAGGAAGCAGAATACAAGCTAGTGCAAGAAGAAAGGAAGCAAAAGGAAAGGATAAAAGCTCTAGAGGAGCAACATAAGAAACAACTGGAAACTGAACAATCTGAGCTGGAGCGTCTGCAGGCTGAAAGGGACGTGGAAGCAGCTCGAGCCAGACTTGAAGCCTATGACAGAGAAATACAAATGAACGACATCCAGTCAGTAAAGAGCAAGCAGGTGAGCCCGAATTCTGATTCCCAGCCCCCTGCACCGCTCCCATCTAATGCAACCACATTGTCTGCACCCCCTGGTGTTGCTCAACTTGCACAAGCTGTGCAAGATAGCATAACAATGAACAGACTTCCTATACCGGAGCCAACAGTGTTCAGTGGTGAGCCAATTCACTTTTTTAAATGGAAAGCCTCCTTCATGTTACTGATAGACCAAAAGAGCATTTCTGCTGCAGATAAACTGTATTATTTGAAGAAGTATGTCAGTGGTCCAGCTCGTAAATGCCTAGAAGGCACCTTTTTCAGGAATGATGAAGTAGCTTACCAAGACGCCTGGAAAAAACTCAATCAGCGATATGGCCAGGCATTTGTTATCCAAAGAGCCTTTAGAGAGAAGCTATCAAGCTGGCCAAAAATACAGTCTAAAGATGCTGAAGGACTAAGAAACTTTGCAGACTTCACAAATGCTTGCTTACTAGCCATGCCTCATGTAAAGGGCCTAGAAATATTAAACGACTGTGAAGAAAATCAAAGACTGACACAGAAACTGGCAGACTGGGCAGCTGCCAGATGGAACCACCAGGTGACAAAGGCCCTGATGGAAGGTAAAGATGTCCCCAGTTTTGAGGACTTTGCTGCATTTCTGCTGCTGGAAGCAGAAGTTGCCTGCAACCCAGTCACCTCCATCCATGCTCTTCGTTCTTCTGAGGTATGCAGTGACAAAAGGAACCTGAAGGACATTAAAAGAAACAAGGCAAGTGTCTTCAATACAAAAACAGCTGAGCAGTGTGATCAGCAAACACCAATCAGAGCACATGGTGGATCTCCATGTATGTTGTGCCAAAACACACATCAGCTCCACAAGTGTCCAAGCTTCATGAAAGTGTCACTGGAATACAGAAGGGCATTCATTAAAGACAATAAACTATGTTATGGATGTTTAAAACCAGGTCACAGTGCAAAAGATTGTCGACGGCGCCACACATGTAGCATTTGCATGAACTGGCACCCAACCTGCCTTCACGATAAGAATTCCAGTAAAGATATAAAAAGAGAAAGATGTGAGTATGGACAATGCAACACAAAACAGCACATAAGAGGCAGCAGCTGTAATGTCACTTAATCTTGCCAGAGAAGGACATTCTGCCAGTACTTCAATGATCGTTCCAGTTTGGGTGTCATCGGCTGCAAAACCATACAAAGAAAAGCTTTATGCTCTATGCTTTATTGGACACTCAAAGTGACACCACATTCATTGATCAAGACGTTTGTCATGAACTGCAAGTCGAGGTTTGTCCAGTGAAACTAAAACTGACCACCATGATGGGGGAGAATGCAATTGTAAACCATGAAAAGGTGTCTGATCTCCGTGTGAGGGGTTACAGTTCTGCAACACACATCCTCCTCCCTCCTACATACACAAAGGACTATATACCTGCAAACCTTGAACACATACCAACCTGTGAAACAGCCAAGTGCTGGAGTCACCTGTCCCCAATCAAAGATGAAGTCCCACCACTCCTCAGTTGTGAAGTAGGTCTCTTAATCGGTTACAATTGTTCCAGAGCCTTAGCACCTAAACAAGTGATACTAGGCAAAGATGATGAGCCTTATGCTGTCCAGACAGAGTTAGAGTTAGGGTGGAGCATAGTTGGCAGTTCAACACCTCGCCTTGAAACAGGTATGATGGACAGCCTTTGTCATCGTGTTTCTGTAAAGGAGGTTCCCCCAGTAACTCCCATTGATGCAATTCGTGCATTAGAGAATGACTTCAAAGAAGTGAGTGGAAATGACAGAACAGTGTCCCAGGAGGATCTCATCTTCCTTGATAAACTTAAAGCAGGCATAAGGAAAAATGAACAGGGAGATTATGAAATGCCATTGCCCTTTAAGGAAAGGCCGTACATGCCCGATAACAGACAGCTTGCAGAAGTCAGTCTCAACCACCTAAAAAGGAAATTCTCCAAAGATGAGAGATACAAGGAAGATTATGTTAAGTACATGAGTGACATAATCAAAAGAGTTGATGTAGAGGAAGTCCAGGATGATGGAATCCCTGGTGAGAAATGGTACTTACCACATCATGGCATTTATCACCCAAAGAAACCTGAGAAAGTGCATGTTGTCTTTGACTGCTCAGCCAAACATAAGGGAACCAGCCTTAATGAACATCTTCTGTCTGGACCAGACATGATGAACAATCTTACTGGTGTCCTTGTACGCTTCCGGCAGCATCCAGTAGCTCTGATGTGTGACATAGAAAAAATGTTTCATCAGTTTAAAGTCCCAAAGAGTGATCGCGACTACTTCCGCTTCTTATGGTGGAAAAATGGAGACTTGGGTGCACAACCACAAGAGTACAGGATGACAGTACATCTCTTTGGCCAGATGATTCAACCCATAGTTTGCACATCCTGGGGAAGACACAGCACCAAAGAGAACAGCCTTGCATATCCATTAGGTGCAAAGTTCATCTCCAGAGACTTTGATGTGGATGACGGTGTTGTGAGCACAGAGACAGTGGAGAAAGGCATACAGCTGGCACATGAAACTCGTGATCAAATGAGATCCTAGAGCTTCCAGATCCAGATGTAAAAAGGGCTCAAACATTGCAAACAACTAGTGCGGTGCCCGTAGGAAGTATGTTTTTCTATAGAAAAGTGGAAGCTTAAGTAGATTTTTCATGTATGGCGAAATGAGGCTGTGTTCGATGGTTGGATGTACAAAGAGGTGTACATACTCTTACATAGTGTTAATAGAGAAACTGTACATTGGGTAAGACATGAACGTGCATTGAGATATGGAGAGACACGCAACATCATTAGGTTTCCTAGCTTTCTGTAGGCGAACAATCTTGAAATGGTAGCTAGCAAGCACGTAACCCTGCACGCCCGAAAGGAAAAACAAACGTTTCCGACCTAGCCATACTTTGGTATGGGAAGTTTAGGCAATGTTTTAGTCAATCTAACCGTGTTGTAGCCATGTCAGCAAACACATGAGCAGATGAGAACAGCGTGGTGAAACTTATGAAATACTACTTACCATGAGATTACTGAAACGTCATGTTAATACATGACGTCATGCTGTTGTAGCATGTGAAATACGCTCCGGAGTTTTCATGGGTGTTTTTATTTTTGAAAATTGACCAGATACTCTCGCCTTTTCTGCGCCTGACTTCCTGTATGACTCATTTGGTCTGTGGAAATTGACGCTTCGTCTCGCGGCATTCGTCAAAAAATAGACCCGGCGCGTATTTTTAGCTGAGCGGAGCGCCAAGCCGCTTCTGGTGGAGCAGTTTACATTGACGTAATGACCGCGATTAGCTCCAGCACCCGCGCCGTGGCTGAATCGCCCACTTGACGGATCCAGTGGACATCCGGGGTAAGCCTGTGCAAAGTTTTGGGTGACGCAGAGCAGTATAGCAGTAGGATACTCTGATCTTTTATGCCGTGAGGCGTGGCTACAGCTGCAAGCAAGAGCACGATAGGCTGACTCGTTACACGGAGGTCTATGGGATTTTAACTTTTAATGATAATGTTGTGAATATTAATCCCAAAAACTTCAAAATCAAGGATGCACACCATCGTACCATGCGCAAGCCATATCCGGAAGCTCAGGTTGATCTGACAAATAGTCAGAGAGATATGCGAGCCACAGACTGACAGACACACTGACAGAGATTTCTTGCTTTATAGATAGATGACAGGACAAGTGAGTCTTTCTGACCGCCTGGTGAAGTTTTCATCCTGGTCTCAGGCTGTCAGTGCGGTAGCACGTCTCAGACGGCGACTCCTAAAAGACAAGTCAAATGCACACTCTACTGTGAGTGAACGACAAAATGCAGAGCTTGTGATCATCAAAGACCTACAAAGACAAGCATATCAGGAAGAAATCAAAACACTAAACAAAGGGAATCAGTTGCCAAGGAACAACTAGTTGTATCATCGTGACGTCCTTTTAGACAGAGATGGTGTGCTCAAGTGGGAGGAAGACTATGTTGTTCAAGCCTTCCTAGCTCATTCAAGCACCCGACAGTCATCCCCAGAGAGCATCATATCACAAAACTGATAATCGCACACTGTCATGAAAGGGTTAAACACCAAGGAAAGGGCTTTACCATAAATGAAATCCGATCCAGTGGCTATTGGATCCCGGGTTTAAGTCGGTGTATTACATCCTACATTTGCCAGTGTGTGATCTGTTGGAGACTAAAGAGACCAGTGGAAGGACAGAAAATGAGAGATCTCCCCACAGAACGAGTGGAACCCTCTCCACCTTTCACATACTGTGGCATGGATTGTTTTGGTCCATTCCTGACTAAACAAGGACGAAAGGAACGCAAAAGATATGGACTCCTCTTTACATGTTTTTATTCTCGTGCCATCCATGTTGAGATGTTAGAGGATTTGTCAACTGATGCTTTCATAAATGGTCTGTGCTGCTTTATTGCATAACAAGGCTCAGTCAGACAAATTAAATGTGACCAGGGTACCAATTTTGTAGGTGCCAAAAATGAACTGAATGCAGCATTACAGGAAGTTGATGCAGAGAGACTGGCAACCTTCCTATCAGAAAAACAATGTGATTTTGTCTTTAACGCACCTCATGCAAGTCATGCTGGTGGAGTGTGGGAGCAACAGCTAAGGACTGTTAGAAATGTTCTGAGCTCAACACTCTCACTCGCTCCTGGTAGACTTATCGACGCCTCCCTACGGACTATATTGTACGAGGTTGCAGCAATCGTGAACAGCCGTCCTCTTACAACGGACAACCTGAATGATCCAAACAGTTTGGAACCGCTCACTCCTAATCACCTCATCACCATGAAGGCCACCGTTGCACTGCCTACCCCAGGCAAGTTTGTGAGAGAGGACTTATATGGACAAAAAAGATGGCACCAAGTGCAGTATTTGGCAGAACAGTTTTGGAGTTGTTGGAGAAAGGAGTACCTCCATAACATCACAGTCAGACAAAGATGGCATGCACCTAAGAGAAACATTCAAGCAGGTGACATAGTAATGGACATGGACGAAACACAACCAAGATCTGTGTGGAGACTTGGAAGAGTCTCAGAGACTGCATTGGATAAAGATGGACTCGTTAGGAGAGTCAAGTTATTTCTTGGAGATAGAAATCTGAACAAAAGAGGTGAACGCATAAGCAAAGCTTCTGTGGTAGAGCGTATAGTTCATATGTTAGCTCTGCTACTAGAGGCTCCTTAAGCAAAAGGTGTAATGTAAAGACTAAGGGTTGAAATGCGCATATGTTCTATACAAGGTCATTTCATGTTAGTGTTTAAGTTATAATGTATGTAAAACACATAATTTGGTGGGAGTGTAAATGACCCCAATTCACTATGGTGAAAATAGTTGGAGTTTTATTTAGAAGTGTATGTGTTATGTTCCTATGTTGTCATTTCCTGTGGAAAAGGATGATTTATTTTGAAAGCTCACTGAACGCACGTAGCGTCACGAGTTAAAAAAGGTTAACCTTCCTCTTGTGTTAGCTTTCTGTTACTATCTCTTATGTTAATGGGTCGGTTTTGACCCGTGTCTTAAATCAGCCACAAAATACCCTAAAAACAATAATTTATCATCCAATTTGTTTCTTACCTCCTGGTTACCTTGTTAGGCTTCCTTATCCATGAAAAGATTGATCTTAATATTTTTGTTGTGGCCCCCTGGGCCTTTCTTTTGACAGCATACCCCTTGTTTTAAATATAAAAAAACTGTCAAATGAACCTCAAGAGAATTATATAAATAAAAAGAAGGTTGTTATGTTACCTGACTGTTACTGAGGGGTATTAGAACACATCTCTTAAATGTTCAAAAAAAATATTTTTTAAATTTTGATATTATTAACTATAGTAACATCTATGATGTTACGGGTCAGTTTCGACCCATATATATTTACTTCAAGAAAAAGGCAAAAAACAAGTCTCTTTTTTTTTTCAAAAATAGAACTAGTAATAATACAAAATGTAGATTTGCAAGGTCAAACAAACAACAGCCAATCAAACAAAGCAAACCAACAGAAATCAGGTACTAGTTCCATCAAAACTCTCTGTGCAAGAACATGCCTGTGCCTTTGTGTATTCTTAGATGCATATGTGGCAAAAAGTGACTCTAGTGTGTTCTTTGCAGAGCTATTTTTTGCAGTAGAGGCACAATACTTTTGTACTAGGTCCATAAAAAGTCTCTCTATGCAAGGACATGCATGTGTATGCGTGTGTTTAGATGCATGTGTGGCAAAAAGTGACACTTTTAGTGTGTTCTTTGCAGAGATATTTTTTGCAGGTGAAGCACAATGTGTTTGTCTTTCTGTCTTTATTGCTAGGGCAGACCTGACACCTCTTTCTTTTAGAATCAGGTGGTCTCACTGGGGTTGTAGCTGTGGCTGTTGTGGTTGATGTTGAGGCAGGGCTGGCTGAGGAGGATGCTGGCGCCGATGCTCTTCGTGTTGCTGTGGGCATGGATGGAGTGCTTGGTGAGCTCTGCAGCTCTCTAGCCAAGGCTGCAGCGGCTGGGTCTCAGGGCACCCGTTCCCTTTGCTCAATGTGCACCTTGACAAGGGAACTTCCTAGCTCCTCAAGAAACATTCTCTGCTTGTTTTGTTTGGTTGAGTTCCACCCTTGGTGAATGTGGGTCCACAACACAAATGCATTGTATGCAGACACATCAAGGATGTTGTAAAACACAACCATTGGCCATCTCCTGGTCATTCACTGGCAAGTGTAGGTGGCAGTCAGCTTGTCCAGGTTGTCCACTCCTCCTTTGTTTTTGTTATAGTCCAGGATGATTATGGGCTTTTTGTCACTTCCTGATGACACAGCTGCATCTTTGTGAAGAGTGGACATCAGTATCACATTCCGCCGTTTTTTTGGACAGTATGAAACAGCAGTGGTGGTGTCTGTAAAAACAAACTTTGAGGAAAGTGGAGCCCTGTCCTTCACCTGCAACATTTCAGTGGGCAGCTCAGGGTTTTTTTTTTTTTACTGTGCCCACCATGGTGAGTTTCCTCCTGAGAAGTTCTTGTCCAAGGTCATAGCTGGTAAAAAAATTGTCACAATTGATGTTGTGACAATGCAGTCCATGATTGAATGATCTTTATTGTCATTGCATATGTTACAGAGCAACAAAATTTGTTTCAGTTTCAGCCCGTCCAAGAAACATAAAAAGACAGTTCCATAGCATCTTGTCTGCATGACATCCAGGAGAGTGGAGGGTTATCGGGGAGCCAATGAAGATAACAATTGTTTTGGGTAAGGCAGACACTGCAATTTCCATCTGCCTTGAGTCTCTGAGTCTCCCGGTGGCTTTGCTTCAAATATTTCCAAATTTGGTGACCAATTTCAGCCGAGCCGGGCTGGCAACTTTCTCCAAGTTGACACCCATCTTGCAAAGGAGTTCATAAATCGCATCCAGCCTGCGATTTTGATCAAGAATCACATCCTGCCTGCAATTGAGCTCACATATCCCTTGAGTCTGAGTGTTGGCAACCCTGCACATTCCCTCAGTCATGATGGGCAGCTTCTCAATTGCCAAAAGTGCTGCCAACATCTTCCGAACTTTGCGATAAATCATGAAGCTGCTAACTCCAAACAGCAGAATGCCTGTTATCATAATTCCAATTATCTACAAGTCTTCAACATCCTCAACGGAAAGAATCGACAGGCACACAATCCTCCACTTCTCCCAGAAGTCCATCGTGTATCCGGCTGCAAATGTTCCGTCAGGGCAGGCGGGTTCTCCTTTACCCAGTCTCTGCCGAGAAAATTTGGTTGATTACGTTGAGAGACCAGCTGATCAAATCCATGATTTAGGTTTCGGAGAGAAATGCAGAGAGAGGCTCCGATAGATCAGACAGAGATAGCACAAGACAAAGAGCAGTAAGCAGGGTAGATAAGGGCAGGGAGGGAGCAAGACAAAAAGCGTCCGCCTTCGTTGAGAGCCAGAAGAGAATCTCCTGGTCACAGTAGTCCAGTAGTCATATCGAGGACTACACGTTTTCCTTGGTTTTTTTCAGGGATGCCTCTTGCAGATTTGCCTGTGTAAATCTGTAGATTCCATGCATAGCTGGTTTTTGCATCACAGGCGGCCCAGATTTTTACGCCATATTTGCCTGGCTGACTGGGCATGTATTGCCGGAAGGGGCATTTTCCACGGAAAGGGAGAAAACGTTCATCTACTGTCACCTCTGGCCCTGGGTTGAACATCAGTGGAAGGAGCTGCACAAATCTCTCCCAGACATCCCTAATGGGAGCAAACTTGTCACATTTTGCTCTGGTGTCTCCGTTGTCAAATCTGAGGACTCTATATCATTCTGAAGGTCTGAAGTGACATTGTTGCCCAGAAAATATTCCTGCCTGTCGACGCGTCCCAGAGACTATCAGTGGCCTCATTGCTGGATCTGTACACTCCAGCAAGAAGAAGAACACCAATGTAGGCATCCAGGTATTCCTCACCGATGTCATTCCACATGTTGCCGTGGACTTTGTTTGTCATAGCAATGATGATGTTTTTTAGTGACAATGGCATAAACAGATCAAAACATGTCTTGATGTCACTTACTCTTGTCACAGCAAACCTTGTGATTCCAGGGGTCATTTTGATGACATTTGCAGCAGCTGCCCTGCCATGTACGTCAGGAGGTACTGAGCTCCAACAGATGTTGCCACTTTTGGATTTGAATGTTTCAGCAGGAGCAGGAGCAGCTTCAGCACCGGTGAACTCCTCATCAGACTGATCAGATGTTTCTTTGTCTTCTGGTTGATACTCCACATTGTCTTCCTTCTCAGAAACCTGCTCATCCGTATCGCTATGCTGCTGTGTGTCCTCTGCCTCATTGTCAGCAAAAATATGATCCAGAGCTTGGCTTACAGTAAATCTTCTTCTCATTTTTGCATGCTGTAAACTGGAGATGTGTAGTCTGTAAGTCACCAGCTCTGAAGTGAATTGGCCTTACATGCCTGGACATATCCGTCTTTATTTGTTTTGTCCAACAGGCAAAGAGAGAAGCCCCTAAATGGAGAAGCTGGCTGTGGGCTGTTGGCTGATAATGTGTTTATGATTCAGTTTTGGCACTTATTATTGTTTTATAATCTTATATTATAACTGGGTCGAAACTGACCCTAACAACGCAAAGGTTATAATTTTCACCAGAGCATTTTATAATTTAGTAAAATTATTTTGTTTTATTTTATTTTGTTTAAATAGAAGTTCCTGACAAAGTCAAAAAGTCTTGATGCAATAAACAAATTTATGTAGTACTTTTATGCATTTAAAACCTAAAAACGGGTCGGTGCCGACCCTAACACTAGAGGAAGGTTAAACAGTGTAGAGACGGTAAGGAGCATGGGGAGAGAGATGAGTGATAGAGAAGTCATAAATATAAAGGGGAGAGTAAACTGTTAAAAGGAGTTTAGCTCCAGTCAAGAGTGGCAGCAAGGTATGTTAATTGCACTTATTTGTGTCCAAAATTTCAAGTTCATTGTACGTATTTTTAATTTTATATTGTTAAAACAGTACCATATTATTTGCTAAGCAAGCTAATGTGCTATTTGTCTTGTGTTTATTTTCTGTTTAGCTCTTAAGTTGGTCTATGAACTGAATCCTTCATTAAAAGACATTAGACCATCAGTCCTGGCTTACACTTATTTTGACTGGTATGCTACATGCAACACTTTTGTTTTTACCTTTTTTTTTTTTTTACAGTTGAAGTTAAAGATCTGAGACTTTTTATGCACTCGATATAGTTCTCTCTAACTTTGGTCACAACTTTGTTAAAATCTGTGTTAATGAGTACCTCTCATTTTCTATGAACATCCATCCACTTGACAGGTGTTACATATGAAGATGCTGATTAAACAGCATCATTACTACACAGGTGTGCCTTGGGATGGTTATAATAATAGGCCATTCTAGCATATGTAGTTTGATCACACAACACAACGCCACAGATGTCACAATTTTAAGGGAGCATGCCATTGGTATGCTGACAGCAGGAATGTCCACCAGAGCTGTTGTCTGTGAACTTAATGTTCATTTCATTACCATAGACATTTCCAACATCATTTCTGTGAATTCGCCAGTACATCCAACACATCCTAACCACCACAGACCACATGTCACCACATCAGCTCAGGACCTCCATATCTAGCATTTTCATCTGCAAGATTGTCTAAGACCAGTCACTGGAACACTCTGTATGTTTACATGACATTGGAGAAAATCAATTCATTGTGTCCAAATAAAACCGGACTTTTAAAATACATGTAAACATGTTAGTCCAACTGAAATTTATAAAATTTCTTAAAGTCGGACTAACACGCCCAGATAATATGATTGGGAGTCAAATTCCTCCTGCATGTCCTGTATACAGTCATATACATTTCTGCCCCAGGCTTTGACCAGAGGGTTGAGTAGCATAAAATGCATAACAGAAGAAGAAGCCAGTAACAACATGGTGAAATCTATATCCTGAGCAGTGCATTTTTGGACAGACAAGGAGACACAGTTCATGCTGTGTCAGCTGAAAGAGTTAAATATTTTAAAATGCATGGATGGGAGTAAAACACGGAATGGTGACCTGTTCAAAAAAGTGACAGAACAGCTGGACGACGCTCGATTGTTTGGTCTGTGTTGCATTAGGTCAACTGGAAAAAGGTCAAATACTAACAAACTGAAAGGGGGCATATCGCCACCTATGGAGTCGGACATACTTCGGTCAATAATTGAATTCCCCTCCCATGCTACTGGGACAAGGACAGCAGTCCCAGTAAATGGCCTAGTTGAGCTATAACCTGTCTTCACTTAACTGTGCAAGTAACCATACTGAGTAATGCAAAAATTGGTTTGCTCATTGGAAGCACATCTGCATGCTCACTGTCCTCACCAGGGTCTTGACCTGACAGCAGTTTGTCATCATAACTGACTTGTGCAGTTGTAAGGTTGGCTGGATGTACTGCCAAATTCACAGAAATGATATCAGAGATGTCTTATGGTTGTAAAATTGGCATTTAGTTCACAGGCAACAGCTCTGGTGGACATTCCTGCCACCAGTATGCCATTGTCATGCTCCTTGAGACAACTTGAGACATATGTATGTGGCATTGCATTAGTGTACTATTGATGCTGTTTAATCAGCATCTTGATATGCCACACCTGTCAGGTGTATGGATTATCTTGAACTGCTCACTAACACAAATTTTAACTAATTTTTGACCAAAATTTAAGAGAAAAATATACGTGTAGTGCCCTAAAAAAGTCTTAGATCTTTGGATCATTAAACCTGATCTTTGGATCATTAAACCTGTGGAAACTGCTGGGAGCAGTAGATACATTTTCTTTTGTTTCCTGTGATATCTGAGAAATTTGAGGTGATTGGATTTTATGAAACATGACCAGAGTATTCAACTCATCATTTTACATAAATTATCCAAACAGACCTGATGGGGTGCAACAGTGATTAAATGGTACTTATGAGATGATCATGTTAATCCAAAAACTTGTAACTTAGATTTCTAACTTTGGTGTATATCCTACTGAAGTTTGCACCATAAAGACATCCTCAAAAAAAAAAAAAGGAAAAACAGAATGGCGAAAAAAGCAGATGGTGAAAGAGTTTATCTGGTCTGACTGATAAATGGCTTTTATGGTGGCCTGCTTTAGAATTGGTAGTCTTTATGTGTATTTATATTAGTGTGTGTTTGGTGACTAAGCATCAAAGAGCAGAGGACTGAGCTGGAAATCTAAAGGTTTGAGGAAGTGTAGAGAGGACAAAGCTGGGTAGAAGGAAGATAAGGTCTTGACAAAGCTTTGTTCCGCACAGTGAACCTCCTGAGGGCTGAATACAGAAAGACAGACAGAGATTGTGTGTGCGTGTGTCAGAAGGATGACTGGAGGAGCAGTCTGACAGCCCCAGGAATGCAACGAGCATTCTAAGGATTTCACACAAGTCAAAGTAGAAGAAGAAAAACAAAGGGATTGCTGGAAATGAATGTCTTCACTATCCTCCAGACCGCATGCTGCCACCCAAAGGGCCACTGTTTGTATGTCTATCTTTTTAGCTTTATGTCAGTCTGATTGCATTATTGTGTGTGTGTGTGTGTGTGTGTGTGTGTGTGTGTGTGTGTGTGTGTGTGTGTGTGTGTGTGTGTGAGAGAGAGAGACACACACACAGATTGTTGCATTTCTATTGTTGAGGTCGCAGTCTTCACAAGTTCGGAAGGATAGAGGTTTTCCCCCAAACTCATTCAGTCATTCTGGCCAGTGGCTTTCAAAATTAGACATATTTGTGGTCAAAACAGGATTTTGTTGCAGCTTATTTTATACGAGGGGAATGTTTAAACGATCACGAATTCCTTAATAGAATCTTGAGACATTTAAATCTCATTGTTCCTAAGGTTGAACCAGCCACTGGGACACAACCATGTTATCCTAAAAAAAAAAGTTTATTGCAGGGCCATAATAACCTATTTTACATTAGGGGAGTCATTCTGTGACCTCAACCTTCGGAGGGGTCTGGAGGAAATTACCCCAGGAGAACTGTTTAGAAACTTAACAGCTAAAGTGATCATTTTAGAGCATTTTGAAACAGCAATCTTACGTCAGGAGTTCCCAAGGTTTTGATGACTGAGTGCCATTTTAAGCCAGCCTATGATTGAAGACCACACAGGAAGGAAGTCAGGGTTTGCACACATTCATTTATTTGTGGTGGGCTGCCACAGTTAAGACATCTGCCACCACATACAGTGGCATGCAAAAGTTTGGGCACCCTTGGTCAAAATGTTGTTAACTGTGAATAGTTAAGTATGTAGAAGATTAGCTGATTTCCAAAAAGCATAAAGTTAAAGATGACACATTTCTTAATTTTTTATGCAAAATAACTTTTTTGTCTCAATCTTTTACAGTTTCAAAATAAAAAAAAAGGAAACAGGCCTGATGCAAAAGTTTGGGCATTCTGCAGGGTCAGTACTTAGTAGTGCCCCCTTTGGCAAGTATCAAAGCTTCTAAACAATTTTAACCCAGCTAAGATTCTTTCTGTTCTTGTTTGGAGGATTTCACCCATTCTTCCTGCAAAAGGCTTCTAGCTCTGTGAGAGTCTTGGGCCGTCTTGCATGCACTGCTCTTTAGAGGTCTATCTACAGATTTATAATGTTTAGGTCGGTGAATTGTGAGGGCCATGGCAAAACCTTCAGCTTGCTCCTCTTGAGGTAGTCCATTGTGGATTTCAAGGTGTGTTTAGGATCATTGTCCTGTTGTAGAAGCCATCCTCTCTTCACCTTTTACAGATAGTGAGGCGTTTGCTTCCAGAGTTTGCTGGAATTTTAAGTGAATCTATTTTTTCCAAATGTTTCGCGTGCCACTGGCTGCAACACATGCCCAAAGCATGATTGGTCCACCCCCGCCTTCAGTGTGCTGGGTCTAAAGTTTGTTTTCATTTACTGTATGAACAGCAGTTCCTCTTATCACATCAACTGATCAGTTATCCACCACTGGACTCAAAACTCCACAAACTATGGCTGAAGGGAAAGAGTTCTGCCTGCGCTGCAAAAACCTCAGAATCTCAAAAGGGGATGCAGATTGATACAGGCACACACAGACAAGAAAATAAATTATTTGGGAACCGCTGACAGTGCACACAATGACTTTTTTAATGACATTTTTATGACATACTAACACTTACGTACTAAACTACGACAGTCAACAGTGGTACAACCTACATAGCACTCATTGCATTCTAGTTTTTCACTTTGTAATACATTTGAAAGTAAGGGAATAGAGACAGTACAGTGTCTGACAGTGACTGTACCAACAGCAGTCAAGCAACAGCTTCTGCTCAGTACGGCAACACCATTTGGACAAACTGCAGTTCACCAGCAGCAATAATAATGGCAACTTGTTGAGTTTATTGATGAATATGATCACATTTGCGAATAATTATTTCAGACAGCAGTGCGTTGCCTTTTGTAGCACTGCAAATGTTTTTCTTCATATTTCCTTTATCAGTATATTGGGGTGGACATTTGAGCATACGTGGATATTGTGGGGGTTGTGCCCAGTATATATCATCTGGTGGAATTGTCAACAAGTACAGTGTGTCTCAGGATAAAGGAAGCCATGTATGACAATTGTTGAGGGCCCACAAGGGTCATTGAAGAAACTTGTTAGCAGTAATATGGGCACAGCAACCCTGTCATCCCCATGCACATTGTAATGGTCCCTTCAGCCTTTTTCCTGAAGCAATGGTCTTACTTCATATTATTTACTCCCTCCAACTCTGCTGAAAAACTTCTACCACTGCACAATAGAGAGTGTCCTCACCTATGGCTGTACAGTGTGGTACGCCAGCTGCACTGCATCTGAAAAGAAACAACTGCAGCGGGTCATCAAGATGGCTGAGTGGATCATCGGCTCCCCACTTCCATGCCTAGAGGAGATCTATTCCAGCTTTCTGTTCACCAGCCTTCCCTCTGGCAGACTCAGAGTCATGAGAGCCCGCACCAACAGACTGAAACACAGCTTATTCCCCATTGCTGTGAAGAGACTGCAAGAACCATGACCCCCCCCCCCAGTATATTTTATGACAAGGACATTGTAGCTGCTACAAAAGAGCGCCGAACGAAATTTCACTGTATTTATTACAGTGACAATAAAGCTTCTTCTCTTCCTCTCTATTTTGCTGAGGAAAGAATCATTTGTATCTTTTTGATAGCAGGAAGAGGTGGAGTTAGATGATAGATTTTTTCCCTTAAGAACATGGTCACACGATACAGATTGCACTATACCAGGCTGACATTTTGTCACAATGTGAGCCAGAACATCTCGAGATGTAGTCTTCCCAATCCAGTCACATTCTGATTGCTATGAATTCTGCGTGCAGTTACACATGCATTAACATACACTTTCAAAGATAAAAATCATATATCAAAATACAGACTGCAAGTCTATATCAGGTGTCAATGGGTACTTATGTTGGACTACAAAAATGCAATTCAATTGAATTAATCTGAATTATTTTTCAAGGTGTGATGCTCTCAAAATATGTAGACTGATTTGGTCAACAGTTCTAAACACATGTAAACTCATACCAAAGCATTAGACTTGTATATCTTCATGTTTATTTTGAAAGAGACTGCAAAGCATACATTTCTTGTGAAAACACATGTCTATTTTGAAATCAGACAAATCATGTGACATGCTGAAGTTGACACAGTGTCCTAGAATGTCAACAACTGATGCACCCAGGGTACCTTGCACGTCATATGTGGACATGGAAAGTCCATGACCAAACGTCAATATGTGACGAGGTCAGAGTAAGACTGTGTTGGCTGGATTGGTATTGTTGCCACTGACCTTTCGAAGTGGGTCACGTATCAACCATAACAAGACAGATTCACATTAAATACAATTTCTTCATCAATGTCAGTCATCAATTTTTTCCCCCTCTGTCACTTACATCCATTCAGTCATGGTGGGCTGCTGGTAGGGAAGTATGGCGAGCTCACCCACCATTACATTATTATTGTAATTACTGTCACTGCCAGAGGTGGGGAGACAAAGTTCCACACTCCAGCTTTAAATTATGGGAAAAGAGAACGTATCAGATCAGGAATTGATATCAGTGGATACTGTGAGTAGAGGTATCAGTATCAGAAACCAGGCACTGCAAACTAGCTTAGGCTATAATGCTGTGGTATGTGGCATTGATTCATACTACACTTGTCTCTATCCAAATAAACATTAAATGAAAAAGTCCAGAACGAAAAAGTTGGATTGAGTGTTACTAGTATAATAATACAACGAAGGGCTTTGTTTGCGTATGTGAATGAGCATGACCTAAAGCAGAGGGGTCACTGCCTTCCTGACAGGAGTACATCATCTCTGTGTGTGAGCTGAACTAATTTTTGTTTCTCTGTGCTGGGAAAACAAAAGCCAGTTCACAGAGCTCTGGGCCTTTTAGAAATCATGCTTTACTCTTTCATATAAAACCCAGTGGAAATTTGCTTTTCACCTCCCTTTTAGCCTGAGAGCTGAAATCCAAGCATCTCACACGTATTTGATTATTGATAGGGTTAGTGCAGAGATACATGTGCTTCTGAGAGGGGTTACAGTCCCCTGCATAAATACAGCAGGGTGTGCTGTTGCAGGAACAGCAAAAAGGTGATATTTGCAGGTATTACATAAAGAGTATATTGACGCTATAACACATGTTGAAGCATGTGTTTCAATAATCATAGCTAAAATGAAAATGCAAAAATAACAACTTGTTGTTTTAGGAACATCAAGAAAGAAAAGCATTAGGTAGCCTACCACGTAGGCATTATAATGCACCTACCACAAAACAAATCCCTGTGTGCATTTTTTAGATACTGACAGTAGCACCACATGCTAATATGAAATCAATGCAAAGACAACTATTTAGTGCTGTAGCCAAGGAATACATTATTATTGGAATAACTTTTAATATTTTATTGATTTTTCAAGGTTAACAGTCACACATGGCTTGTTTTACTGTGGAATGTTAACAAATAAAAGAAGACATTATCTGGGTCTACTAAGGACTGTTTTTTTTCTTTAAAAGGCAATGATTCAGATTGACTTCTGAAATCAGAAATATGCCCTCATAAATAATGTTTTTCTAAATGCCACTTGCCAAGGGTATTCAGGTCAGATGTTTTTGTTAGGGAAAATAGACCCCTACGCAGAAATACTTTTGGTAAATTTAGAGTTTATGATTTATTCAACAAAAAGCAGAAATAGCTCTTTTTGACAGCAATAAAAAAAGAACATCATTTTACAAAAATGTAGGTCTTTTTATTTACTCACTAGAATTAAGGTAGGTACAAAGATGTAGAGATGTATATCTATATATGTATCTTAAGGTGACCAGATTTCAGAAATGACAGCTGGGGAAATTTCAAGTTTGTAATATTAAACCACTGTTCTCAAGTTTCATTCAGTATATTCAATCTTTCATTCACTGTATTCTGACTTTCATTCGATATATTCTGACTTTCATTCAAAAGGAAGCACAAGTGATTGTGAATCAATTTCACCTGCTTTGGTGCAAATGAAAGTGACAACAGGTGTAATGGAGAGGCAAAAGCAAGACAAACCTCAAAAACGGAATGGTTTTACATGTGGTGGCCACAGACAGTTGCTCTCTCCTTATCCTTCCTGACTGATTCTTCTCTAGTTTTGTGTTCTGCTAGTGTCCTTGTCAGTACTGGCAGCATGAAGCGGTACCTGCAGCCCAATCAGGTTGCACGGGTAGTTTAGCTCCTCCAGGATGGCACATACATATGTTAAGTCATTTTGTTCTCAACAGATTATACAATGTACATCAGTAAAGAGTTTCAACACATCATTCATCAAGATCTGATGTGTGTAACCCACATGTGTGTGTGTGTGTGTGTGTGTGTGTGTGTACACCATATTTCCTTTTTACTCTTCCTATAGAGCAATATTTGTTATATATTTTTCTATTTTATTGCCTATTTTATTGTTTAAATTCTATTCTAATCTAAACATTTTAATTTGTCAGTAGAATGGAGGAGGCTACAACTACATCCAATTTGTCTTGCTCCTGTTAAGGAGAGTTGGAGGGGCCTTTGTGTGTCTGAGTGTATGTGTGTGTGTATAAGTTGCATGATAGGAGATAAAGGCTGATAAAGTATAGGAGTAAATATAAGCTGAACATGCCGTCTATGTCATCGTTACGCTGTATATTTTCATTGGTACTGTTGAGTCACGCTGACAGAATTACAGTAGTTTATGTAAAATGAAATTTAGGGACATAAACACATCAGCTCTCGTTGTTTTCTCGTCTCGGAAGGTGGTAAAAATCCGACAGTACCCGAAAGTCCCAGCAGTACGCATCGTAATTTGAATGAATCGACCAATCAGCAGCCTCGCTGAACGGAAGCGGCTGGCTGTCCGTCACTCTTGCCCAATCAGCGCGCGGCACCGTTGTTTGCCTTGCTTTTTGAATTGAGCTCTAACAGCAGGCAGCCACCTACACGGGAGTACTATGAAGTAGTTAGCTGTCAACAAACTAAAGCGACCACATTTCAATTATTTGGACTATTTCTCACGCATAAGGGCAGCATGCATTGACGGCGGACTTCAGATTTAACGTAGAGATGTTACAGATTTTCTGAACTTGTAGGACCGACGAGTAATTCTCAGGAATTCTTCATTGTATTGTTGACTTACTAGCTCGGAAGTTAGCTAAGTTAGCCAGAGAGCTTATTGAATTTAACTAGCTGGCAGCTAGTTTAGCTCCGCTCGCTGCGTTTACTGTTATTCCTTTATCTAAGGTACCGGCCACCCAAAATAGTCGGTAAGTTTGGTTTACTTTGAGTTTGTTATGGTGCTGTTGAAAATGTACCACGTTAAGCACTTAACGTTAGCTTAGCTAGCCTCTGTGACGTTAGGCAAAGGGAATGTGTGTCTTGGTGAAAGCAGCAAACGTTAACTGGGCTAGCGTTAAAATGATGTTGGATACAGGCTGCCCCCAAACACATTGAAAGTTTCAGTATAAACTTATTTTCTACCTTGCCTAGTTCTACTAAAGTTATCAAAGTTCACAAATATGTTGCTTTCTCTCCAGTTGAATTGTCAGACTTGAGCAGTATTTGTGTTTGGAATCATACCAAGTTGTATCTCTTGCCTTTAGTTTGACAGTTGTCACCCTTCTCTTTTTCTTCCTTGTTGCTTTACTTTCTCTCCTCTCTGCCTTGCCGTGTTTTCCCTCTGTGTCCCTCTCTGTTCGTTCCCTGTAACTTTTGATAGTTTGGACAGTTTGGTGCCTCCATAAGTTGCTGCCATGGCTGACAGCAGCATAGTGACTTTAGGGACAGCTCGGAGTCTGCTTGTGGATTCTTCGGTCTATGATTCGAGGATTGCCGAAACCACCAAGGACCATGTATTTCTGGGCATGGCATGTGAAGACGGGGAAGGTCAGTCTGCATGGGTTTTTTTTCTTCTGTCCCTCCTCCTTCTCCTCCTCCTCTCTAAATACCCATACACCTTCAGTTGAAGCAGAGATTGCACTCAATAATGTGTAAAAAACAGATTTTTTTTCAAGTGCAACCCAAAAAGCAAGTGCTTTTAATGGAAAGGCAAACAAAGCAATGTTACAGATTCCACAATGCTGTTGAGAAACAGAGCAGTAAAACCAGTAACAAGTCATTGCCGCAGTAAACTTTTACTTGACTGTACATTCCTACTTAGGCCTTACACTCAGGGTGCCTAATAAGCTGGCAACTAAGCTAAAACTAATGCTGTTAGTACATTAAAATAGCCCTGCATTCAGTTTTTGTTTAAATAATTTTTAACTTCCAAGTCATTTTGGTGTTTGGAGAGGCAATAGTTTGTGGTGCTTTGAACTGTATTGCATGAAACTGAGAGGTTTTTCAAACAGACACTAGGATTGTTAGGATTAGTATTGTGAGTGTTACTGGGACTTGAAGACACAGCAGCTACAGTAGAAACCCAGTTCTATTAGATGTCACGGTTATATCTTATCCACTTTGAAAACACATTGGCATTCTGAACATCTGCTGCATTATTAACTGCCGTAACTGTTCTCTGGATCGAAGCTGAATTATTACACATATCTGAAAGTTATAATGACTTATTCAGAATACTGCTTTGTCACTTTTTATGACCCAGCCGAAACCTGCGATATTTTCCAACAAGCTAACCTGAACCACCCGACAGCATCACTAGTTTGTATGGATTGGGGCTGTTTATATCCTTTAATTTTGCAAAATAGCGCTACTTTGCTTTCTCGTTCAGCTTCCCTCGGTAGGGAATTTTCCACTTGCTCTTTGACCAGTCCATTCTTGTTTTTTGTCTCTGTTAAATAGGTGTGTCCAAAGGAATTGATGCTACTACCCAGAATGCAACGCGCCATGATGTTGTTACCTATTCTATATATGTAGTCTACCCTCATCAACACATAATGATGTGGACAAAATATCAGAAACATGTCTTGGTATAACACAATAGCATCAATCACAAACTACAGCCTCCAAAATGACCATGAAGTTGAGTCAACACCTCTTGAAAATAGTTTAAACAGAGCTGAACTCTATAACGTGAATGAAGGACTTATTGCAGGGCTCTTATCTTAGGGCTCAAGCATGGTCTGTGTGAAGACTGGTGTGGGTGTGTGCATCACTGTCTGTAACAATCAATGTTTACATACTCACGCCTCTCTCTCTCATCTGTGTGGGAGTTGCCATTGCTCTTGGACACCAGTGGACACTGTGGACTAATTGAGAGCAATACACAGGGAGGACACCATAAAAAAAAAAAAAGAAATTAAGGAAAAGCTAAATAGGTTCTCACTTACATAAAAAAGGGTAAAAAAAGACACATCTCGAAGTGTCCAATGGAGATTCACACCAAGTAGCTCCTGATAGAAGCATTTTAATGCTGTGAAGTGTTTTGTACACATAATACAGTCTTTGGTCCAGGACTTTCTCCCACACAGGCCAAAAACATTATTCAAGATTATTTTATTTTTTTTACAGCAAATATCCATTCCAGTGTTTTCACTATATTCATTTGCAGCAGCACTCCGCTGTGAGTCTATGAATAAGACAAGTATCTATGGTTAGTTCACATGTCTGAAATAACAGCAGGAAAGTCGAATGTCTGGTACCTAAACTGCTTAAGTCAGCTGAAAAGGTGAAGTGAAGATAATGTCTGTGGGCTAGCGGTTACAAACGACTTGGGTAGAGAACAACACACTAACTTTGTGATGGATTCGGTATCTTTATGCTTTAAGCAGAGCTAGACTAGAGAACATTCTGTTAAAACTTATTGGTGATGCTGTTTTGCCCTCAGTGTTCTCTGTGAAGTTTGCTGCAAGAGATATAATGTAGCCCCAGTGCGTTTTATGTGGAATGAGCACTGCAACAGACTCTGCATAAAAAAAAAAAAAAATAAATAAAATGTTTTAAATGCTATATTGCTCTTCAGCAGGTGATCTTGGAAGGCAATGAGGCCTTGTGTGCTTTGTTTAATTTGGCATGCATTTAACACGCTAGTTTTAATGAAAACTCAACTCGTGGCATTTGCTCCTGGTGTTCTTCATCACTGTTTTAGAAAAAGGAAATAATGGGAGTAACAGGTGAACCAGCTTTTCAAGTGACATATTTTCTTTTTAAATAAGTGCTATGAGGTGGATCTAATTCATGCTAACGTGAAGAGTGGCTCATGTGGATTGTGGAATAATACGTATTGTAATTTATAAATATGTACCAAAACATTAAAAAAAGAAACTCAAACACATTAGTGCCATCTATAGCATGTCCCCTTGCTGCCTGGAGGTGAAATCCAACCTGTAGTTCTGCTGGCCTCCGATTATGTCACTGTCATAAATTTGCAGCTGCAAACTCAGTTTTCTTGGTCAATATGGCACACATTGAGGAATTTATTACTTTGAGTTTCCTATCAATGCTGAATGGACATCCACATTAAAAGTGGTACTTTTTTCTTTTAAAAGTCAATTTCAGGGTGGGTTTTTTTGTTGTGTTAATCTCATAACGCAAATTATATTGAGTCTAAAATAGATTTAAAATACAATGAGGAGCCATGTCCTCCTTTTTATGTGGGAATTAAAGCGAGTTCTTATGTTCCACTAAAGGGAACATATGTTGGCTTCATACACTACTTGTAGATAAATCTTCCTCTACGTAATTTCTGTGCAGCTGTACTCCTCCCTCTTAATCAGTGATGTATGTATTGTAAACTTCTGGCTGTAAACCTTTGCTGTCAGTCAAAATGTAGAAAAACTACATCACCTCCTAGAGACAACCTACTCCTTAATATGTCTATTTTCCAGTTTTTTTTGTGTGTGTATGTCTCATTCCCCTTTCCCTTTTCCTCCTTGTTTACTCTGTTTCTCTGTTGCTCTTCATCTCTCTCAGATATGCTGCCAAAAGTGGAAACAAGGGTTGTTCTGGTGGGAGAAGCTGGCAGAAATGGAGCGCTGGTCAAAGCACTGCAGGTACATCATCCCTCTATTAATCCTGAAGGTCCACTGGCTTCTATTAAGGTGGCAGGCCTCCATGATCTGAGCCTGTCAACATCACTGCTGTTCTCTGTTTGATAAGTAGGACATAGAAACTCTGTTCTGAAGGTTGATACTGATGCTTCTGGGTTCAAACTGTAAAAAATGATGTTTTTCCCCTGCTGTTTCTCAGGTGGGAAATACATCTGAATCAGCATGAAATGGGTTACAAAAGTCCCTCATGGATGTCGATTTAGACTCTAATGAAATATAAATATTTGTGTGAAAAACAGGTTGCATACTTGGGGCGGGGGGGCTTTCCTGTTCACATCATCATAGGCATGGGTTGCACGTATATGACGTTGCAGTACATAGCAGTGTAGCTTACTGTTACTAGGTATAGCAATCATTTCTGCCATTCAAATGTTTCAGCACATGACATTCGAAACATTGAAAGAAATAGCATTATAACTAGTTGCAATGATTGGTCAACAAATTACTTAACAGAATTATTATTATTCTGTTAATATTTTTAATATTATTATTGTTAATACGTGTTGCAAGACAAATTAAGCATTTTGGCCTTGGACTCTGGAAACTTGTGATGGGCATTTTTCGTTACCTTCTATATTTTTTAGACGAAACAAATACATTAAATACTAATGAAAATGTTAAAAGTGACAAGTTGGACACAAACAGCACCCAGCTGTAAAGTTTGTTTGAAGGCTGTCGCAACCAAAGGTAGCAGTACTACCAGTTTACTGCAGCACCTCAGACAGAGGCATGCTGCCGAGTGGGAGAGGTGTTGCTCCCTACGAAATGAGCAAGACCGCGGCAGCCCCAGCACTGCCGTCTCGGAAACATTTACAAACTGCGTCCCGTATTATAAGAAAGCGGCCCAGGTGGAAAGCGATCACGGATGCAGTCGTGATGTATATTGCAAGAGATATGGTGCCCAATCAAAACAGGATCACATACATTTTATGTTTTGCATTGTGTCACTGTCAGTTTGAAACGAGAAAAGCTTACTGAGAAGTTACATTTTCACTGTTGTTTACAATGGAAGGCTACTATTTGATGCTGTTGATTATGCAGTGAATGCAGATGTTTAATTGTGTTTACATGATTTAGGGAATCAAAATAGTGACCAAGTAGTTTACCACAGGCACCTTTTTATTATGCAAAACATGTTAAGGTAACAGAAAGTTATGTTTGCACTTTACTTTATCAACCTCAATAGAGGAAATGTACCGAATAGCAAAACTTGTGTTTAAAAAAACTTGTGTAAATGTTTTGTTAAAAAAGGGTCACATAATTTTATGTTTTTTAAGTTAGTTTGAGGGTGCATTGTGTCACAGTTTGAAATTAGAGAAAGCTTACTGAAAAGTTACATTTTCACTGCTTACTATTCTTTTTGGCTTGTTTTTGCACTTGAACAATTTCTTTGTCATCTGCAAATTGATTTTAAGTAGGGAGGGAATCGATTTAAATCGTGAATCGGATTTGTTGTGAAAAAATCGGATATTTTTTTTAGGCCATATCGCCGAGCCATAATTTCGACATTCATCAATATGTTGGTAGCTCCAAGCTTTTCATAGGAACTGACAAATTCTACAACTGCTTCTGACTGCTCATAGTACTTGTGTAAATAAGGGGTGCACATAAATATTGCTTGTCGTTATTAGAAGTTAACATTTTAATTGGTATTGTGCCTTGTTATGTTCACAATATGCAGATACCTTGGAAAAATGAAAGTTAAATATGACAGGAGCTAATGTTAGCTAGAAGCACTGCTCATTTAAGATGCATGTTAGAGTGTGTTGGCTCTCTCACACTCACTCAGTCCGTGGAGATAAGGTTTTCACAAGTGCTTACTAGGGCTGTCACTTTTTCAAAAAATCAAGGGTCGAACGAATTTAAAATGACCCGTAATTTGTTTGAGTGTATTCGAGGCTGACGAAAACGCGCTCAGAGTGCACAGACGTTCCTGGCACACATTTACGGGCCAGCTTTGAGAGTTGCTGGTACCTGTTGCACCCTGTATCTCTCCACCAAAACAGCGGGTTGCTGTCTGCAGAAAGAGGAGTCTCCTTCATGTAGGCTTGCATCTCCATGATGCAGGCTCCCCATTGCACCCAGGGCAGCAGCTGCCTTTTCTCCCTCTTGCGTATAGTCAGTCTGTCTCATTGTCCTTCATCTCGTGTGATAAGTTATCACTGACGAGATGTCTCTGTTCGGATGAAAGGTGGACTAAGTGAGAGAACCGGGGGTCCAGAAAGGCTGCTTTATTGAGAAGCATCCACTTGCTGCTCTCTTCACTGTAGCGCATTTTCAGATTGGCCACCATCCGGCCTATGAAAATAATAAAATAAATTTAGCCCTATATCACACACTATTTGAAAATTTAAAACTGCATTTACATCTCTAATTGTATTAGAGATATTAGTCGTCGTGAAAAATATGTATTGTTGCAATGTAGAGGGTATTATGAACTTAATATTTAATAAAAAATAAAAGTCAAATACCTCTCACTTCTTTGATGGCTGCTTTATGCGATGCATCAGGAGTGCTCAGCTGAGATATCATGACATGCTGCAGCTGATGCTGTGGGGTAGGCATCGGTAAAGAGGGCCTGAGTTGCCACTTTGAACGGTTTCAGTGTGTCTTTTAGTTGCTCACCCATGGACCACTCAGAAGTGCTGAGTTCCAAATGAGACATCTTCTTCTCAAAAATGACGGCTGCCACTGCTGCTTGTTGTTCAGATGCACAGCATATCATGTCATAGGTGGTATTCCATCTGGTGACGCAGTCATTTATCAGTCTGTCTTTTTTCAGTCCAAGGAGCTCCTGTTTTTCCTCAAGCAGGCAGGTGTCGGATGGCGACCTCCCAAAATGGGCTGCAGTTTGCTTTAGTCTGGCGAGAGCAGTGTCAACGGCTTTCACCTCAAGCCCCTTGCGCACGGCCAGGTTTAACGTGTGTGCCAAACAGGGTACATTAATAATTCCCTAAATTACGTATGGCGTTGACGTAGTTCAGAGCATTATCGGTGGCGACCGCAACAGCTGCTTCACGGGAGATGTCAAACTCATCCAGTGTACTGCTGATGCTTTCTGCAACGTGTGCAGCTGTGTGACTTCCTCTTAGTTCCTTAGTGCACAAAACATAATTTTCAAGTTCCCATGAGTCTGATATACAATGAGCTGTTACTGTCACATAAGCATGTGTAGCCAGGGATGTCCACCCGTCTGTTGTGAGAGCGAGTGTTTTGTCCTTTAAAATAGTCTTTATGTTTTCCCGTGTGGTGTCATAGAGCTGAACTATGTGTGCTGAGATTGTGGTGCGACTGGGAATTTTATATCGTGGCTCCAGCTCCATCATGATGTCCTGAAACCCCTCTCCTGAAATAACACCAATGGGCTGCATATCCTTACATATAAATCTTGCTATCTTATCGGTGATGGTCTTTATATGAGCTTCTGACAAGGGGCCTGCCGAGGCTGAGTGTGCTGAATAATACGCAGTCATACAAGGCTGTACACTTGGCGCTGCTCCGCTCGTCTGTGGTGCCTCTGCCTCCACTGCCTCAGACAAACAGCCTTATCTTTGTGGGTGACTGTGCCATCTACGGCGTAGAACCCAAAATACTTCCACACGCTGCTTCTCAGATGTTTTGGTGTTGTGATTTTCCGCTCAGGACGGCTGTGCTCGCTACTGCCCTCCATTTTCGTGGCAAAACAACACATTAACATGAGCTTCATTTAGTGATAGGTCAGTAGGGCATGCAATAGGTCAACATTTCTCAGAGCGCCCTCTGTTGGATCACAAGGCAAACTACATTAAATTGTCTGATGCACCTATAGAGACGGCAGCAAACAATTCGAACAGGTAATACAGTTCGATCATGAACTTTTCACCTCATGTTCGAACGAATGTCCGAAACTCGAATAAAAAGTGACAGCCCTAGTGCTTACTTCTTACAAGTTAACCTTATTGATAAAAATACTGGTTCAAAACCAGTAAGTTTTTATGAATAAATGAAAGTTTAATTGATTTTTCAGCTCGCTAAAGCAAAGGCTGATCATTCTATTGGACTTGTTTGCGATTATACATCGGTGTGACAGAACGGTTCTTCGGCTTCTTCCTTCACAAAGGAACTTTTGACCATGCACAGACACTGGCCCCAGAGAAGGCTTTAACCAGAAAACAGAACTAGTGACAGCTGATATGAGCTGTTGTCGATGTTTTTTATTTGAACGGGTGAAAATGAGGGTATAATCTCTGGTTCTGTAGCACTAACATGTTAGGTTTGTAAATTACACTGTCCATATTTCTTTGTACTTGTGATTCAGAACACAGCTTTGGTCAAACACTCTTTGCTGCTTTTGAATCATTTTCTGCATCTGTCCCAAAAACTGGCCTTGCTTTTGACACTATTGCTGCTCTGGGAGTGATGGTCCCTCTGTTGTTTAAGTCCGCAAGGCCAAGTGACACCAAGGTGCAGCTTATTTCTCTTCCTCAAACTGTAGTCTCTTTATGTAATACAATAAATCAAAGGACTAGCTGGAGGGGACAAAAGAAAAAATCCCAGTATTTCATGTCATTATTGTCATGTTGATACACTATTTTGTAGTATTTTGTTCAGTATTTGTGAACTATTTCTCTCTCTGCACTATGAGTTTACATAAAAGTACAAGCCTATTTTCAAATTTGCAAATTCAGATTAAGAACTTTGATTTTATATTGCATGTCAATTTGCACTTATTTACATACATTTGGAGAGGAGACCTATTCTTGCCGTGGTGTAAACTAGTTGAAATAGGTCATGACATTCAGGAAATTCACTTCTCAATTTGTTTAAGTCTCAGTTAAAAGGCAGTTTGAGTATCTTCGTGCATATTCAAAACATACACTAATCCCGTACATCTAAGGACTGTCAGTGCGAGATGCTTTAACTGAGGAGAGCACAGACATCCAGTTTAATAATGGGTTTCATTACAGACAGAGCAGAAAGGTTTGCATACTAATTCAATTCTCAAGCCTTTGTTTCGAAATGATACCAGTCGACCTCTGAGGACAGGCTAGCTGTTGTTCGCTGCCCGGCAGGAAAGGACAGACTGAAAAAAGCAGAATCTGCTCTCTGTTATGTTGACTCTTGTGGCCTCTCCTCTTTTAAAGAGAGATTTCCCCTTGTCAACTGACACAAACAGAGAATGCTGATCAGTTTGCAGAGTCCTTTTCAGTCTGTCTGTCTCGTAGATGTAACCATTGAATTTACTCTACTGTACTTTCCCCAGTTCAGTGATGTAAATTTTGAGGCATGTCTGATTGTGTAATGAATGCCTACTGAAAAAAGTGGACTGCATTAAATACTACTTTTGCCAGACCCAACCTGCTGGGTTCGGGATGGGCAGGGCTGTAATTTCTGATTATTGTCCCTATACTTGAATTGGGTCAGTTATCACCAATTTAGCAGTGTTTCTTTTCTTCAAACTAGCAGTTCTTGTGCATAAATGTCAGGAGTTTTAATGGACTGAAACAAGAGGGAAAGAGAGAAATGGGGGGCCTGTAGTTGAGAGGGAAAGTAATATAGTTAAGAACCAGGGGAGAGAGAATGTATGTGAGAGAGGGGTAGAAAACGAGAGGGACTGCAAGGCAACTTGGTTGACAGTGTTTCCTTCTGCCTCCCCAGCAGTGTGAGAGATGTGTGTAACATGTCATCATATGCATGCCACATCACCATGGACTGCATGTGCACTAGATGCACGGAGGGGTGCAGCCCGCTCTGCTGAACCTGTCACACATGAGAGGCAGAATGTTGAAGAGAGTGGTGCGAGGGATAAATGTTGTAATAAACGTTTTAACAAAAAAATATATAGTGTATATATCTTTTACAATAGAAATTTGAGTTTTTAATCGGAACGGGCCCAAATCTGCTGCCGTTAGTTGGGCTACTGTTGGGCTTGGACAAAAAAACTGTGTTGGGTCACGTAGGGTCAGGCCTGATCAGGGCTGTAGTTTGAGCATGTTTTTAGCAGTATGTTCTGTGCTTGCTCACTAGTGCAGTGTCCTGCAGCGGATTGGGTACCTGCAGGTAACCCGCAAAAAGCTTGGTAAGGGGTAAGAATTTGCATATATATAAAAATTCATGGTACAGGCACGGGTTAATGCAGGTGGGCAGTGAGTGAGAACAAAAAATATTTTTTTTATTTTTCAAAATAAAACAAATGAAAAAGATGTGTGGTATATGTGTAGTATGTTGTCATCTAAATCACTATTATCAAGCCGCAGTTTCTTTTTTTAAAATTCAATGATACAAGTTGCACTTGTATCATTGAAACCTTTGACCCTGTGTCACATTTGTCACTGACGTGGAGGACTCCAGCAATGAAACTTTGCAGCCCATAGATGGGGTGCCAGCCTACATCGAGTTCAAGACACCCAAGAAGGATCCTTTTGAGGTTTTATGGTGGTGGAAGAAGCATGTTAAAATGTTTCCTAACCTGGCAGTGATTGCACGGAATGTTTTCGCCATCCTGGCATCAAGAGCAGCCAGTGAAAGAAACTCTTTCTCCGCTGGATTTGTAATTCAAGAACAAAGAACCCAGCTTACTGTGAGTGACTGTGGCCTCTGTGTTTAATCACAGGTGTGGGTCGGGTCGCGGAACTTTTATGAATGGGTGTGGGCAGGTGCAGCTTTGACTTAGACATAATGATGGGTGACAGGTCTGTTCTGGTACTGAGCTTTACAGGTATGGCCTATTGTGGATTTTCAAAAATGCTGCATGGTTCCATTTTTGCACTATTTGCCACTAAATGTCTTATTCTGATTGGTTCGTGAGTAGACGTGGGTTGTAACAGTAGTCACGTGGAAGGGTCTTTGTCCTAAATTATTTTTGATGAAGGCTGTCTTTGGTCTCAAAAGTTCAAAATTTTTGCACAGGTCTAGGAAGATAAGATTTTTATTGACGAAAGACTCCACCATGACTCTTTTACAATTGTCAAATTATTTTAAGTTCATCACATGATAAATAGAAGTCCAAATCCATGTTAAAAATCCAAACAAGTTTTTTTCCTGCATTTTTTGCCATGTGAGCAGACAGAAATATTAGGAGGACTTACTATGGAGCCAAAATAATCCGGAGTTAATGTTAGATTTCATTTTAACAAAACAGAAATGCACCTGATCAGGTTGTTAAAACATTCAGCACAACATCCAGTCAAAATGTGTACATATTTTCATGGGGATATTTATGTGTCTATCAGTGCGTTTTTGTATCCGCTCCAGCAAGCAGCATGGTTTTGTGTCTTTGAGTAGCGCCATGTGAAGGTGATTTGGAGGCGTGGCGGCAGACTAAGTGCTTCGAGAATGACTTCCTTCCCAGGTCTCCTGAGCCCTGTCACTTCTGAAGACTTCCTGCTTAAATCATCTATTTCTCCCTGCCAATCTGCAGCGCGGCCACATCCAAAGACATCTGCCAACAGCTCCATCAGAGCTCTCCCGATTGCCTGCCTGACCGCCCGCCGCCATCGCTCATGCAACCCACAGAAAAAGACGCCCCCCCACCATTTCTTCACGTCCCCTTCCTTTTCTGTCCTCGTCTTTCTCTCCTCTCCTCCTCCCTCCCGAGGGCTTTGAACTTTTTATATTAATTCTTAGCAGAAATTTCTTCTCCTCCCCAGCCTACCCCCTGTGAAGCTTGATATTTGTTTGAAGTCACTGTCTTTAGACTTTGCAAGGACACGGACCCCGCCCCATCTCCTCCTCGCCTCCTCCTTCCTGAATCCCTAAACCCAACCACCTCCTTTTTGTCCTCGTGTGGGGTTAATTTGTATGAATTTGTCCCTGGCTGTCTTTTACCCTTATGTTTGTCGCTCTCTCTCAACCTTCTGTCCGTCCCCTCTTTTTTACTTCTTCTGCTCTCCTCCTTTCAAATGCCAGTGTTTGACATCCACTTCCTGCTGGTTGGTTTTTACAGGCCATCAGAGTAATGGAGGTACCGGTGGTAAAGATAAGAGAAGGCGAGGCGGGTGCCGAGGAGAAAATGATGATAAAATCTATAGTCAATATGGTACAGTACAGTGTCTGCCTCTGTGTGTGACTGTCTGACACTTTGATGGGAACTGGGGGAAGTGCTGCATGAGTCTTAATTCACACTGGGTACTCACTCAATCGCTGTGCATGGCCAACTCACTGATGGTGAACTGATTTGTGGGTGAATATTTAAATGTAAGTGATGTAATACTTATCTGGATCGCTCTTTAACGGAGATTTGCACTCAAATGTCAAATTAGGTATCTAGGCTGTGGAGTCATATATATATATATATATATATATATATATATATATATATATATAAGAAAGCCATGTATATATATATATATATATATATATATATATATATATATATATATATATATATATATAAGAAAGCCATGTATATATATATATCATGTATATACAGTACAGGCCAAAAGTTTGGACACACCTTCTCATTCAATGCGTTTTCTTTATTTTCATGACTATTTACATTGTAGATTCTCACTGAAGGCATCAAAACTATGAATGAACACATGTGGAGTTATGTACTTAACAAAAAAAGGTGAAATAACTGAAAACATGTTTTATATTCTAGTTTCTTCAAAATAGCCACCCTTTGCTCTGATTACTGCTTTGCACACTCTTGGCATTCTCTCCATGAGCTTCAAGAGGTAGTCACCTGAAATGGTTTTCACTTCACAGGTGTGCCTTATCAGGGTTAATTAGTGGAATTTCTTGCTTTATCAATGGGGTTGGGACCATCAGTTGTGTTGTGCAGAAGTCAGGTTAATACACAGCCGACAGCCCTATTGGACAGCTGTTAAAATTCATATTATGGCAAGAACCAATCAGCTAACTAAAGAAAAACGAGTGGCCATCATTACTTTAAGAAATGAAGGTCAGTCAATCTGTAAAATTGCAAAAACTTTAAATGTGCCCCAAAGTGGAGTCGCAAAAACCATCAAGCGCTACAACGAAACTGGCACACATGAGGACCGACCCAGGAAAGGAAGACCAAGAGTCACCTCTGCTTCTGAGGATAAGTTCATCCGAGTCACCAGCCTCAGAAATCGCAAGTTAACAGCAGCTCAGATCAGAGACCAGATGAATGCCACACAGAGTTCTAGCAGCAGACCAATCTCTAGAACAGCTGTTAAGAGGAGACTGCGCGAATCAGGCCTTCATGGTCAAATAGCTGCTAGGAAACCACTGCTAAGGAGAGGCAACAAGCAGAAGAGATTTGTTTGGGCCATGAAACACAAGGAATGGACATTAGACCAGTGGAAATCTGTGCTTTGGTCTGATGAGTCCAAATTTGAGATCTTTGGTTCCAACCGCCGTGTCTTTGTGAGACGCAGAAAAGGTGAACGGATGGATTCCACATGCCTGGTTCCCACTGTGAAGCATGGAGGAGGAGGTGTGATGGTGTGGGGGTGTTTTGCTGGTGACACTGTTGGGGACTTATTCAAAATTGAAGGCACACTGAGCCAGCATGGCTACCACAGCATCCTGCAGCGACATGCCATCCCATCCGGTTTGCGTTTAGTTGGACTATCATTTATTTTTCAACAGGACAGTGACCCCAAACACACCTCCAGGCTGTGTAAGGGCTATTTGACCAAGAAGGAGAGTGATGGAGTGCTGCAGCAGATGACCTGGCCTCCACAGTCACCGGACCTGAACCCAATCGAGATGGTTTGGGGTGAGCTGGACCGCAGAGTGAAGGCAAAGGGGCCAACAAGTGCTAAACACCTCTGGGAACTCCTTCAAGACTGTTGGAAAACCATTTCAGGTGACTACCTCTTGAAGCTCATGGAGAGAATGCCAAGAGTGTGCAAAGCAGTAATCAGAGCAAAGGGTGGCTATTTTGAAGAAACTAGAATATAAAACATGTTTTCAGTTATTTCACCTTTTTTTGTTAAGTACATAACTCCACATGTGTTCATTCATAGTTTTGATGCCTTCAGTGAGAATCTACAATGTAAATAGTCATGAAAATAAAGAAAACGCATTGAATGAGAAGGTGTGTCCAAACTTTTGGCCTGTACTGTATATATATAAGGCTTTCTTCTAAGCTTTATGGCATTTGAAAATGAGCAAGTTTCAGCTGTTACAGTTACAAGCAGACCCATGAAAATTTGTTTGCACCATAGACTGTCTTCACTTACTCCCACTGCACAGAAACAAACCCAAAATATCCTGGATACAGCCGCCACTGTCTTGTGCTGGTGAGTCCACTTGAGCTTAGAGACTGCGCTGTAGTGATGTGAAGTTCCTGCCCGTGCGCCTGTCCAACCAGTTGCGATCAGTGCCACTGATTGAGAGCACACTGATTGGCGCACACAGCTGTCAGTCAGGATGTCAAATTTCTTTAATTTCTATTCTGCTCATTTCTATAATATCAAATAACTCATTAAAGCCAAACCTATCGGAAGAATGATCAAATGATCAGCAGCACGGTCAGAACTACCTGAAATGACAAACCATCTTTTGGAAAAATTTATTTTACATGTACTTTGAGTTTGTTCATAGGGTTGCAGCGGTATACCAGTTTCATGGTATAATGTGATATGAAAGTTAATGGTTATCATACTGTCTATATTTGCTTATCTATGATATTGGGAAAAAAAATGAAATTGGATGGAGAATCTCCTCTTTATCTTAGTTACTGTCAGAAAGAAAACTTTTTAAACATACCTTAATTTAGTCATGGTTTCAAGTTTTAATTATAGTGATAAAGTGTTTGTTTTTACCAAAAATCACCCCTCCATTTCTTTAAAAGACATTCTGACTGATAATAATAATGCTGTAATACTGTGGTACCGTGAAACTCCAATATTTTCTGAGACCGCTGTCATACCTTGAAAATGTCATACTGTTGCAACCCTAGTTTTTAGTTTGGCTCATGTCCTATTGGTGAACATGGAGAGGCTGGGGTTTATGACCTATTCTGCAGCCAGCCAGCAGGGGGCGATCTAGATATTTCGGGTTCACTTCTGGAGAGCTGTGATGTCCATCTTCATATAACGTCTATGGGCTTTACAAAAGATTTCATGAGATAGGCCTGAGTCTATCATTAGCAGTGCACCTGAAGCTTTGATTTTTGAGTGTTCTCTTCTGTTAAAAGGTTCAGCATTTTGTGAAATATGTAAATGAGCTTACCCTCTGAGAGTGAGATGAGAAGATTGAAAATAACCCCATGTCTTCACAGAGCTGGAGTCAGGATGTGGTATTTATGGTAACAATTTATTCCAGTTGCTAGGACCTATATGCAGTGTCTCCAGCTAAAGTGCGGGTTGCCAATTGTTGGTGAGGTTTTGGTCTCTGTGAAGGCATCGTGGTATCAAATCTGACAACCTTACTGTGACAGCTAGCATGGCTGTAGACTATTAAGGCCCTCCAAACTGACATCAAAGAACTAGCTGCGATGAAAGCTGACTGTTGCGTTCCCTTAAGTCACCTGTGTCTCAGCCAAAAAGTTGCATGTGAACACGCCACAAAGACTACAGGCGATGACCAACCAGCACGTATGTTCTTCACTTGGGTAAAAGGAAATAACTCTCCACACCAGCAGACAGTTGTTGTCTGTGAGAGAGCTGTTTAAATGGAAGGGGCATATTCAAGGGCACTGTTCTGTATTAGTCATTCAAAAAGGGAGAACTGGAAGACCGTTATGAAGCTAGTTAGCCAGTTAGCACATTAACAACACAATCTAATGTTGAAAGAACGGAGCATATTTACCGTGCGCCAGTGGACAATAACACAAACCATCACAAAACCTTTCTGCTGAGGAGCTCAATGACTGACGAAAAATAATCGTACCTTTATATAACAAGTTTGTTTTGGTGTCGAACCCATTCCACTTTAGCTGTGTGCTCACTTTTTCACTTCCATTTCTCTTCTCGTTGCGCTGAGCTGAACTGCCAATTCATTCACTGTTGGGCTGCGCCATCTCCGATGCTAATTCAACATTGTGAATCAGCCGAAAACCAGCCAATGAGGGCCAACATTGCAGGACACACAGTGATGACTGGGGCGACAGACTTTCACCGACAGCCCAACATTGACCTGGTGTGTCAGGGCCTTTAGTCTGTATATAAACAGAAATGTAACAGATTAAACAAACGACACAATATGTTCACTGGTAAGCTGCAGAAATGTTGGCAAATGTTGGTCAGGCCAGGCTAGCTATTTTCTTCTACTTTTGGTCTAATGCTAAGCTAGAGTATGTTACTGGCATCGATCTGCTCATCTCACCTTCAGAAAGAAAGCAAAGTGTATTTCTCAAAATGTTAAAACTGTTCACATTAGTGTCTAAAACAACATGGAACTTAACATTGTAATTCTGACTGTGTGTGTCACGCTCTGCTGATGCCTTTTCACTTTGTTTTGTGTCACTTAATGTTTTGGAGATAATTTGTTTTTATGTGCAGGTTTACCGGTACCACGAGTACTTTCATCCCTCTGGCACTGCCAGCTTTGCCCATAAGCAGTCTGACAGTTTGTTGGTGGTTTAAATTTTGCTCTCTGTTATCGAAACCATTGATTTAAACAGTTCTACTCTGATTCAGAGTAACACATTCTCTCATCTGAGAGGGCAGAATTGATTGTTTTCAAGCAGCACTGAGCATGGTTTCTGTATGGCACAGAGCAAGATAGAGAGAGAGAATAAGATTGTGTCTACTGTATGTGAAAGAGTAAATGATCATGTAGTGCAGGTTTTTCTACACCTATTTTTCTTGATGGATTGAAAATGTCTGCAGTGGTGTTAAGAGCTTTCCTGACCTTGGTACATTGATAGGTAGACAATATTTCACAAAATAACTGAAAATTATTATTGAAATCCTTTTCAAAACAGCTTACTGGCACCAAACTTTCTCATTTCAATCAGTCTTTATTTTGTCACTACTTTTTGTAATGCAGTGTACCTACTGGCTTGCACTTCTGCAAGGAATTAGGTTGGTGTTAAAACAAGGCAAACGTGTGCAAAATGTTGTTAATTCCTTATTTTCCTTATCGTCAATAGACCTTAAGAAAATACCAAAACCAACAATGAACTGGTCTTATTAATAAGTACTTTCTGCTTATTCAAAAGCTGTAGAAGTTGTCTGACATGAGATCAACAAAAGTGTGAAATGCTAATGAAAGCTACTTTATTGGAATGAATATGGTCTCAATCCCACACAAAAGTACAATTTCTTTTTCTGCCACTTCGTGATTGCAAGGCAAGTGGTGCTTTCTATGATTTGTTATAAAAGGGAAGCCTTGTTTGTATAAACATCATTGAACTTTTTGCTAGCTGCAGTCTTAGCTGAGTATGCTTTAGGTAAAAGTCTGTGTTCTCACAGGTTAACAATGCCAAGCTACGGCCACAACAGGAAAGTGGAAATAAAATTAAGGTTTTGTCTCACATGGAATTTGGACATAGGTCATTTTGAGTTAATGTCCCTATGAGGTCTTTACATGCCTCTAGCCATCCTTGTGTAATGTAGGGTTTCCCACACAAGTTTATTTGCAGTTGCCCGCCACGATTAAAATGTCTGGTGTCACAAATAGATTTTCTATTTTTGGAGCTGGACCATTCGAACCAATATTGGAATAAATTTAAGTTCCATTATTTAAAGCACCACACTAGTGTAGCACAGGGCATACTCTGGCAGAGTTAGAGCAGCAGAACGTCAGGCACATTGAAATGAAACTTAACCATTTATTCTGCTGGGTCTAAAAGTTTGCATTCACTTACAGCAGCTGCTCCTCTTATCCATCAATCTGATCTTATCAGCTCTGAATGGATCAACAGATCAGTTATCCACCCCCCAAGTCACAAACTGCTGCTGAGGGAAAAAAGAATGCATGGAGAGCTCCACTTCCACTGCGTTCATGGCCCCACAAATACAATTCAGACAAATATTGATACAAAGCAAAACAAAAATGAAGTCCGCTTTTGTCTCCAACCGCCGTCAGCTGCAGCCACACATACGCTCTTATTATGTGGGAAACACTAGGTGAACATGGCAATTTTAGCCCCTTAATTAGCGAGATGCAATGACATGCCACAACAAAACACCATCCATCTCTGCCCAAGCGCTGCTCAAACATTGATCTAAATAAGTCTACACTGAATTTGAAAGAGACACTGAATAAGCAAGAGTTATACAAAAAATAAGTAACCGCCATAAAGTTTTCATTGGCCACCATGCTGCTTTCTAGTGGTTACTAACTTTATGGCCTCTCCGTGACGTTGAACATGACACACCAAAAATTAGCCCACACACACTCAGAAAGGCATATTTGTCATACACCCATTAATTTTAGTGGAAGATTTTTTTCAGCGTCTCATTGCTTTGGTTTCATGGCCTGCAAGTTTACTGTTTTGGCTCAGTCTCACAGCTTATATCAATTATGCGTCCCAGCAGCAGTTGTTTAGTAAAAACAAAAATTTCTCTTTTTAACCCACTGTACACTACCTGTCAGGACCTAACAGCACAGACAAAGTTAGCGACTATCTTGGGAACATAGCGGACCATTTGCAGCCAAAGCAAACTTTTTTTTTTTTTTTTGCAGAACTTAGTGGAGACCAAAACTGAACTGGAAAATGAGTATTGGAATTCTATTTTCCAGCACAACAACTTAATAAAGCCATGATTTAATCAAATATATGTGCTGTTTAGGTTGTTTTCGAGCTCTACCTTCACGAGACTTCCTAATGCAAAATGAACCTATATATTTTTGATCTATATAGAGATGTTGGATAATAAGAGATGGGCTGACATTGTTGGTTTTTGTATTTTTATGGGATATGTGTATATAAATTGTATAAATAATGCCAGTATTATCCCACTTTTTTTTCTAGGTTACTACTCATTACACAGAAAATCTGCATATAATAAAATATACTTATAAATTACCAACATCCTACAGCCTCACTAACAAGGCTAACAAAGCTTTTACCCACACTCTGTGGTAATTTACTCATTAATTGTGCCTATATCATCTGACATGCACTGCTTCATTACTGTCTTGTGATTCTTCCTGTTCAGGACATCAGCATCCCGTGCATACATACAGACAACGTCCAGGAGTTTGGAGATGGAGATAACACTGATTTTGAGACAGTGTTTGTCCTCACAGACTTTAATTCTCCCGACTACAGCTACCTCTACAAACGTGACAACCGTATTGTTGGGCCTCCTGTTGTGCTGCACTGTGCTGCAAAGGAGGAAGTAAGTTATTGATTCACAGCATATTCATTTTAATTTGTTGGGTATGAAATATGTCACAGACTAGATTCACAGACATGATAGTATCAAAAAGTAATTAAATTCACTTGTACATGTCAAATAACAGTATTCCCCACCTTGGTCTAAATCACGGCTTCTTAAACCTTATCAACATGAAGTTCAAATGAAGAATTTACAGCTTCACTAAGAAACTCTCACTCTGAGAAATGTTTTCGATTTCATGTGGTGAGAACCCACCAGAGACAGGCCAGAGATGAACCTTGATTTCAAAAAGCAGGATGCAAAAAGTACATTATGGCTTTGAACCATATGATGAACAGGAGCTGCCTCTGCCTGCTGTGCCGTCTGTCTAAAAGAGACTTCACATAGGATGCTAATGTCGAACATGAACAATATGCCCTGACTTCGGCGTCTATCAACAAGACAAAGCGCTCTGCACTTTTGTCAGCTGAAGCACACATACACACAGGTTTAGACTGCATTGCAGAGCATCATAAAGATGTATATAAATACAAATAGTCTGAGGCCATTTTGCAGTTTTTCACCATGTCAGGCATTTATCTGACCTGGAAACTATTAGGTGTTGGAGTCACTTTTCATGTTAACTTTTTTCTTACCGTACTGGGTTTATTTATTCATCGTAGTTAGACTGAACAAAATTTCAAACACTTGTTTTTGCACCCATATTTTTTTTTTACAGGTTTAAGGCAAAGATCTAAGACTTTCTTTTATGCACTCAATAGATGGTCACAATAAAAGGCCGCTATAAAATGTGATCACACAACACAATGCCACAGATGTCCCAAGTTTTGAGGGAGCGTGTCATTGGCATGCTGACTGCAGGAATTTTCACCAACTGAAAGTTCATTTTACTACCATATGACGTCCCTAATGTCATTTCCCTGAATTGGACAGTGCATTCAACCGACCTCACAACCACACAACTCGGTTACGATGACAAACTGCTGTCAGGTCAAGGCCCTGGGGAGATGACGAGCATGCAGAGGAGGTTCCCTGAGATGGTTTCTGACAGTTGGTGCAGAAATTTTTCTGTTGTGCAAACCATTTGTTGTATCAGTTGTTTGGGTGGCTGCTCTCAGAAGATCTTGCAGGTGAATATGCAGGATGTGGAGGTCCTGAACTGCTGTAGCTTCTATGTGGTTGTGGGGCTGGTTAGATGTACTGCCAAATTTCCAGAAACAACATTGAAAGTCTTATGGTAGTGAAATGAATGTTCAATTCATGGTCAACAGCTCTGGTATTTAAATTATACATAAAAAAGTGATAAAAAAATCCTTGGGAAGTTAATTAATCAGTCCCTCCAGGTTCTCGCAGCAAAAAAACCTTGAATTTGTGGCCAATTTAGTCAAAAATTGTGATTTAAAATTGTGGCATTTGTATGTGATTTTTTTTTTTTTTTTTTTTTTTTTGCAGGAAATTGCAACAAATGACAAAAATTGCAAGTCAGGAGAAAAATACTGCCTTAAAAAAAATAAGTCATGTAATTGCTTGCTATAATAATCATACTGAAAGGTTTCAGTTCTCTTCTTTAGTTTTATTTAATTAGTTTCAAAACATGGACTCCAATAATGTTGCAAAATCCTGAGTGAATATTGTAGCTCTCAAACCAGACAATGTGACAGTAAAACATGTAAACTACATCTTCTGTAAACATAACACTTTAATAAATTCAGCACATTTTGTATGCATTTAAACAAAGCAAATTCTTATGTCAATACAGAGCATTTCTCAATACTGCAATGCCATTGGCACGATTTGATGACTCATCTGATGATGTTTCAAATGACGTTGCATGCGTCACGGCTTCCGGACTAACGGAAAATGTGGAAATATCATAGGACTTTTGAAAAAGGACTTCGTGACTGGTGTAACATCAACCACCTCATGCTGAACATAGCAAAGACAAAAGAAATGGTCTTTGATTTTAGAAAGAAGAGGAAAAAAGCAGACCCAGTTTTTATTCAGGGGACCAAGGTGGAGCTCACCTCCAGCTATAAGTACCTGGGAGTACAGCTGGATAACAAGCTGGACTGGTCCAGCCACATGGAGACAGCATATAAAAAGGGACAAAGCAGGCTGTATTTTTTAAGAAGGCTGCGTTCTTTTAACATCTGTCAACCTCTGCTGTGCTCCTTCTATGACACCGTGGTGGCCAGTGCCCTCTTCTTCGGAGTGGTGTGCTGGGGGTTTGGTGCCTGCACATCTGATAGAAAGAGACTCAACAAACTGCCACCATTGGCAGCACACAGTACTGGGTGGAACAGGTGGCTGAAGTGCAGATGCTGAGGAAAATTTACTTTAAGTATGAACAACCACAGGCACCCACTTCATGCCCTACAACTGTTCCGTCACAGCACTCTCAGTGGCAGGCTGATCCCACCAGTGTGTAAGACAGAGAGACACAGAAAGTCCTTCCTGCCAGTTGCTTTTCACATTTTTAATGTGCAATAATTTCAAACATGTAATAATGGTCTCTGGGTGCAATACAAATTTTACGAAGGCACTTTTTAGTAATTCGGTGTTGTATTTATCACTATTGTTTTTGTTGTTTTTATCAGTATTTTATCTTATTTATGTCCTATTATTGAAAAGAGCTTTTATTAGTTTTTTTGTATCTGTTTTTATTTACTAACTCTAGGAGGATAGATGGTGCTATTTTTGCTGCACTGTTGTTGCCTGATTTATTTATGTTGAATGTTAAATGTGGTTGCTGCGTTAACAATACAATTTCCTGTGAAGGATTAATAAAGTACCTATCTACCTACCTACCTACAGACCTACCCATCTATCAAAATTGCAAGCCCCCGCAAATATTGCTGACTTTCATTGAATTTGCGTTCTGGAGGGACTGATTAATACATGTCAAATGATGCTGTAGTATATTCAGTGGTCTGCCGTTGAATTGTTAATCATACTGTTAATAGACAAAATGATATTCAGAGTGTTAATATGTAATTTTTAAAAATTTAATTTGATGTCTTTTTGCACTGATTTCTGATTTTTGCCCTCCCAGCCTCTACAGTTTTCATGTCGTCCTCTCTACTCCACCACAATGCTTAACCTGTCGCTGTGTTTCACTGGCTTCAGGAACAAAGAGGAAATGGTGAGTATATTAACGTAACATGCAACTTTAATTTTTTACCATGGAAGGATGATAATTGAGGCACTTTTTTTGTTCGTAAGTCTTCTGTATAAAAAAGATCACTCTTTTCTACACAACATACTCGTCTTTAGGGCAACATCATTTCAGTTGAGTTAACGTGGCATTTTATTTAGTATTCATATTATCGTGAGACAAACACTAATAGGATGTTTCCATGGTGGGCTAAGTCATGCTAAGCCATGCTGGGAGCACCCTTATGGAGTTGAGCCTGATGTGTCTGTTTTTTTTTTTTTTTATGGCACGGTCCTCTGTTTATAGGAAAATGCAGTAAGATCCTGTTGTCTGAAGCTTTTAATCTAACATCTCGCTGTGGATTTTTCAGCTTGTACCATTCCTCCATACAATATTTAAAACCGATTGACTGACCGACCATTGCCAAACATGTTCACTGTTTTTTTTTTTATTGAATAATGGCACCACTACCACAGATTTTGTGATCATAATGTGAAGCAGCAGGAATTGTTTGGCATGAGTAAAATGCTGATATCTCAAAGTACAAACAGGAAGAGGAGTGAAACTGAACTCAGAGAGATTGAGTTGGAGTTTTAGAAATGGAGCTTTTTATTTTTTTCTGGTAACCAGCACAGCCATACATAAGTCATGTGGTGGGGTAGACCTAACATGGGTTGGCCATGATCAACTGGAGCTAGTGTAATAAATATATAATGATGTATCAGCTGGTTATTATAGATATATTGGTATGCATATATTGGCTCAGTTGCCAGTTTTTAGGAACACCTACCCTAAGAAATAGGCTTATACAACAGTCTTTCCTTCCTGGAGATTATTATTTTCAATTCTTAGAGAAATTTTGATTCACTTTTTTGTCATTTTGGCAGCTACAGTTATGATGCTATGTAATTATCTCTTGTTATAATGAGAAGTGTTAAAATATTTTTATCACCGCATTTATATCAACACTAAATACTAGAAACACTTGATATAATGCAATACAATTCGATAGCACTGCAAACAACAACCATCAAAATGTCCACAAAGTTTAATTAACACCTCCAAAACATTTTAAACAAAAACTGAAAATTAAAACCTTCATGAAAGTAGAATTTACTCCATGTCCGTATTACAAGAGTTGTATTATTGGTAGTGCTGTCAAAGTTAATGCGTTAATCTCCGCGATTAATGTGAACGCGATTAACACGTTAAAGAAAATTTAAGGCAATTAACTTGGGTGCTCCGACATTATGGTCCATGCACTTTTAGCGATGGTATGAAGGTCAATTTTTAAGCTAGAAAGATGGCCAGGGTGTCAAAATAAACTAGAACATCTAACACACACGTTGGTGTCAGTCTTAACATCATGATATGATGGGAATGTGACGAAAAAATGCTTCAGAAGGTACTGACATTTTTAGGAAAACAAAACTGATATGATCCTTTTCTCTCTCTCTCTGTCTCTTACTTGCTCACATATGCTCACTCTCCCTTTGTCTCTGCACTGAGCACTGTCTCTCTCTGTCGTCTTCATATACATGGAATATTTAGGAACTTGTTGCACTTTGTATGGCCTTTAGCCTGACAACAAGCAGGCAGTGTTCAAGCTAAACATTAATGATCTAAAAGTAACAAAATTACCGTCTGATCTGCTAAAAGTTCTATCCATTTTCAGAGATGGTAGTGATCTAAAAAAAAAAAAAAGCTTCAAACAGGCCTAGTACTAGCGTTTTTTTGGACAAACATACCTGGCATAGTCCTTTTCAAAAGCCCCAAAACACTTTTGGTATGGTACCTTTGGAAACCTTTAGACATGGTACCTAGACCCTTGGTCTGCATAGCGTTTCCACTGCAAACGGTCCTCTTTCATGTGGGCAGGGTTGTTGTCACTAACTGTTCTGTCTGGCACTCATTGTATTTCCTCTTTTAGTCTGCACTTCGTTTGTCGTCCACAGAACGAGGTCGAACGCTGACATTTTCAGAACTAAAAGAGCACGTTTGTGCATTTAGTCCCTCTAAAGGTGCCATTATACTTTGCCCATCCGCAAACGCAGACATGCGCGCTCAGACGCGGACACGTCTTGTTCCAAATATAGTTTCCACTTTGAGTGCTCCTGAGCACAGTCAGTGTTTTGATCACGCGGTCCTGGGCGGGTCTGGGTGCTCCTGTGCGCGCGGTCAGAAAATTTTGGAGGATACGCGGTGGACCGCAGACAGCTATGCGCATACCGCATGATGACGAAGTTGATGAAGTTATTTTTTCTGACTACAGCTGCAGCGAGAGGCAGCAAAACATCCTTTCATTTTATAGTTATAGTTTACTGATATATGTCGCGCTTGCCACGGTATGAACAGCGATTATATAAGCTTCAAAATCAGCCACAACTCAGCCCTGAGCAAGAATGACAGTCCGCTACTGACCAATCAACAGACTGCAGTATTCACAGCTCCACCTTTTAGTACCAGATCTGTGTGCTAAGTACCCCAGCAGAGGAGGGACCAGAATGAGGACGGTAAGGAACGATTTCATTGGTACCATCCACAACTTTTTACTGTGGAAACGGGAAAAAGTGTACCAAACTGAACTGTACCGTACCATACTGGTGGAAATGGGGCGTAAGTAACAAGAAATTCCAGTGCAGAGACACAAACTATTTTTGAGGTCATTTCAAAATGCTGTCTTCATGACATTTGTTGTCAAACAGAGCATTGACATTTTTTTTACACTGTAGTATCCATATTAAGATTGTTATGTTAGGTTATGCTTCTATGCAAAAGAAAAAAAAAAAAAAAAAATACTGTTGGCCAATATGCTGTTTCTTTTAAAACTAAAGATCTATATCAGTATGGGCCTCAACAATCACGTTTTGGTCATGCTGTATTCAAAATGTTACTGCCATTTGTCACAGAAGTTCAGTGCAAGTCATGTTGTGTCTGCTTATTACTGTCTAATGGTAATATAACACATTTCCACCCAAAACCT